>CM037888.1:30317955-30782490 GCA_021292165.1 Shinisaurus crocodilurus
CAGAGGGAGATGCCTGGCATTGCTTCCCTTCCATGAAGAGTCGAGAGAGACTTCCCACGCGTGCTCATGCAGGCGTGGGCTGTGTGGAAGTGCCAGTCAAGTGTCTCCAGGAATAGAAGGTGGAAGAAGTCTCCATCTCTTTTCCCTCCTTTTCTTCCTCCTGGGTGGACCCTCTTCATCCATGAGAGGAGCTCCTTCTCTTCTCCCAAGGGAGGCAGGCAACATCGGATCAGAGGGGGGCCCCCGCCCCATCAGAGTTCAGGCCACCTCCCAGCCCTTCCAGCGTGCTTGCCTTCTTCAGGGAGGACGGGAGGTTCTTCGAGTGGTCGCAAGCTGGAGAAGGCCCCCCCGCGTTGTGTCAAAAGGATGCTTTTCTGAGAAATGTTTCCCTAAAGTATGGAGAGAGGCAACATTTAAACACTCTTCGGTTTTTGCCTACAGAACGCATTCGATCACTTCTGCAGAGTCAAACCAGGTGGGTTTTTTGTTTGCTTTTTAAATACAGAGGGAGCCCACAATAAAACAACACCACCCTATCAGTTCTGGTCTTCATTTGATGTGCCCAACTGTCCATCCTGCCTCCCCGGCCCCAGAAAATGCCATTGTGACCCCCACAGCAGGGCTCACAATGGGATGTGCCATTGCAGCTCTCCCCCTGACAACGGAAAGCACCATTACACAGCTCTCCCTCTGCTGATATGCAAATAGACATCCCAAATAAGGAAAAGGGCTTACCTCCGAGTAATAGTCATGAGTGATACCCACTTATACAGAGGCTTGTAGAAGTGAGCAGTATTTCTCTCCCGCCAACTTTTAACTCCTTGTTTTTTTAATCAAAGCTGTCCATCCATAGGAACATGGGGATCTGCTGCTTTATACTGAGTCAGACCCTTGGTCCATCTAGCCTAGTGCTGTCAACACTGACAGGTATCCGCTCTCCAGGGCTTGAGGCAGGATCATTTTCTAGCCCTACCTGGAGATGCCTGGGATTGAACCTGGGACCTCCTGCGTGCGAATCAGGGGCTCTACCCCTGAGCCACGGCCCTTCCTATTGCTGGATGATGGTAACTAACTACAGTCACCCAAACAGGCCCAGATCCCATCGTCTGCAACCACGGGAGCCCGCGTTTCTCAAATGTCAATGTTCCAGCATCAGCCCCTATGACTGGCTGGCAGTATGAAGGCTCTTCCTGCTGGAAGTGCAAGGAGCCTGGCCTCTTGTCCATGGCTGGTGATCCTCTAAGTTGGAGAGAAGGCAGACTTTATTTTATGTAGAAGAGTAACATCCTGCGTTTATTCAGTAGAGTCATATCTGCTGTTCCTTTCCAGAGGGGGTTCGAGGGGAGTTGCCCCTGCGTGGTGGGATGGGACAGTCCAGCCAGAGCAGGCCCTGACGCTGTCTTGGCTGCCTCCTTTGCTCTTTTGATTGAAGCCAGAAGTGAAGGCACGTGGCACAGCTGCAAGTTCATGGCTGCCCTGGCCTCTTTGGGACGGCCCAGGACTGCCCCTCTGACCTGGGTGTTTTTCAGCTCTGCTTTTTCCTTCGCAGAAATCGGAAGAGGGATGTCCCCGTGTTGGCCATCTCAGTGTCGGCCCAGTTGCCAAAAACATATTTTACTTACCGGTACTTAAAAGATGAATTTACTACCACTCTTCCGCTGAAATATTCAGGGCGGTTCACAATCACCCCGATGTTAGGCCTGGCACCGAAGCCAAGTAATTCAAGGATCGGGCTTCCCTGAGGAACTGCAAAGGGCATTTCCCTTGCCAGCTGAATAAAGGGTGCTTTTAAGTGCTACATGTCAGCCAGAAGTACAACAGGAGAAGCTTCCCTCTGCCTCAAGATGCACTGACATGGGAGATTATGTCACTGACATTTGTGCCTGTTGGGCAGGTGGGCCAGTTCAGGGGTGGATTCTGCCACGCTTTCAAAGACGCCTTCTCCAGGTGGCATTTTTCAACTCTTGTCCTTTTAGTCCCATTGTGGTGCAGTGTCAGACTCGGGGCGAGGCAATGTGGGTTCAAATCCCTTCTGAACCACAAAGCTCCCAGGAAGACCTTGGGCCAGCCACTGTATCAGCCTGTTTTACCTCCCAGGGTTGTTGTGAAGATAAAGCGGGGACGGGCAGGAGATAACCACAGAGGCCACCTTGGGGGAAGTTTTGGCTGAAAAGAAGCCAGCACAATTTCCCAAATCTTGTCCGCTGCAGAACCCTTGCAAAAGATTCTGGGCAATCTCTTCACGGCAGCTCACAAGGGATAAAACTGGAAGGGGAACGCAAGGCCAGCCCAAGAGGCCGGTCTCTGCCCTGACCAACCTTCTCATTTCCACACACCACAACCAGGCCACTGCCTTCCAACCCACCCCCGGCACGTCCACTGCCCATCCACATTACTAGCACCCCCACAGGGAAGTCCCCATTCTTCCTGTGGTCAAAAAAAATTTTTTTGAATGTAAATGTATAAAATCATCATTTCTTTCAAGGAAAATATTAGGGCTTTATTTCCTCTCCTACACGTCATTTAAAGTCGACATCCAGGAGGCTGAACTTAGGCCCCCTCGCATCCTCATTTCCCCGGCAAAAAGAGCAGCAGATTAAAGGCAGGCAGGCAGGCAGCCCACGTGAGCTCAGGGGAAAAGCAGGAAGATGCAAGGAGAGAGGTTTGGGCTCCAGGAAGTGTAGATATGGTGAGCTTCCAACTTCACCTGTCAAGAATCATAGAACCATAGAAAAGTAGAGTTGGAAGGGGCCTGCAAGGCCATCGAGTCCAACCCCCTGCTCAATGCAGGAATCCAGTTCAAAGCATCCCCGACAGATGTCTGTCCAGCTGCGTCTTGAATGCCTCCAGATAGGGAGAGCCCACCACCTCCCTAGGTAGTTGGTTCCATTGTCTTATTGCTCTGACAGTCAGGAAATTTTTCCTGATGTTTAGGTGGAATCTGGGTTCCTGTGACTTGAGCCCATTATTCCGTGTCCTGCAAACTGGGATGATCGAGAAGAGATCCTGGCCCTCCTCTGTGTGACAACCCTTCAAGTACTGGAAGAGTGCGATCATATCTCCCCTCAGTCTCCTGTTCTGAAGGCTAAACATGCCCAGTTCTTTCAGTCTCTCCTCATAGGGCCTTGTTTCCAGTCCCTTTATCATCCTTGTTGCCCTCCCCTGAACCCTCTCCAGTTTGTCTACGTCCTTCTGAAAGTGTGGTGCCCAGAACTGGACGCAATACTCAAGATGAGGCCTAAGCAGTGCCGAGTAAAGGGGAATCATCACTTCACGCGATTTGGAAGCTATACTTCTATTAATGGATCAGAAGGGCTGCCACCCTTTTTGGCAGGCTCTGTTGCTGTGCCGTTATGAGCAGCTCGATGTGAAGAGAAGTGGCAATAGACAAAAGATTGCATCATGAAATGTTTCATTGCTTTCCTGTGTATCAAGCACAGTAGTGGACCAGACCAGAATTTTCCTGGACAGTTGGCAATGCGAGGTGTCTCAGCTCCTGTGTCACAGTCCACTGCATGTCACGGTGATGAACTAGTGCAGTGATCACAGGGTGATGCTTGACTTCCCTCCTGTGCGACAAGCTGCAGGCATTTAACAGAGCCCTGCCCGCCTGAGTCTTTCCCAGTGAGAGAAGCCAGCTACTAGAGGATTCATTGCCACTATTGTTTTTAGACTGGTCTTGCTTTAGTGGCATTTAAAGGCAAGATGACATGCAGAACTCACATGAAGCTGGGTCCAGGACTGGAAAGAAGTGACAACTTGCCTAATTTCTGCATCCCAAGCTCACACCGAAGGCTGTAGGAGCCAGGCCCATTTAAAAATAAAATAAAAATAAAATACCAAACTCACTCAAAAAGAGCTCATGTTAAAAATAGAGTTCCCCCCCCCCCCATGTTTTTTCAGCCGGGCTCCTGCACTGTAAACAGCTGCATGACCTGTTTAAAAAATCAACACTTCTAGTATGGAAATGTAGCAATCAGGAAAATATTTAAACCTACCTAAAATTTAGGCCACGTACCGTAGTTTCTGTAAATGCATCCCCGTTACACAGGTTGTGTTTAGCCATATAGCTACTGGGGAGGCTTTCACAGTTGTGGCTGGCCCCTGTCAACGCTAAAGGTGCAGTGGGAAACTCTGGCTTTGTTTTCATTTTTTCTGGGTGCTTTTTTGTAGCACCTGCAGGGTAAGGAATGTGAACGATTCCTTGCCTGCAATGTCTTTAAAAGAAACCATCCAGGCATTAAAAGGTGTTCTGGCAAAGGCGGCAAGCAGGCTGCAGTGCCAGGCCTGGGTTGCTAAGGGCTGAGGGTTCAGTGAGCACATTCCCTGAAGAGAGGCCATCCCACCAGGGACATTTAAAGTACGGTAAGCGGGGGGCGGGCGGGCAAAGTTGCACCAGTTTGAACCAGGCCATGATGCTAGAGCCCGGAACGACCCCCTGGGCCCAATTCTGCTGCTTTCCAGACCCTTCCGGAGTTTCTCCTTTCCATCCTCATTCCCAAGCAAAGGATGCACACCTCACGCCCGGTCTGAGGCACATCGTAAGTAATGCTGATGTCTGCCCCTGCAAGAGAATTGTTGCTTTTTATAAAGAACGCCCAAAAACATACATCTTTTTTTAGTGTCCCAACATTTATTTGCATATGCATCCCTTGGGTTAAAAAGTCATTTTCTTGCCTCCCCATTTTTTAAATTTCATTTTTTTTAGACGTCTGATATCCCCTTATAATTCCCTTTGCGTATTCTTTGTATTTCATCTCCTCCTCCGCTCTCCTTCGTTCTCCGTGTTCTTCCCCCTGTTTTAAGTTGCACCTTTGCATCTGAGCAGCCTGTCTTTTTATTGCCCAAACAGGGCTGAGCATAGAATCATAGAATCATAGAAAAGCAGAGTTGGAAGGGGCCTACCAGGCCATCGAGTCCAACCCCCTGCTCAATGCAGGAATCCAGGTCAAAGCATCCCCGACAGATGGCTGTCCAGCCCCAGTCAGTCAGTCAGGCGATCACTCGTGACCGAGTAAGATTGTCTTCCAGGATAAAAAAGAAAATTTACAAAAAGGAGATTTTAAAAGGAGGAGAATTCTAAAGAAAATTGTGTAGACTCTAGCGATGGGTCCGTAAGTGACTGTGGAGGCCAATTCTAGATCCACACAGCTTCCCACAGTGAGGACACAGGTTGCCAGATGGAAGAGGGTCCTGTAAAGGGTTCGTTTGACGTGCTTTTCGCCTAGCACGTTTCTCCCTTTCACCTTGCACTCGGGCTTCTTCAAAGTCCATGGAACCTTTGTGAAAGGCCAGCCTCCAGTTAGATCGTTCATGGGCCAGAGCTACACGCACCTTGAATGCCTCGAGTGGGAGAGCCCACCACCTCCCTAGGTAGTTGGTTCCATTGTCTTAAATGGAATGTTTGATTGAGCTACTTAAAATGTGATCACCTCCAGCTAAAGCACTGAAGGACCCCAGGCCGAGTGTTTCAAGGCCCGTTCTAGCACCTTGTGATGCCAGCAATCCGGAAGAGGATGGATACATCGGCCCAGATGGAAACACCTCTTGGCAACAGAGTCCCTGTAGTGCTGCAGGGGGGCCCCCGGTGCCCCCCACACCTACACTCCTTCCCTACTCACCTGCTCGCCTGAACCCAGCCATGGCCTCCATCACCGCAGCCTTCAAGTCGAAGGCCCCGGATTGTGCTCCGTGCCACAACATGGCAAACTCCCCCGAGACATGGTAGACAGCCATTGGGTGGTTGGGATGCTGCAAAACACACACACACACACACACACACACGGACCTTTGTGTAGCTCCTGCTGCTGCTGAGAGACTGCAAAGGCCAGATTGTGTCTCGGCCTACCCCAGCTTGTGGCACTGCCACAGGGGCCGACCAACTCCAGCCCGTTCTGGTGGCTCACTTTGTCCTTCACTTTGTCCTCGTGTGTTGGCACGAGGTCAAGGTAGGGCATCCCTGGCTTTACCATCAGCACGTCTGCTCCCTCCCATGGGCAGCTTTGCACACAAAATCAAATCTAAGCGAGCAACAAACCCTCTGACCACGAGAGGCACTGGTTTCCGTCAAGGCGGTGCGTGCTCCTCTCCCTTGGCTAGGTGTGGCCGAATTAGTAAAGGCCATAGCGAACATCTCTGCCGAGATGGACAGAGCCACATGGACTCGACACTTCATGCCATTTTGTCAGTACAACGTGAAGTATCCTCACTGTCAGGGGTAGTCCTGCAACATCATATGGCTCTAGACCTCATGTTAGCCCAACAAGGAGGTGTGTGTGTGTGTGTCGATCAGACTTGTGGTGTGTACACTGATGAATCTAGAAACGTTTCACAAGATGTCGCTGTCATAAAGGCAGCAGGCCGGCTCAAACAGTTGCTTAACTATGTACTTACTGAAACAGTGTGTCTTACTTGTGCTTACGTACTCCTCTGCTTATTACACTTTACATTGTGTAAAGTGTTGCTTACAGCAAACGGCAAAAAATGGTGGAAACCATATCTGTTGGTGCCGTGAGAGAAATGGTAAATTAAAAATGAGCAAGGAGAGACCTAGTAAAGCAAGAAACACAGAAGTTGATCAATATTGAGTGTGGAGATTAAGAAATCTCCGGGGGCGAGGGCGGGGGGGATGATAATGAAAAATGGGCCTGTCTATGGAAAGGTGCAAGCCCACCTGAACCGAAGCAGAATGATGCCTGAAAAGAGGCCTGAATGTTCTCCTTGTGAACCAAAGCAGAACGAAGGCTGAGAGTCATAAGGTCCCATGGCCTTAATGCAGTGTTCTCCAACCTTGGGTCCCCAGATGTTTTTGGCCTACACCTCCCAGCATGCCCCAGCCAGCTACGCTGGCTGGGGCATGCTGGGAGGTGTAGGCCAAAAACATCTGGGGACCCAAGGTTGGAGAACACTGCATTAATGGCTAGTTTCATTGCTTCTCACTCTTTCACCTCTTCCTCCTCCCTGAAGAACTCTTGGCGTCTATTCCACTGATAATGCCGAGGCTGAGAACTGTAATGTTGTTGGTGTTCTTGTAAACTCGAGAGAGAGAACGCTCCAACACTCAGGATTCTGAAACGCTCTTTTTACTGCATGAGTCCCAACAGCAGCAAACCAACAGGCCTGCTACTACCAAGCACAGTGAGGCATCCAAACCGCTTGTGTTACATCCAAATGAGTGTCGTCGTCGTCCCCCATACAACACAAACCACATATCATTGCATTAATTTGTATTTCTTATCTTGGTTGTTGATTTGCAGCAAAATCAAAAGTCTTGTGGGACCTTAAAAATGAAGACATTTATTGTGGCATAAACTTTTGTGGATGACAGTCCACTGCATCAGATGCAACTGTGGTCCACAAAAGCTATGCTATAATAAACATGCTCATCTTTGGGTGCTTCCGCATGGAGGGGTCCTTGGCCTAACCATTAGAAGGCATTATGCAGCTATCCCACCTTTTCTTCCTCAACGGATTTTCTGCAGTAAGGACAAAAGACGGAAGTAGCGGTGGGAAAAACACGGGAGGCTTACGAGTGGAAGACGACAACGTCTGGACGGCTGTAAAATTCCACGAATGAGGCAGGGCGATGGCATGATAAAAGCCCCGCCTGGAAGTACCCTTTAAGGTGCCACAAGACTCTGTTGTTTTAGCCACTGTGCTAAACATCCAGGAAACTCGGCCGCTCCACAACCAGCCCAAGCAACTTGGTCTCCCCATGCGGCTGTGCTGCATTTTTCGAGAAGGGCACATCAGAATATGTTGTAATATGTTGAACCTATTGTTTATTTATTTATTATATTTATACCCCGCCTTTTTTCCTCTTGCAAGGAACCCAAGGCGGCTTACACAATCCTCCTCCTCTCCATTTTATCCTCACAACAACCCTGTGAGGTAGGTTAGGCTGAGAGTCAGTGACTGGCCCAAAGTCACCCAGTGAGTTTCATGGCCAAGTGGGGACTAGAACCCGGATCTCCCGAGTCCCAGTCCGACACGCTCACCACTCATCCCAGACGTTTCTGCAGCAGGTGCGCTTTCATTATCACCCCGACTGCTTGGGTTGTGTGCCTAGTTCAGCCAGCTGGCCTTAAGTCTGGCCTTCTGGGGGAAATTATTGTGAAACTGTTGATACAAAGTTCAGTGTGTTGGCAGCAGAGGAGGTTGTGTGGGTTTTCTTTTCTTTTTTTCTTCTTCTCAGCGTAGGTCGGTTGTCCTGCATCCTTGGGGACAAAAGAGGTATTATAACAAGGCCTAATCTAGAAAACAGGACCATGGTAACATAGCAGGGGAAATAACCGTTGGAATTTCAGCGGTTAGAGTTCCAAGAGGCAAAGCAAGGGAAAAAATCCTGTGGCTTTTCAACCCGCCCCTCAAAAATCCACACCTCCAGTTTTTACAGGGAGCTCACGCCTGGCACATTTTATATCTGGCCGGCTGTCAGCATCTGGGGCGGGTCGAGGGGCACAAGGGTGGTTAAAATGAGTTTTGGGGGCCCTTTGACTTCAGGCCTTGTTTTAATTTTCAAGTTACCGGACCGGACTGTTCAAAGAACTTCCTCAGGAGAACACACAATTTAATTTCCAGCAAGTTTGCACCTAATTAATGATGGCAGCTACCATTAGATGAAACGGGTGAAAGGCACCGTACAGAAGATGGAAGTGGTGTGATTGCTGCCTCGAGGCTTCTACTCTACATGCGACAGACAAAACAAGCAGCCTACATGGTCCAGCTGGTCGGGGAAGGTAAGGCCCTTCCCACAATGTTATCGTTTTTGCAGGGAAGTCTTGCCACAAGGGGAGACATCCTTACAATTTGCTTCACCAACCTGGTGCCCTCCAGATCAGAACATCAGAAGAGCCCTGCTGGATCAGGCCGAGGTCCATCTAGTCCAGCACTCTATACATTGGCCAATCAGCTGCCCACGGGAAACCTACAAGCAGGAGATGAAGGCAACATCATGCCCTAGGGAAGGCTGCCCTATCAGTGGTGGGGAACATGTGGCCTGCCAGATGTTACTGGACTGGAACTCCCATCAGCCCTTGGCAGCAAAGACAAAGGGTGAGATATGATGGGAGTTGCGGTCTAACAAAATCTGGAGTGCCACACGCTCCCCATCCATGTGGTCAGAGTGATGCAACCCTGTTGCTGTGGTGAGCAAATAAGAGAGACGTCGATTTGGAGAAAGAGTGGACACTCAGGTACTCTTTGACTAGCTTCAGACAACACGATAACCCACACTGAAGGGTTGAGTGTGGGTTGTCGTTCAAATGTGGGTTATCGTGTTGTCTGAACCCAGCTGTGCTAACAAGCCATGGTTTGTTAACCACGAACAACCCGTGAAGAGAACCCGTGGTTTGTGGTTGGGTTGTAAACTGCGGGTTGCTCACCGTAGTTTGTTATCTCAGCTGGGTTCAGACAACAAAATCACCCACATTTCAACAACAACCCACACTTCAACGACAACCCACACTCAACCCACACTCAACCCTTGACTGTGGGGGTTTTCACGTTGTCTGAACCCAGTCTTTGTCGCAAGCTGGCTTGGGACAGTCATGAAACCAGTTTGCAAAGTCACTGTCTACCACAGGGTTGAGGAACCCGTGACCTTCCAGGTGTTGTTGGAGTGCAACTCCCATCATACCTAACCATTGGCCATGCGAGCTGAGGATGATGGGAGTTGGAGTCCAACACCACTTGCGGGGGGGCGACATGGTCCCCACCCCTGAGCCCTCTTCAAGCGTTCCTCCTCCTGTGTTGAATGAACGCGTCAGGGGAGGGGCGTCTGTGGCCCCGTAGGAATGGAGAGAGTGGCCGTCTGAACAGGAGAGCCTCCTGTATCCTGCTTTTCCAGAGCTCTGAATCGTGTGGAGAGTCTCCACAGGTACAAGAGGCTCTCCCGTTCAGACGGCCACTCTCCATGCGTACAGGGCGATGGAGGGGGGGGCACGGCGGGAGCACTCCTCTCCTGACACGTTCCTTCAGCACGGGAGGAAGATCACCCAAAGAGGTCTCTCTGGTCTAGATAATTTGTGAAAGAAGAACGGAGGAGCGCTCCGGGTTTGCATGGGATGGCCTGATTGGGATGAATACAGCCCGGTGTGTGCGTCATCCTCCTACCTGCTTAGTCTGTATGCTTATAAATATACAAAGTACTGTTGGTGCGCGTGTGTGCGTGAGCAGCAGAGTGCGTGTGCGCATGGGAGATTTAAAATCCTGTCTGTGTGCTAGCAGAGGCCTGTTATTCCACACACAGATCTTCCAGATCTCAGCTCCCCCCTTTGCTCAGCGTGCAGCGTGTTGTGAAGATGCCAGCCCAGCCTGCCTGTAATCCAACTTGCTTCCAGCTTCCCCGTTTGCAGATTAATCCATGGAGTCAGGAAACACTCTGTAACACCACAGGTCTAATTCTACCTGTTTATTCACTTAGCAAGTAAAGTTCTACAGAGTACACATTTCCTATCCTAGTTACAGTCCATGTGCAGAGTATAAATGCATAGCGAGCATTACATCCAGTGGAGTAAGTTGAGCTTCAGTCCACCTCAGCAAAGGCGTTGCGTTGTTGCAGTGACAAAAGTCCAGCAAGAAGAACAAAGGAGAAGAGAGAAAGCAGTCCTGCCTCTCTCTAAGATGGCTTCAGACAGAAAAACAAGTTAGCACGTCATCAGGACATACAAACCATGTGACTAGCTCATAATGCTCCCACGGTCTAGGCTTCCCGTGCAAAAAACACGGGAACCCAGAAAGACATAACAAACTTGCTTACAGCCATTCTGTTCTTTCCATGTGTAAACAGTGTGCTACAGCTGGTGAAGTGATACATATCACAACAAGTACTGCATGCCTTCAGCGCAAAAAGAATGCGAGATCCTTCCGTTAAAAAATTAGCATGCCACTCTCCGATTGATCAAACGATGCATCAGAACTGACCCTGTAGACACTCAACGTGAAAGGGACACCTAATGAGCAAGCACGATCCCACTTCTTCACACAGCACATAGTTAAGCTAAGGGATTTTCTTCCACAGGATGCGGTGATGGCCCCCAATTTTTTGACAGCTTTAAAGGGGAATTGGACAAATTCACGGAGGAGAAGGCTATCAATGGCTACTAGTCCTGATGGCTATGTGCTACCTCCAGGATCAGAGGCAGTCTGCCTCTGTACACCAGTTGCTGGGGAACATGGGCGGGAGGGTGCTGCTGTTGTATTCATGTCCTGCTCATGGGTTTCCCATGGGCAGCTGGTTGGCCACTGTGGGAACAGACTGCTGGACTAGGTGGACCCTTGGTCTGGTCCCGCAGGGCTCGTCTTATGTTCTTATGTTCTTACAGCTTCCTGAGCAAGTGAGTATGTTGTAGTGTAGCCCTCCCCAATGCTTCCCCATGCTGGCTGGGGATGATGGGAGTTCCAGTCCAACACATTGGGAGGGTAACCAGGGTGGGGGAGGGCAGTAGCAGTAAGCAGAGTACTTGAATTTCAAATTCCCACTTGTACTAACCTGCCTCGCAAGGTTGTTGCAAGAATAAAAGTGGAGCAGAGAGAGCCATGTATGCTGTGATTGCTCCTCGGAGGAATTGATTTTGTGGGAAACCTCTCTCTTATCTATAAGGGGGGGAAATAGAGCACGACAGTCAAAACAGTGGGCCCACACATCCCTGCCCAGCAGGCTTCTCGGATTACAGTAATACCTTGGATTGCAAGTAACTTGGCTTGAGAGCGTTTTGCAAGACAAGCAAATTTTTAAATAGTTATTTTAAAAAATTTGACTTGATCTACAAGCGACGTCTTGCAATACAAGTACTGTGGTACGGCTTAAATTAAAAATCTCTGTACAAATTTTTTTGGGGGGGGGAATTTCATTTTGATATACAAGCGTTTTGGATTACAAGCACGTTTCCGGAACGAATTACGCTCTCAATCCAAGGCATGACTGTATTAACTTCTCAACTGCATGCGAGACAGAACCAAAGCCAGCCCCGACGAGTCCATGCTGTGAACTGAAACTCTCTTGGGAAAATAGTCAACACACTCCTGAAGTGCCCAAACGTATATGAGCAAATGGACCCAGTTAAGGTGGTTCAGGGTCTCACCTCCCAGGCAAGTCCTGCATCCCCAGCCGTCTCCGTAGCAACGCGAGCAGCCAACCCCCAGCCACATAAAACAGCGTTTAACTTCCCCCATCTTCGGCTTTAATCACAACAAACTCTTTGACCCAGGAGTGCTTATCCTCAAGCCCGCAGGCCAAACCCGGCCCACCTGGGTTTTCAATCTGGTCCTCCATGTGGCCACGCCCCCTTCCTCTGGCCCCACCCCTTTCTCCCAACCACCAATCATTTGCTGGTTTCCCGACTTTTGCGCAGTTCCCCCTCCCCCCCCCCAATTTCTGAAATATTGAAATGCCTCTCCTAAGGCTCCGTTACTGTCAGGAAGGGTCTTAAGCTAAAATGTGCTGGTATTCGGGGTGGGTGGGTATTTTTAGCCCCAAAATGTGATGTGAGCCCACATTCACTTAGTCTGCAATCCTATAAATACACTTACCTGGGAGTAAGCTCCATTGAACACAGTGGGACTTATACTTCTGAGTAAATATGCACAGGATTGCTCTGTTAAAGCAAGGGTGCCCAACCCCTTTCAGCCTGAGGGCTCTCTTCCATCTCAGGCAAGCGCTCTGGGGCCACACTGCAGGGCAGGGCAGGACACGTCCATCTTGCTTCAAACCCCTGCTCCTCTCCCTCTGTTTTCTCCCTCCTGGCAAGCTCCTTGGGGCAGTGACCTGCCTCTCTAAATCAAATATTTAAAGCTGTTTGAGGAGGGAAGCTGTCCGCGTGCCGTGTATATATGTGGCTCTACCAGCACCATCAACATGCAGCTCAGTCTCCCCCCTGTACACGGCCCTCGCTCCTCCGATTCATTTCCGGATCTCCCTAACTGAACGACGACACCGAACGCACGCACTTTGTGTGTAGCCCATTTCTGCAGGGAACATATTGGCCGGCTGCAGCGTGAATCAAAACACAAGTCTCGGCGAGGTCTGGGCATCACATCCACATCCTCCTCTGCAGAGCTGTGGGTGCGCTCTGCTCTGACAAAAAAACCACTTTCCTGCTTTGCGCTTTTAGCAAACCCCTGAGCTAAGTGGAGTGTGCTCTGGGCCCGGGCTGTGGGGTGATGGGTGGGTGGGGCTGTGTGTGGGGGTTGACTTGACTTTGATATCGTTCTGCAATAGCAGCAGCGGCAAGGCAGGGAGTCACTCTTGGGATGTGCGTCTCCCTGGCCTGCAGATAAAGTCCTGGCACAGCTCGCCTCAGCTCACCTTTCTCATCTCGGCTGCCGTTGAAGAGCAGAGCGATGCGACGCTGAGGGCTGCAGAGAGCCAGCCAGAAGTACTTGGCATCCGCTAGGGAAGAAAACACACACACACCCGCGGCCTTTCCCGGCTTTTCCTTTCAAGGGCATGTGGAGTGCAGGTACAGTAGAGGTGCTTCAACTGAGAATGGATTCTTGATTCTCTTTTTAATGTCTTTTATGAGATTGTCGATTATCTGAGAATTCGGCTAGCTGGCACATCTTATGCACATTAACTTTCAGAATGACTTCTTAGTAAACACGCAGAGCGGATCAGGCTGCAAAACAGTTGGTCCTTTTCACGGGTCTGATTTTTTTTTTTTTTTAAACGTGTTTCGGTTCCAACCTCTTTTTATTTTTCTTTAAAGGTCACCCGTGGTTTGTAAGATGTAACCATTGCAAGTGAAACCCTCAAATTACTTATGACTTTGCTAGTCGCTATTTATAGAATTGCACCCTGCTTTAAATATTTATTTTCCCTAGCCTATTTCTTTATTTATACATGTTAATAGCTGATTGATGGAGCCATAATTATTGGAATGTTAAGCTGTACTTTTGCACTTTATTTGATTGATCTGTGAATAGCTGGCAGGCTCTCTGTTTTTAAACATCTCGGCTGCAGAAACTTAAGTTTTTAAGGCTACAATCCTATACCCATATACCTGTCAGTAAGCCCCACTGAATTCTGTGGGACTTATAACTGAAGGCCAGTGTGGCGTAGTGGTTAGAGCGTTGGACTGAGACACGGGAGATCCGGGTTCTAGTTTCCACTCAGCCATGAACCTCACTGGGCGACTTTGGGCCAGTCACTGACTCTCAGCCTGACCTACCTCACAGGGTTGTTGTGAGGATAAAATGGAGAGGAGGAGGATCATGTACACTGCCTTGGCCTCCTGGGAGGGAAGGTGGGATCTAAATGTAACAAATAAATAAATAGACATATATAGGATTGCAGTGTAAGTCGCTATGTGCCCAGGGACAGCCCTGCCATGCAGCAATGTGAAGCAACATCCTTCAGGCGGCAGCATTGGGGGGAAATAGATGAAGGTAGAACTTTGTGTTTGAAATGGTGCCACAAGATATTTTAAAGCGTTGGCCTGGCAGGGACGCAGGCATTTGGGCTCAGCTGCAGGCAGCAGGATGTCTTGGGACGGCACTCTGTGTGCCTCGGCTCAGGGTTGGTGATAGGGGGGTGAAACTCTGACGGATTCTCTCGACTTGGCTCCACAGATTCCGTCCCGTCAACCCTGCCACTGGCGCCGACTCGATCTGATGCGAGTTGATGAACCAGCACACAGACTTCTGTTTTTAAAGCGGGCTGCTGCAATTTGTGTGTTGTTGGTTTTTAAAAGCCGGGAAATTTGCTCAAAATTCAGGCCTCTGCTCAGCCATTTGCACAAATTGTGGCGTGGAAGCCCAAAGTTTGCACAGATCTGAAATGAGCTGCCAGAAATGTCAAGGTGGCCAAGGTGGAGCGTGTGCAGATGCAGTGAGGGGAGACTTCTCGTGTTAAATGCTACAAGAACAGCAGCAACGACTCGAATCTAACGAGGACGAGGAGTCAGCCCCGATTAGTGCAAATGGCAGTTTGTGCAAATTGCACTGGGGATGCACAGTTCTCGCTCCACATTCGCACAAATATTTCAAGCAATTTCACGGAAGCCAAAAAAACAACAACACCCCCCCGTCTTGATTCGGCCCACTTTGGGCCAATGGGTTGGAAATGTGTCGAAAGTCCATCGAGCACAAACGGAATGGGTTTTCCAGTGTCCAGCAGAACCTAGGAGCCAAACCCAGCACTCCTGGGATCCCAATCTGTCCTTCTGGGGTTCCTAGAAGGCCACGCCCACTTCCCTTGGCCCCACCCTTTCCCCCTGTCCTCCGATCATTTGGTGGTTTCCCAGCTTTTGTGCCGTTATTTCCCCATTCTTAATGGTTGGAATGCCTCTCCTAAGGCTTAGTCACTGGCAGGAACAGCATTAAGCTACGATTAAGGATGTACACGGATCTCGATCGGGGTGTGGAAGCAGGGCGAACTCGCCCCCCCCCCCGAGCTCCACGCGACTTACCTTTCCCCAGCTCGACACATGTCCTCACGAGAGGAGCTGGGGAAAAATACGTCCGGGTCCCCCGCGCTGTGTTTTTAACGTAAAAACCAAGGTAACCCACCTTAAAACGGCTGCAATTTGCTATTCGCGGCTGTTTTAAGGTAGTTTACCTTGGTTTTTACGCTATTCCATATGAGGGGTGTCACTGCCAGAGGCAGTATTAGGGGGCAGCCCACTAGGGCTGGAGTCCCAAATTTTTTATTTGGAGCCCTGAAACTCCAAATAAACTCTGAGACGCCCTCTGCCCCACCACCCTGCTGTCCATGAGCAGTTGCTGAAATAAAGGCACTGGGGCCCTGGTAATCTCTCTTGCATCCAATCCCCCTGGATGAGCTGGTTTTTTTGCCCACATGTGCTTCACCTCCTGCTGCCCCCACAGTAACCCATCTGGTGCCAACATTTTTTATCTTTTTAGGTGCCAGGAATAATCTTTTTTGTTCAACCTAGGATTTTAAGTACTGTTTCTGACTGTTTTTCCCCCTGCCGCTTTTATATTTATGGTTTGTTTTTGTGTGTTGCATTTTAAATGTTGGTTTTTAATATACTGTTGTCAACTGCCTTAGAATCAATTTTGAGGAAGGGCAGTAGAAAAACATTTAAAATAAATAAATACTCTGGAGTAGACTCATTGACTTCAGCAGCAGTGCTCAGAAAGGAAGTGGTGGTCTGCGGTCTGCAGGTTCGCATTCTGACGGAGAGGGAGGGAATCTATATATATATAAGAAGAAGTCCTGACTGACTGACTGATTTTTGATTGACTGACTCATCAGTGCCCAGCTCAAACCATTTAATCTAGGAACGTGAAATTTTGAAGGAACATAGTTTTTATGACGTAGAGCCCCACTAAGGAAGGATTTTTAGAAATTCTGTCCCTAAGGGGGTGAAAAAAGGGGGCAAAATCGCCCCACTCTCATATCTCCTATGGGCAAAACAACAGGGGAGCAGTTATGCAAATCGGCCTCGCCTCATAGTTGCTGCAGGAGCCAATAGGAGCAGTTATGCAAATAGCCATACAACACTTAGAATGTTCGTATGAATTCCTGCAGGGGCCAATAGGGGTGGGTATGCAAATCTCCCCTAGGCCATTTAGAATGTTCTCTAAGGGAGAACACTTTTTGACTGACTGACTGACTGACTGACTGTTGTGTGGGGGGCGTCCCAAATCCTAAAATCCACACGAGCGAAGCCGCAGGCAAGGGGCAACAGCTAGTCTAGAATAAAGAAGAGTGAACAAAGATGTAATATCAAATATTCAGCGAGTGTTGCTTATGGAATAGATTGGACCAAGTGGCATGGATCTTTCTTCTGGATTGTTTTTCCCTCTAACCTCCTCATGAGAAGACTTGTCCCAGTTCAGACATAATGCCAAACCATAGTTTACCATTACGAACATAAGCCTTCTTCCCCCTCCCCTCCTCTGGTATGGCCACAAGCAAGGAAGAGATCAGAAATACCCACTTCCGTTTAAGCTAACCATAACCACAGGCTGCTGTTTCATCCAAACAAGCCGGGATCAGAAATCAGTTTGAACTTGGCTTGTTTGGACAAACCATAGTTTAAACTAACCACAGTTTGTCCTGTTTTGGATGAAAGGACAAGCTGTGGTTCTTCGAAACAGAAGTGGATGCACCGGAGGAGAAGGGTGGGGAGAGTGGACAAACTTGTTCACCTAGCAGTAAAGGATGGTTTAGATTACAGCCAAACTAGCTATATTTCCAATTAATCTACAATGAAAAACAGTCTGAGTGTACCAGACAACTTTCAATGTCATACACTTTTTTGAGAATTTAAAGTCTTTCAAAATGTCTGAAAGAGCATCCTGAATCTATCTGGTGGTGTAAGAAGGGAAACACTCTTGTAATAACGATGAGGCTGAAATCACTTACTTGGGAGGAAGGCCCATTGAACTCAATGGGACTGACTTCTGAGTAGCCATGTATAGGCTTACTTGGTTTGTGAAGTCCCATCTCCTTTCACCATATCCACATAGTGTCACTTCCCTTCCATCTTTGGCCAGGCCCTTTCCAACTGTTACATAAGCGACGAGAAAAGTATTTCTTCTGAGCATATGAAGATTGCCTTTTGCTGACCAATGAGCAACTGGAGTCTGTCTCCACGTACTCTGAATTAAGGAACGGGCTTCCTTCCAGGGCAGAAGACCTGAGCCCCAGAACCCATTTTTAGAAATTAAACACCATCCCCTGACAGCAGGAGAATGCAATCCATAAATGTCCCTGACACTCCTAAAGTTGATAGGGTTGTACCACTGAACCATACCTGACCGCTGTGCTATGAAGGAAGTACAGGGCTGTGGCTCAGTGGTAGAGCACCTGCTTTGCCTACAGAAGATCCCAAGTTTAATCCCCGCCCACTCTAGGTAGGAATGTCGAAGAAATCCGCAAAAAAAAATTCAAATGAGCTTGGATTTCTACGAATCTAACCTGTGGATTCCGCAGAAAACCGGCCTTTTCTCAGTCATGTGGATCCCACAGACTTGAGGACCAGCTTTTCACTTGAGGGGGTGGGGGTTTGTGCATTTGCACCCTTGCACCAATGTGCATTAGTGCTTATGCGAATTTACGCAAGTAGAATGAAATTCTGGGTTAAAAAAAAAATAAAATCTGATTCCGTCAAGGAGCGGACGACGGACACTAACCATGTCTGTCCATGAGCGGATGAAAGACACCTGGCAATGCTCGAAACACAGACAGAACAGGTTTCACAAAATCTGCACATCTGTCGGACTAGGAAAGGATCCTGCCTGAAACCCTGGAGAGCCGTTGCTGCCGGCCCGTGTTCACAGCACTGGGCTAGATGGACCCAGCCAGGGTCTGACTCAGGATAAGGCAGCTTCCTGTGTTCCTATGTTGTGTAGTGCAGTGTTCTCCAACCTTGGGTCCCCAGATGTTTTTGGCCTCCAACTCCCAGCATGCCCCAGCCAGCGTAGCTGGCTGGGGCATGCTGGGAGTTGGAGGCCAAAAACATCTGGGGACCCAAGGTTGGAGAACACTGGTGTAGTGTACATCTTAGGGCTGGCCATTAAAGATATAGGCCCCGATCCTGCTCTATCCAGTTCCTGGCCCCGGGTGGGTATGAGCATCTTAAACGCATCAGATGCTTCCCACAAACCCAGTGGGGGGAGCTGGAGGGTATCAGGATGCACCTCCACACCAGCTGGACACGTGTCGGATTGGAGCACCTCAATTTAAGGAACAATTCCTTTCCAATGTGGGAAGAGGGGTGCAGCAGGGGTATGCGTGCACACACCATCATCATCAGGCGATCACTCGTGACCGAGTAAGATTGTCTTCCGGGATAAAAGGAGGAAATTCTAAAGAAGATTGTGTAGACTCTAGTGATGGGTCCGTAAGTGACTGTGGAGGCCAATTCTAGATCCACACAGCTTCCCACAGTGAGGACACAGGTTGCCAGATAGAAGATGGTCCTGTAAAGGATTCATTTGACGTGCTTTTCGCTTAGCACGTTTCTCCCTTTCACCTTGCACTCGGGCTTCTTCAAAGTCCATGGAACCTTTGTGAAAGGCCAACCTCCATTTAGATCGTTCATGGGCCAGAGCTTCCCTGGTATTCCCATCTGATCTGCGTGTACAGTAACTGTGCAGCAGTGTTGGGGGTGTGAATAATTATTTATGGATGTGATTGTTCTGAAAAGAAAGGAAGATTGGATTTTTGGAATAAAATTTCTGTAGAAATTTCAGAAATTATTGGTATTAATGTGGAGGTCTGTCCAAAATTAGCATTGTTATCAATAACGGAGAAACTTCTGTGCTCACAAGAGAAAAAGGAACTAATTGTAAGTTTATTAGCGGCAGGGAGATTACTGATAGCAAGGAATTGGAAAGTCCAATACCAGTACTTAATAATAGATTGGTATAAAGAGGTTTGGGATATTGCTTTAAATGATAAACTAACATGTAGAATTAAATGTAAAAGGGGACAATTAAAGAAAAATAATTTTAAGGAAATATGGGGGTCATTTTTAGATTATGTTTTAGTAAAGGGAAAGGGGAGCAAGCCATGTCACAATATGATGTATTTCTGGAATATAGATTAATAATGGATTATGTGGATAGAATTGGTTTTGGCTCCGGGGTGACGGGTGCACTTGGAGTTTATGATTTGTAGGGTTATGTTTTTTCTTTTTTGTATGTGTGTTCTTTTAAAAATATAAATAAAAGTTAAAAAAAAAAATTAAAAAAGAAAAAAGAAAAAAGAAAAAAGAAAGGAAGACAAAATTGGTGGAATCGTGTTTTAGAAAAAGAAATCCAAAGCACCTCTCTGTATTCATTACCTTGCTGAATTCAGATAGGTTGTTGGCTCTCCCACTTGCCCTGTAGCTTCCCAGTTTGGCCATCCGCTCCTAAATGCACCACCTAACTAAATTTTCTCGTTGGTTTGGATCCATCTATCAATCCTATCCCATAGTCCAACAATCACACACACACAGCCTAGCTACTGTGCGGTTCTCTCTCTCCCTCCCTCTTCCTGACTGGTGTGTCCACCATTTTGAAATCGTCGCTCTAGTCTAGTCAGTGTGGGCGATACTTCAATGTGACTAAACCATAACTGTCATCCTTGTATCAGTCACTATGTAGCATCAGAAAGTAGCCATTTTTAAAGGAATATTTTCACAACCAACCCAATGTTGCATCCAGTCCATCTAAGAATCCTGAATCCCTTCCCAGTTTCAATGCATTGCTCGTCTGGCTCTGGGATTTTTCCTGAAAAACTGTTCTAAGTAGATTTATTTTTAGTTTCTCGCTGCATACTTACAAGTAACTCTTTGGATCCTGGTGAAGGTGGTATTCCTCTACCACCACCCTCCTCATATGCACACACAAATCGGTACTGCATTTTAAAAATAATAATCTCTCCTTGGTTTTCTCCTGATAATGGCTGTAGGAGAACCCCTGATGCATCATCCACAAAGATGCAGCGCTGCGGATGAGAACAGCTCTATTTCTGTTTGCCCCAAGGCCTGGGTTGAACCCACATTCACCCTTGCTGCCAAGACCCGGGTTGTGATCACCAGTTGCCTTTTCGTGGTAGCAGCCTGCAACAACTCTGCAGTCTTGTACAGCGTCACGAGAAAGAGACGGAAATCTCATGTCCAGCGGCTCATCCAGAGCTTGGCGGTGGCAGACTTGCTGGTTACCATGACCGTCATGCCTCTGGATGCCGTGTGGAACGTAACCGTGCAGTGGTACGCCGGAGATGCGCTCTGCAAAGGTCTGAACTTCCTCAAGCTCTTTGCCATGTACTCTGCTGCGCTGGTGCTCGTGGTGATCAGCTTGGACCGGCACTCGGCCATCCTCCACCCGTTCTCTTTTGCCAATTCCAGCCACCGCAACCGGATCATGCTCTGCATCGCGTGGATTCTCAGCGTCTTGCTGGCCTCTCCCCAGGTAGGAGGAGCCCAGTAAGGCATGAGGGCCACCTCATGAGAAAAGGCCTCCCGTGTAGCATGTATTCAGAGTCCCTCGACTTTTCAACAGGAAGGTTGAAACAACAAATGATAGCTGCAGTATTAGAATTGCAAAGTGCTTTATGTCACCGTTTTGACTTTTTCCCTCCTGCACCCCTAATTTTATATATATTGTATATATTTCATATACAACTTGGGACCAGGATATCTAGCAGACTGCCTTCCCTCATATATACCCAACCAAGCCTTAAAATCATCAGAGGTGGCCTTGCTGGTCATTCCAAAATTATCGGAATGTCACTATGTAATACCTTGGCGGAGGGCTGCAACGACGACACAGTCCCTTCACACTAGGACCAGACGCATAAACCCTTCTCAGGCTAAGCACCAACACTTAAAAACCTGAGGGGAGGGTCAAATGAAACCTTTCCCCCACCAATGAGGGAAAAGATTAATACAGATTATTAAGGATCTATTTTAAATCTATGATACTGTGGGTACAAAGGTGTGTGTGTGTGTGTGTAGATTTAACAGTAATGCAGGTTAATAATGCCAAGCTGACACGTAGGATTTGGGTAGCAAACAAAATAAAAATAAGTTTATTTTAATTCTCAAAATCTTAGTTCCAGAAAATAACTTTCAACCTGCCTACACACCAAACACTTTGTAATTAACCTAAGTCCCTATAACTCTAAATACTTTCACTCTTCAGACAAGCACTGATTCCTCTCAAAACTCCTTGACAGACAAGACACAAATAACTGTAAGAAGGAAAAGACAACGACCCGACTAACCCAACTAACCTAACTCCCCAACTCCCAACACTCAACCCACTCACTACTCCCAACACTCTAACACTCCAAACACACTAAGTCTGACACCACTCAAACACTCCTTATATACTCCTCCCCCCACCCTTTCCAAGACTTCACAAACCACACCCACTCAGTTCAACATTCTATACTCACTAAACATACTAATGCAGACATACACCAGGGAACTGAATTGTGGGGTTACGCCACAAGGGCCTTCTTGGTAGCGGCACCCACCCTGTGGAGAAAACTCCCTCCTGCAGTTTGGGAGGCAGAAAATGTGGCATCTTTCACTCCTGAAAACACACCTGTTCACCCAGGCTTTCCCTGGCCCATAATTAAATGAACCATGCCGCTCCACTGTACTGCTCTTGTACTGCTCTATATTATTACTATAATTGGAATTGTTTTTAAAATTGTATTTTAAATGTGATTTTAATATTTGCATGTAAACCACTTAGGGATTTTAAAAAAATATTTAGTGGTATAGATATATTACAAATAAATAAATGGGGTAGGGGAAGGCTGGTTTTTTAAAAGTGGCATTTTAAAGAAAGCTCTTCTTTTGATTCCCCACCCACCCACAATGAATCAGGTCCACAACCCAGAGGAACCAAGAGTGCAGGCAGTATTTGGGCCTTAACTTCCTTTTTGCAATCCCTAGAACCAAGCCTGAACAAGTTGCTTTTAAAACTCTATCAAATAGAACAGCTTTCCCTAGCCTGGTACCCTCCAAATGTTTTGGACTACAACTCCCAGGATTCTTGGCCATTAGCCATGCTGACTGGGGCTGATGGGAGTTGTAGTCAATGCATCGGGGGGGGGCACCAGATTGGGGAAGACTGGAATGCAAGAATTTGGTTTGGTTGTCCAGTGTGAGGAACTACAGCAGTAGCAAAAATGCAGCGTGAAAATCTGAGGGTGCCCATAGACTCTTGGGAAGGGCTGCGAAGATCTCACCAAAAGCTGGTCAGATGAGTGTCCTCCTTTTAGAGAAATCTGAACTTCTTTCCCATGTCAATTCCAGCTCTTCCTTTTCCACCTGTACACCATCCCAGGGGTCAATTTCACCCAGTGTGTGACGCATGGAAGTTTCAAAGAACGCTGGCAGGAAACCACCTACAACATGGTCACCTTCACCACCCTCTACGTCACCCCGCTGTGCGTGATGATCGTTTGCTATGTCTGCATCTTATTTGAGATTAGCAAGCAGCTCAAAATCAACAAAGGTGAGTTCGCCGTCCTTGATTTGCATGCAATATGAATCGGGTACCATTTGGCTTATTGTGTTATCTCCCTGCCCCCTTCAAGGGCCTTGGATTTCAAGGAAATACCTGTCAGTGCCATCTGCCCATCTCCAAAGTGGCACATGGAGTTAGAGCAGTATGCTGGCTGGGGATGCTGGGAGTTGTAGTCCAACACATCTGGAGGGCGTTGGGTTGGGGAAGGCTAGGGTTGGAGCCCCAAGTCTTCCATTTGGAGCCCTGAAACTCTGGGAGGCCATCTGAAATAAAGGGACAGGGGCCCTGATGATCTCCGTTCCGTTGCATCCGATCCCCCTGGATTAGCTGGCTTGTTGCCCACATGTGCTTCCCTTCCTGCTGCCCCCTCTTCTGAAATCAAATGCCCTCCTCTCCCCTGTCCATACATCCCTTTTTACAAATAGGGGTGTCCTTAGGAGACAGGGCCCTTTAAAGACACACACACAAACACAGAGAGAGAGAGAGACTTTAGAGCACTAGGGGCAATTCATTGGCCATGCTGAACAGGACACAAGCAGAGATAGAGGCCACACAGCAAAACTGCAAAAGCATATAATTAAAGGCACAATATCTCTGAAAAGCCTTAATGCTGCCACACTGGACAGATTAACACTGCAATTGTGTGTGTGTGTGTGTCCTGTGGGCCTGAGTCCTGGATCTTTTTGGTACCTGGCACCGCCGCCCCTGCTTCAAATACCATCTAGGACAGGAGTGGGAAGTTGTCAGGTTTGTGGGATCTTTGTTTTTATTTGAACCCACCAACCCACCAACTGGAGCCTGGTGCAAAAGGCACGCATTTAGAATTAAAGAATTCTGAGCCCAGAAATTTGTTTGGAGCTCACACAGTCCCTCCACACAAAAAGACACTCCTGGTTACCCCAAGCTTTCTTCGTTTCAGAAGTATAATCAAGGACAATCGGGTTAAACAACCGGGAGTCAGAAATCCTTGTCGCTCTACTGCAAATGATCCAGAGATCCACCAGTAGATCTAAATCAGTGCTTCTCAAATAGTGGGGCGGGGCCCCCAGGGGGGGCGCGAGGCTCCGTAAAGGGGGGCTCGTTTGACCTCAGTTAAAAGTTTTTTTTAATATTGTGTTCCTTTAAATCCTGTGCTCCTTTAAATCTTTTCTGCTACAGTTAATAAAGCTATTCTTTGTTGTAAATTGATCCACATTTCTTTCTTTTTTTATTCTCTTATACGTTAATAAGGATAGTGTTATGCAGAGGTGTACTTATAACAATTTTATAGACAAATGATACTATTTACAGTCGCGCGGGGGGCGCGAAATGTTTTCTTCTTCCTAAGGGGGGCATGACAGAAAATAATTGAGAAGCACTGATCTAAATCTACCTTCTCTGCCCACCCCTGATCTAGACCACCCCCTTGGATGTCAGAATTCCCCAGGCTCGAAATATTCTTGATTAGATGAGCACCCTTTAGGCCTGCCTGTCACGGAGGGACGTGGTTCTTTGCTCCTACCTCTTCTGCTCCAATTTTGTTCTCCCTCTTGTTTATCCCACCTTTCTGCCAAAAAGCGATGCTCAGTAATAAAACCTGGATTAAAAACAAAAGCTTAATTGAAACATAACATACAAATATATTAAAAACACAATTGAAAATGACAATGAAAGAGAAAAACAGCACCAAGCAATCAAAAAGCCCCTGCAGCAGCAGACCAGTTTATATGCCAAAAGCCTACTTGAATAAAAAAATGTCTTTACCTGCCAGCAGAAGGACAACAGAGAGGGAGCCAGCTTAGACTCCCTCTGCCCGCTTCCCTTTGAACTTTTCAGATTAAAGAAAATAATAGGGTACAATCGTATGTTTAGACAGAAAGAAGTCCTAGAACTCCCTGCTGGCTGGGTAATGCTGGGAGTTGTAGGACTTTTTTCTTTCTAAACTTGCATAGGACTGTGCTCTAAGAGACTAGGACTGCTTGTGTATGAAGAACCACCAACGAAAAATTAGCCCTTCACTGGAAAATATGTCTAGATGAAATCTGTTTTGGCTGCAGTTTCTACCCTTTGTTCATTCACTCTTTTTGAAGAATCCAAATAACTTAGCTGGTTCTGTATTGTCTCCCTGACCTACTTACCTATCTATCTATCTATTTATTTGTAGACCTGATTTGTGGCCTTTAAAAAATATATATACAATTGCAGTGTCAATCTGTCCAGTGTGGCAGTATTAAGGCTTTTCAGAGATATTGTGCCTTTAATTATATGCTTTTGCAGTTTTGCTGTGTGGCCTCTATCTCTGCTTGTGTCCTGTCCAGCATGGCCAATGAATTGCCCCTTCATTAGTCAGTTTCTGTTCCCTGAGAGGGGAGAGGGCTTTAGTTGCTGGTTTCATTTCATTTTTTCCCCCTTTAATACAAAACACTGTTCATCTAGAACTTCTTAAAATGTGGAAATCAATAAAGCTCTCTCCTACAGGGGAACATGAGTAATGAAAGGTGCAGCCTATAGGACAGGGCAGCAGAACTCACAGAAAGGAGCTCCACTGACCTGTCCTGTGTTTCTTCTGTTCATTTCCAGGGTTATTTCAGGAACCACTTGTTCCTGTTGCTCTAGCGATCCATTCCGCTAGAATGGTATAGGATACTGCCCAGTATGTTTTTATATTGTATGGTTTAAAGTTTTATTTTGTGATCCACCCAGACTGCTTCAGCTATTGGATGGCGTAGAAACATAATAAATAGCCAATACACCCATTCTGGAGAGATCCTTTTGGAATCCTTCACAATCTCTTGTTTCTGCCATCTAAATAATTTGGTGTCATCAGCAAATAGTATGTGTGTGTGTGTGCATGTATATAGATAGATAGATAGATAGATAGATCATTTAACACACACACACACACACTTGGGAGATCCCACATCTTACATTTCTACATTGTGAGAACCGTCTGCTTATTCTCAGCTTCCTGTTCTTTAACCAGTTATCGATCCATAAGAGAACTTATCACGTAAGGACCTGTCCTCTTATCCCATGACTGCTAAGTTTGCTCAAGAGCCTTTCATGAGGGTCTTCGGATTTTTTGAGAATCCAAGTAGACAACGAACAACCAACCCATGGTGGCTTATTTGCGGGGTGACTTGGCATGACGTGCAAACCCACCCAATGCCTGCAGCTGCGGACCCACCAAGCTGTTGTCCTGACTGCTTGCCTTGGCTTTGCCCACCCTCCCCAGCCCAGGACTGGTATTCTGTTAGTTCGGACATTGGTGACCCTTTGCTTCCCATGTAACTGACCCCTTTGAGACTCTCCCACAGGTCTGGCCAGAGGCAAGGATGAGCACATCTCCAAGGCCCGAATGAAGACTCTCAAAATGACGATCGTGATCGTGGCTTCTTTCATTATTTGCTGGACCCCTTATTACCTCCTGGGCTTGTGGTACTGGTTCCAGCCAGACATGATCCATAAAATGCCAGAATACATCAGCCACTTCCTGTTCCTCTTCGGCTTGTTGCACACTTGCACAGATCCCATCATCTATGGGCTGTATACGCCGTCGTTTCGAGAGGACATGAAGATGTGCCTCGGGACCCTTAAATTAACTGTGAGCCACCAGGAAAAGAACCTTGCATCTAACTCAGAGATGAACAATCAAGATTATCACGACCAGGGACGGGCACCTTCAAGCGTTTCCAGTGGAGGGACTCTACACACTGCATTATAGAGGAAGAATCTCTAATATAGAAGCAGCTCATGGCTGGTTCATACACGCAGGCAGATTGCTTGGTTTGCGACATCCGATAACAGTACACCTGAGAACTGGCAGATAAGCGTGTGAAACTGACTCCTTTAAATTACGTTCAGTTTAACGCAGAGGTGGACAACCCGCAGGCCGCATGTGGCCCTTGGAGGCTGCCTGTGCGACCTCCTGCAGGCGCAGTGCCTCCCCAGTTCCTGCCGCCGCCGCCGCCGCCGCCACCACCACCACTGTTTCCCAGTAAAACAGGGCTCTTGAAGGCCCAGCCTTCACTGTGGCTGCTGCCAACCGCCACAACTGTTTGGTGGGCCATCGGGAGCCTGGTTCTGCAGGGAAACAGAGCACGGGGAGAGGCATTCATTTCCCCCAAAGGGTGAATTGTTGTGTCTGTGTGCAAAGGGTCCCATGGGGAGGCAATGCGGTCCCCCAACCCAAGCAGGTTGCCCACCCCTGATTTTAGGTGATATGACAGGCTTTTCTGTGGTGACCTATTCACACATGCAAGTCATCAAATCACGAACAAGCATGCATGAACCAGGCCTCAATGAACAGAGCGGGACAATCAACTGACATCTCGGTGGAAACAGACGCTCTTGGACTCTGAAGTGTCACCAGCCATTCGGTCAGGGGAAGGGGGGGGGGCTGAATTCTGTCCAAAACCCATCCTGAATTAAATGTGGCCAGAGGAGACCAAATGCAATATCAATGCTTATAAATTATACTACCAACTGGATACATTTTTTAGAAATATCACATTTTATTTGGGTGGCATATTTTTGTCTTGGTAGCAGTTGGACAGCGGGGTGGCACACAGAATTTGTGGACCAGGATTCAGGAAAACAAATGTTGGAGTCATGTAACAATTTGGGAGGTGTGTGTGCAGAGGCACGGGAGGTGTTTGTGAGCCAGCAGCTATGACCAGCAGGTATACAACACCCCAAAATCCGTGCAACAGGGCAAAGGCGGCCTTGGAGCATCCTCAAGACCTTTTCCTGAGCTGTTTTACATGGAACCCAGAAACACAGGCTAGCTAGAGGATTCACTAATGAACCGGAAAGAAATGCGATCCTCAGGAATTTAAGCAGAGCTACATTATCACTGAGCTAGACACACACATTACACCTAAATTTTAATTGGAAGTGCTTGCGGGCAGGATTTTGCTTTTGTTTACTTTGTAGAGCACCTAGGGTGGCCACTTACAAATCGCCCAAAAGGAGGAAATGCATCTCCAAAAAAAGAGGACAGTGATTTGCATGCCAGTTGCATATACAGCAATACCTTGGATTGCAAGCATAATTCGTTCCGGAACCGTGCTTGTAATCCAAAACACTCTTATATCAAAGCGAGTCTCTGGCAGGCGTGAGCGGGGCCCGATTTCGGCCCGCTCGAGGCGAGCGGTTACATCCCTACGGACTACTTGTATTGCAAGACGTCGCTTGTTTATCAAGTCAAAATTTATTTTTTAAAAATGTGCTTGTCTTGCAAAACGCTCTCAGGCCAAGTTACTTGCAATCCAAGGTATTACTGTATGTAAATTTAGAAATATAATTGAAATAGGAATAAGATTGCCTGTCCAGCCTGCAGTCCAGGTGCAGTCGATGGGAAAGTTCTTAGGGGTGTGTGGTTTAAATCTTTAAATCAGAATTGGACAGGATGAGGCAGCCCTTCAAGCAGAAGAGAGTCCTCTGGCAGCCCTTCAGAGGACACCTGGCCACCCTAAGAGCACCAGGTTCACCGTGATAGCACCATCTTAATAAAAAAGAAACGAGGCAAAGGCCATAAATATCAGCAGAGCGGTCTGAAGATCAGCAACGCAAGAGTGTGGCAAGTATTAGTGCGGATGCAAACGTTTTGACAGGAACTTTTCCAGCGATTGGTTGGGGCAGGGAGAAGGACAGGAGGAAAAACAGGAGTTATTTTCGGGGGGGGGGGGGGGAGAAAATCATTAAGTTTGGGGGCATAGTGGTAAAAGTGGTGGCACCATCCCAACTCTTCTTCTTGCCTAAAAATGTTTCCCTACTTGCTTCCAGCAAGGTGGCAGAGCTCTTGGAACCTGCAGCCAAGCGGGCTGCTACATTCCCCCCACGATGCCTCTGTGAAATTGACCGAGACAGAAAGAAGCAGGGAGGCTCCATTAGCCGGTGGAAACCGCCGTCTTCCTCTTCCCAACAGTGCCGCCTCCGGAATGACGCCACTTCTTCATGATGGGAGCAGCATTCCGAGCAAAGCCACTGCAGGGGAAACGTGGTGGCCTGCCTAGCTGTGGTCTGCTGGAGCCTCAAAGCAGCGTAAAGGCCCCTCTTAAAAGAAGGGCTGGAGATGCTGCCGCCACCGCTTTTACCCACAAACATCATTTTCTTCTGACCCCCACCCCCCAAGGAAATGGCTGAAAATGCCACCCCCCTTTCAAACCCAGTGGGGAGATGCCTACACGCAGGGAGCCCTCGCCTCAACTTTTGGCACCGCTGCGATATTTTCCCGAAGGGTGACACTTTGCGTTTTCTGTGTAAGCGCATTATTGGAATTCAAATGGGGGGGTGAATAAAGGGGTGCGATTGGAGGGCAGCTTTATGGTGGGAGTTAAACCTCTTCCTTGCCCACGTCGACAACCCATTCCTTGAGAAGCAAACCAGCCCCTACCTAAACAGCTCCGCCTTTCACGTGCATACCCAGACTTCTCTCGGTCGTGGGCTGTGTGGCAGAGTGCAACAGGATCTTGGGACGCTGGTTGTTCTATCAATTGCGTTTTGTGATGGGAAGAAGAGCATCAAGCTTATGAAAGCCAAAATCCGCAATGCATTTTTTGTTACAGTAAATGAGCATCACTGCATTGTCACTGTTAGGGAGCATCAAGGCTTTTAAGCGCGTTTTGTACTAGGGGCATAAGCCACCACTGGTGGTTAACTGACCTCCAGGAAAAGAGCTGGTTCTTGCCACAGTGCTGAATGAGAGAACCTGGACCACCCTAACATTCTCATTCAACCACTTCCACATCCCCCCAGAGCCTTTGCAAGCCATTTGGGGGTGTGGGGACAACGACAACGACGACATAAATTTCTTTCTTTTTTGCATTTCTCTACCGACTTTCTGAAGCCAACCAAGGCAGTTTACAAAGGTTTCACAAATAAAAACATAGTAAAATATTATAAACAACCATAGAAAGCCGTAACAGTTTAAAGAAGCCAAGTTAAAAAGATGTGCCTTGACCCTCTTCCTGAATGAAGAGGGCAGGCAGGCGGGGGACCAGTCAGGAAGTGCTGCAGAGTTTGGGGATGACACAGGAGAAAGCCCTTTCCCGCACGCCCGACAAGCGGGCCTCAAAAGGGCCTTTCTTGCTGAGCTGAATAACTTGAGCAGGTTCATACTGAGATCAGTGTCTGAGGGGCTGCCTGTGGTTGATGGGTTTCCTGATGGAGCTACAATCCTGTATATATATATATATTTAATACAATCCGGAGTAATTCCCACCCCCTGCTCTACATTTTCTCAGAAGACGGCATTGGGAAAGTGGTGGGAAATTGCTATTTTTAGGGCAGGGCACTCGGAGACACACAGATGTTGTCATATGGAATGAAATACTGATGATGATGATACAGGATCAACTTTACAGGTCTGCCTGGAAGGGGGGAGGGTGGGATAAGAGAAAGAATAGGTCCAGAGAATTGGTTCCTCACACACAGAAGCAAGCAAAGAAGGGCTGCGGCTGGTGTGGGAGTTTCCAGCCCCAAACTTAAGAAAGCCCTGAACACTCAGCCACAATGTGAAGTGCTATTTTAGGTATTCCTAAGCCCGGTAAAACTGGGGTGTCCCCCTCCCCCCAAAGCAAAACCTCCACCTCCCCACATGCTATATCACAATCTGTTTTCAAATTCACCTTGGTTTCAAACATAGTCTCTCATACAGCAAAGGGAAGACAGGTGAATAAGGGATTCAGCTGAACGATTCTTTGGATCTTGGCCTCTTTCCAAGGCTCAGTGCACTCAAGCCACTTGCCCAGGGTAAAACAGCGACACCATTCCTTCCCATGGACATAACAGTTTAATGTTCAAAGTGCTAGATAGTCATTATTGCAATCGCCTTCACAACAAGCTTGCGAGGTAGGCCATCAACATCCCCATTTTATAAAAGGGGAACTGAAGTTTACAGTGATTTGCCTGAAGAAGGCCCATGGCAGAGGTGGGGCTTGAACCTACTTCTTTCAGTATGTAGTTTTCGAAGGCTGCTTTGCTTCTTTCCCATACACTTAGCGGGAAGGACAAATGCAAACCACATCCAGGTTCAGCCTTTGGGTTCTGCAGGAAATTTTTAAAAGAAGCCTGTTCTTCCCCCAAATTGACTCCCAATCAGATGATGCGCCATAAACATTAAAACAAACAAAACCCCTAAAAAATAAATTGGAAAATAGGATTATGGCTTGGATCCAAAATGGTTCTCTGTTCACATAAGGGAGGGGGCCATTTCCAACAATGCCTCCCTTCATCAAGACCCCACCCCCACAAATACATACCATATACATCTGTCAGGGGATGCTTCGACCTGGATTCCTGCATTGAGCAGGGGGTTGGACTCCATGGCCTGGTAGGCCCCTCCCAACTCTGCTTTTCTAGGATTCTAGGATTCTATACCACACCATTCCCACAGTGCACAGGAAGAGATTCTTGGGGGTGGGGGCACAAGAGGCTGGAGGGGGAAGGGGGCGGCGGGAAAACCCTGATGTTATAGGAATGAACTCTGCTCCGTTCACAGAAGGAAAGTTAGGATTCCACGCCTATGACCTCTGAACACTGTTACTTTCCCAAGAAAACAAAGCTCTTTCCTCCTAACTTCACTTGGGGGCTGGCACCGCGACCCTTCCAATCCATAAGAGCCGTGAGGATGCCAGGAGGGGCCTGGTGCCCCCACACGCAGATGCCGAGTGGGATGGCCAAGCTCGGCCCCTTCCTGCATTTGGCCCGGAGGCTGCCTCCCCGTGCTGGAGAGGCGCTGGGGTCCTCGCTCTCTTGCAGCAGCCAAGCAGGTCTGTGCGTCGCGTACAGGATGTTTCCCTGGCCTCCTCCTGCAGTGAGGGCAAGGGCATAAGCGAGCCTTCCCCAAGCTGGTGCCCTCTAGATGGGTAGGACTACAATCCCCCATCATCCCCATCCCAGCTGGGGATGGTGGGAGTTGTAGTCTTAACCCATCTGGAGGGCCCCGGGTTGGAGAAGGGTAGCGTAAGTGGTTGTCCTAACAAAGTCTCAGAGCACGGCCCACACGGCGTGAGCGAGTTGAGAGGAGCGTCACGCGAGCCTCACACACTCCTCCGCCTCGCCTCGCGTACGTGCGCGGCACGGATCTTGCCCCTCCGAGCATCTCCCCCCAACCCCAACTCGAGTCTGCTTGAGGCCAACTGCGCTCAGCCTCATCTCTGGTTCTCCGCCTTTGAGGAAGGGGTTCAGCTCGATAAGCCAAACCAAGTGAAAGGAGGAGGCGGCCTGGCCCCAGCAGGAAGGCAGGAGAAGCAGGAACAACGGGGATCATGGGAGGGGAAAGCAGAGACGGGGTGGCGGGCGAGGGCGGCGCGGCAGAGAAGCAGCTGGAGCTAAGGGTGCACGTCTGGCTCTCATCAGTGTTTCTGCCTTGGTCACAGGACAGACAGACATGCTGGAAAATACATTTAAAAGGACACAGTGTATTTCATTCTCTCTCTCTCTCTCACACACACACACACACGCACAAACACTGCATGTTTTAAAAGCGTGTTTCAGATGCCCAAGTCAGGAAGGAGTACAAAATCTCTGGGGGAGGAACGGGATGAAGAACATCACCCTTATCTGCAGAGCACATGAAACAGACCGCGATCTCTTGGAGCAGGACACACCCTGAACAGGCTCCACTCCAAGCACTCCGGGCCGCCGTCCTGCCGTGTTTTCTCTCACAGCACCTTCCCTCCACGGTGTTCCCTACATCGTCCCATTCCATCTTTAGCAAGGCAAGGAAGAGGAGGGCTCCCTGTACCAGACTCTTGTGCAGAGATGCCAGTAAAAAAATATATGAAAAGGTGTGCTGGGAAAGTGAAGCCAGCAGAAACGTGTCTGCCCCCACCTCTCCACGCATCCCCCGGAGCTTTGGGGGTTGATGGGTTTTCACAAAGGCTTTCGATCTCTCACTGTTAAGGCATATGGTGAGGTTCGCGGCCCTGCTGGCTGAGTTCACCGCTTCGAGTCAAAGAGCCTGTTCCAATAATAGAGGAAGGCCGGGGAGTTGCTAGCCCCTATGATAATCAGCAGCAGCAGATACAGGATCATCATTACAGCAAAGCGATGCTTGGAGACCCAGGATTGACTGGCAGGCCTATGGGGAGAAAAAGAGACAGCTATCACCACGTCCCCACAAGTTGGTGCACCTTTGCAAAAACACAAATGCGCTATCAGGCCCATGTGAGCTTTGCAGCAGGGGTTCCCCATCGCAGTACCCGCGAGCTCTGCCCTCCTTGCCCCCTCCCCAAGAATGGTTTTAAGAAAAACCTTGGGAAATGTTAGCACAGTCCTTTCTCTCCCTTTCTAGCCTTGTTCCTTCTCTCCCCTCTACCCCTTTGCCTTGCTATCTCCCCCTCCCGCCCAGCCTCTAGCCTCACTATTTCTCTGCTCTTTAGCTCGCTGTTGACTAGCCAGGCCCCCATGGCAGCCATGATGTGGCCAGCCACATCCACCGTAGGAGCCATTTTGTGTGGCGCCCACAGCAGTTTCTCAAATTCCCAGATGGGCCCGCGAGTCCAAACTGGTTGGGGACCCCTGCTGAACCGGATCCTGCTCCATACCTCTAGAGCCTGGTTGCAGCCCCACCCCTCTCTCTTCAGATTTTAGCAGCCATTGCCCACTGAAGCAAATCTTCACCTTTGCAGCCATAAGGACTAGCAGCTTGATTTAAAGGGGGTAGGAAACCAAGATTCCCAAGAAGTTCAATTCTGCAACCAGTTTTTTATGCACTTGCATGGAAACTACACCAGCTGGGACAGTGGCACCTGCCACGTGTTTTGCAAGCACCCTGGCAATCTCTCTTCCCTAGTAGATAATATTTTTTATTTATTCATTTTATTTATTATATTTATCCTTTTTCCTGCAAGGAACCCAAGGCGGATTACATAATCCTCCTCCTCCTCTCCATTTTATCCTCACAACAACCCTGTGAGGTAGGTTAGGCATTTTTTCTGCATTTTTGAACACGTGTGTGTGTGTACGTACATGTGACATGAGTTTTCAGATAGTCTCTAAAGTAGTGAGCTCACCATAGGGGTGGTTACAGCCGCAGAGGAGGAGAAGTGTGGAATGCTTACCTCCGGTGTTGCTTTTGTGAATATACTAGCAAGTATTTCACCCGTATCAGCTGGTTGTTCGTAACAACAAAGTATTTCTGGGGAACGTCGCCCCCTTCGCTATTCCTCACTCTGGCTCTCTTTTTGTCTATTTCTTTAGAATCTGTTCCAGAAGAAAAGAGGTCCTCTTAAAGGCCCGGTAGCATTACAGCAGTGGTGGGCAATGTGCACCCCCCCCGCCACTCCCTAGTGCAGCCTCCGCCTCCCTGCTTCCCTCCAGCACCCCCTAAAGAAGCTTTTTAAATGATCTCCAGTAGCAAAAGACTCACCTTTCTTCTTTGCTTGGCATTTGACATCCGGATGATCGATGATTTCACAAACAGCAACGCAGCTGAGAATAGGGCCCATCACGCTGCGTTGCCAGCCGAGACCATGGGGGCTATAGAGAAGAGCGAGGCTCAGGTCACTGGTCAGATAGGTGCCTTCCCCGAACAGAGAGGTCTGAAAAAAGGAGGAAGGTATTGCACATCAACTGAACTGCAAGCCAGCGGCCTCTCTCTCTTTTTTTTTTTTAAAAAAAGTTATTTATTGAGATTCTGTCCCATCCTTAGATTACAGAAAATTTTACAATTCTACATGACAGAGAGGCGAGGGGGGAGCAGAACAGTCTGGCCCCAGTTGCTACTGGAAGGTCACCCCCACTCCTTCTGAGGAAGGATGCCTGCAGAGCAAGATCAGTCTGGTCCCAGCCAGATCCCCCCGTTCGGACAAGTGCCTTTCCCGAAACAAGGAAAGGCTCTGCTAGGGGGCTGCCTCCTTACACAACACAGACCTCTGCAAGAGAAGGGGGAAGACGCTTCTTGGGGTTTCATTTTCAAATGTGAGCATCGAAGTACTGGCACAAGCTGTGCAAAGCCTTTCGGCAGGGGCGGGCAAAGCTCCAGATGTTTCGGCCTACAATCCCCACCCGCCCTCGCCAGCATAGCCAAAGGTGAGAGATGATGAGAGCTGTAGGGTCAAAACATCTGGAGAACCACACGCTGCCCACCCCTGCCGTTGGGGCTGAGCAGGAGATAAAGCCCAGGTAGATATACAAGTCATCTGGCACGTGATTTCAATGAACTGCCTGAATCCACAGCAGTGTGAACCAGGGGAGGTCTGCAGCATCCTCAGGAGAGGCGGGAAGACCCGTGGGCCAGGTTTCGTACGCAGAGCAAGGACTGGGTTCCCTTCTGCCGGCTTGCTTCTCCAACACCACGCTGCTCCCAGCTCGTCTGCTCCGTAGAGTAGAGGCAGAACCACTGGGAGGCGCATGGACTGCCGCGTGCAATAACGGGGAGCATCATCTTGTACTCTGAACACGACTTTGCGGCACGTGTGCAAAGGAGGCAGGCCAGGGAGGAAACAGGCACTGGCACAGCACCTGCACACCTGCCGCCAAGTACCGCATCCGCTCGAAAGAGGAGCAGCGCCTCCCCACTACCAGGCTGGTCCTGGGGCCAAACCATGACAAGACAAGAGGCAAGGCACCCCCGAAGCAGCAACCCGACATGGACTGCGGTGAAGCCAAACGGCATTTGGGTGCTTTCTAGTTTAGGGGGGGGGGGGGGGAAGGCGAATGACACATGGTTAAGGTTGATAAAATGGTGCGTGGCGAAAGTGGATAGGGGGAAGTTTTTCTCGCTCACTCATAATCCTAGAAGCCGGGATCGTGCAATGAAGCTGACTGGCGGGAGATTCAGGGCAGACAAAAGGATGTACGTCTTCAGACAAGAATATAGATAAGGTATGGAATCTGCTGCCGCAAGATGAGGTGCCAACCCGGTGGCTTAAGATGGTTTTTAAAAGGGTTAGCCATAGTCACGGAGGAGAACATAGTCCAGCCTTCCCCCGCCTGGTGCTCTCTGGATGTGCTGCACTACTACTCCCGGCATGCTGCAACCAGCCAAGCTGGAAGTTGTAGTCCAACACAGTGTTCTCCAACCTTGGGTCCCCAGATGTCTTTGGCCTACAACTCCCAGCTACGCTGGCTGGGGCATGCTGGGAGTTGTAGGCCAAAAACATCTGGGGACCCAAGGTTGGAGAACACTGGTCCCACACATCCCGAGAGCACCAGGCAGGATCTCCGGGGGTTTCGAGCGGGGGGGTCTTTCCCAGCCCTACAGAGTCTATCAAAGGCTACCCGTCACGATGGCAACGTGCAATCCCCGGGATTGGAGACGTGTCCCTCTGAATTACCAGCCGCTGGGAAGCAGGTGGGACAAAGGCACAGCCCGCGTGTCCTGCTTGCGGCCTTGAGAGGCCTCTGGTCAAAGCCAGCAGGGCTCTTCTTAAGTCGAGGCAAGCAAGACTCAGCCCTTACCCGGTTTAAATGGCAATGCAACCCATTGTGCACGATGGAGTGGAAGTTCTCCAGGCGGCTCCCGTGGAATGCGTAGATGAGGTCTCTCCCCGCCCTGGTCTCCTCGAATTTGGCGTTCATCTGGTTGCAATAGGTGATCTCGAACAGGAAGTCTGGCGCAGGCACTGGGATGCTGTGTGCTCCCGTCAGCTCTTGTATCTTCTTATACTTCAACGCCATTAAGATATGGTAAGGTTACTGGCTTTTGTATCATGCCTTTTTAGATCGTAAGCCTGAGGGCAGGGACTAGATTATTATTTTATCTGCAAGCTGCTCTGGGAACCTTTGAGGTTGAAGAGCAAGATATAAATGCTTAATAATACCCTGTTAAGGCACATGGTGAGGCTCGCAGCCCCCCCCCCCCCCCCCCCCGATTGAGCCCACAAGTTCACCGCTTTGAGTCAGAAAGCCTGTTCTAATAATAGAGGAATAGAGGAAGGCTGGGGAGTTGCTAGCCCCTATGATAGTCAGCAGCAGCACCAGATACAGGATCATCATTACTGTGCTGGGATTCTTCTGCTGGTCTCTTTGATCACTGTTGCCCAATTAGCTTTTGTTGGCTTGTATATAACGGGATAGATCATGATTAGAGCAGACAGATTAAAATCCATGGAACTTACATTAGTCATAGAATCACAGAAAAGCAGAGTTGGAAGGGGCCTACAAGGCCATCGAGTCCAACCCCCTGCGCAACGCAGGAATCCAGGTCAGAGCATCCCCGACAGATGGCCGTCCAGCTGCACCTTGAATGCCTCCAGAGTGGGAGAGCCCACCACCTCCCTAGGTAGTTGGTTCCATTGTCTTATTGCTCTGACAGTCAGGACATTTTTCCTGATGTTGAGGTGGAATCTGGGTTCCTGTAACTTGAGCCCATTATTCCGTGTCCTGCAAACTGGGATGATCGAGAAGAGATCCTGGCCCTCCTCTGTGTGACAACCCTTCAAGTACTGGAAGAGTGCGATCATATCTCCCCTCAGTCTCCTCTTCTGAAGGCTAAACATGCCCAGTTCTTTCAGTCTCTGCTCATAGGGCCTTTTTTCCAGTCCCTTGATCATCTTTGTTGCTCTCCTCTGAACCCTCTCCAGTTTGTCTACATCATGACTAACTCACATCCACCGATTTCAATGGCTCTGCTCAAAGTATGAATAAATCTGGATCCAACCCAGCCTAAAATGGTGTTGTCACTGGATTTTAAACTTGTTACGAGCCTCATAGCTGGCTTTTAGTTCGAAAGGCAGAATTAGAAGTCTTTTAATAAAAAATTTAAAAATAAAAACAGAAAGTGTTTGGCTTTGATTGGAGGGTGGCGCCCTTTCTGAATTTGGTTGCTTAAGGGCGTGACCCTATGCAAGTTTAGGCAGAGAAAAGGCCTACAACTCCCAGCATGCCCCCAGCCTGGCTAGGGACATGCTGGGAGTTGTAGGCCTTTTCTCTGTATAAATTGCCCCCTGGGCTCCTTGGAGCCAGCCCTCGTGCCCCAGATGCAGCCACACACACACCCCCTCAGAATTTCTCTGAGCCATTCAAACCAATTCATTTAATCCCACCATCAGAAGGTAGACTCTAACCTCTTGTTTGCTGGTACTGTGTATACACAAGGCCTTGGAAGACAAGACCCAGCCCAGCAGCTCCCAGGCCCTTTTGTCCGTGTCTTGGGCTGACTCAAGTAGCTCCTTCAGGCTTCCCAGTGCATCCGTGTCTGCAAGCTGAGAGAGAAACACGCTTAGGGGACGTTTCTGGCTTTTCTTGATCATCTTGCACAGTTAAGAGACCCCTAGTGGTTAAAAAGAAAGAAAAGAAAAGAAAAGAAGCAACATCTCTAACTTTTACGTGCAAGCAAGCCCGGCTGGCTGGGAGATGCTGGGAGATGCCATCCAACACATCTGGCGGCAGGAAGAGGTTGGGAGAGGCGGGTCTACACTGCCCAGGCAGAGCCCCTGTGAAGTTAGTGGCACAACTCTCCACTGAACTGACTGGCAGAGGATCTCCGGGGGTTTCGAGCGGGGGGGTCTTTCCCAGCCCTACTTGAAGATACCGCCTGGGGACTGAACCAGTGACTTTTGGGGGGAGGGGGTCCTTGTAAGTATACAGTAGGGCACAGCATTAGGGTTCTCCATCCTTTTCTTTTAGGCCATTTGCAAATCACCTGGGAAACACTCTCTCACCCAGCCTAGATGGAGCAGGGAAGATTCGCTGGGATGAGCGGGACCCGTCAATCTGTGCAGCTGATTGTTTACGGCGAAAGGGCCATCAGACCCAGAGTATTCACCTAGAATTCTTTCGCTGTCTGATGGCATTGTTTTCAAAGGCTAGGAATGGCTCCAGATTGCGAGGATGGAATCTCAGGAGGCCACAGACCTTAAACACTGTTCTGAAGGACAAAATGGTTCTCTTCAAACCTCTCCAAAGGGGCATGCATGCCTGCTTTAAAGGGCAAGCTGTTTGCAGAAGGGACGGGGGTGGAATCAGCATCTGCTCTCCTATTCAGAGATAGATGAGTGGATGTTTTTCTCTTTAAAAAATCCATCTTTGCCTATTCAATAAGTCACAAGGGTTTAAATGTTTGTACATGATAGCTCAGTAGAAGAAAGCAGCAGAATTAGAAAGTATTAGAGTTAGTTTCCTTGCTGTACAATCCTCCCCACTTTCTGGATTTTGTCCCATTTTCCCTCCCCAAACCATATGGACTAGAAACTTAACATTCAGGTTTCCTATGATTCTGCTCATTCTGCATGAGAGGCCGTGACTCTCTTTTGTTCTGGGGTCAACATGGCAGACTTCTAGATCCTCAGAGATTATTAATAAATATGCAGTTTGTTCCTTGTCATCACCAATTATATCCTGATAAAGGCCAACTCCTGTTCTGGGAAAGCAGATCCGACTGCTTGTTCCTTCGATTATAAAACTGTTCCTTCTGGAAGGACAGGTTGCCCAGGAAAGTTTCCTGGGCAACCTGTCCTTCTAGAACAGTGTTCTCCAACCTTGGGTCCCCAGATGTTTTTGGCCTACAACTTCCAGTATGCCCCAGCCAAGGGCATGCTGGGAGTTGTAGGCCAAAAACATCTGGGGACCCAAGGTGGGAGAACATTGTTCTAGAAGGAACAGTTTTACACAACCAGCACTGCAAAACCCGCTTTTCTGCAACAGGAATGCAATGTTTCTCTTCTTGCTTGGCAGAGAGGGACAAGCTCCACTCTGCAGCTGGTGTGTATATATAAAGCCATCTCAATGGAATAAGCAAAAAGCCAGAATCTGAAGGTAGGACTGAATTCTAAAATTCTGCTCCAGGAACGCTCGCCATGATGAACATGGTGCCACCCTCTGGCAAGAGTTACGAGCAGTCAGCCACATAGGGTCAAACTAGAAAATCACTACCCACCCCCCAACCCCGATCATTCCTCCACCAGAGCAGGAAAGGGGGCAGGCAAGTTTGGAAGCTGTTGTTTTCTGGTGCTCGGGGCATCTCCCGGGGGGTTTAGCGAGGGCAATAAAACGTGAGAGAACCCTGGCACAAGACAATCCAAATTCTTGCCCAAAAAGCTGAATACTGCAACCAGTATACATTGCATAATTCACACTTATAAGGAGCCATTCACCTGGTCACCTGTGGCGAGTTAACAATGCCTCCAGGCAACCAGATAGGAAAGCTTTAGAAACAATCATTCTTTTGGGTGGCCACAAACGGGCTGGTTAGCAAGTAAGTTCCCTGGACTTGTTTGTGAGACAGGGATAAACTGAGCTAATCTGCACAATTTATTCTGCTTGCCTTCAGTGGCAAATAGCAGTGGTGGGAGGCGATTTTCATCAGGAACACAGCTTGGGAGGAAAGGGTGAGGCCCCCATGCCATGGTCCCACTCACCCTATAGCTATTAACAGTTTTAAAAACACACACCTAACAATAGCGCTTCGAGTGATTTGTTTGGTATCACATCTAGTTCAGCCTTCAAATTTATTGCTTTAGCCCTGCACAGGGGTTCCACACAAGTGCTTAGGCCAACCTTCCCCAACTTGGTGTCCTCCTGATTTCATAGATTTCATAGATCATAGAGTTGGAAGGAGCCTACAAGGCCACCGAGTCCAACCCCCTGCTCAATGCAGGAAACTAGAGGAGGGGTCTCCCATCCAAGTAACAACCAGGCTTGACCCTGCTTAGCTTTCCACGCTCAGACAGGCTGAGCCAGCGTGAGCCACAGGCCTGTTTAATGTTTGGGACTTCAACTCCCATCAGCCCCAGCCAGCATGGCTAATGGCGGGAGTCATAGTGCAAAGCATCTGGATGGGAAAGGATGCTTAAGGAAATCTAAGGAACCCCCAACCTTCCTCCCAAACTTGGATCCTCAGGGTAGGATGATCCTGCTCCCTCCCCAACATGAAACTCACTGGGTGACTTTGGGCCAGTCACTGCCTCTGAGCCTAACCTACCTCACAGGGTTGTTGTGAGGATAAAATGGGATGGGGGAGGAGGAATATGTAAGCCGCCTTGGATTCCTTGCAGGAAAAAAGGCGGGGTATAAATATAATAAATAAATAAATAAATAACCCCATAACAGGGGAGGATGCCTGGCATTTGTTTTGGCCAGCAACTTGAAGCAACTAAGGGCGCAATCCTATGCATGTTTAGACAGAAAAAAAGTCCTACAACTCCCAGCCAGCTAGGATTGCGTCCCAATAAGCACAAAGCCAAAGCAAGCCTCTGTGCTGTGCCCGAGCTTCAAACTGGGGGTCAGGGGGAAAAGCTTGTTCCGTTGTGTGTGTGGAATCCACCCCACGAGCTGGAGTGTGGGGGGAGTAGGGGATTTTCCCTGACCTCACGCTGCATCTGGGAGGCACGCTGTGAGGTCAGGGGCATGACCGTTCTCCTTGGAGGAACACAGTGCCGGTGACCACACACTTGGGCCAGCCTAAACGCGGGGACTCCGCGCCCATAACCGGTAGCGACACTTGTGCATAAGAAAGCCTCCGCTGATCTGCTCCGTGCAGGCCGGAACAGCAAGCCAGTACCACTTTTGGGCCACGAGGGGGATGCCCTGCCCGGTGACAACTCACCAAAGCCTCAAAATCCTTGGTCTCCTCGGTGGCATAGAGGCCCGGGAAGGGCCGGAGGACAGAATCCCGCTTGTAGCTCTGCAGAGCCGAGACGAAGAAGCTGCACTTGAGGTCAGCGGCCAAGAGATCCCTCTGGACGGACTCCCGCACCCTCTCTTCCTGGGCAGCATCCCTGGCACTTGGCGCCTGCATCCCCAAGGGGCCCTGCCGAGGAAACGCAAGCGGAGGTGAGGGAATGGGATCAGCACTGGAAGAAGGGCCGTGTCCAGCAGCTCCTTGCGGATCCGCCCGGGAGGAAAGTAGCCACAGGGGAGAGCAAATGCTGCCCTTTCCAGAGTGGCCACTGTGGAAAACCCGAAGGCAGAGAGAACTTACTTACGTAAATACGGCCGTCAAATCCTGAGATCGTGCGCGCGTGCGCACACACACACACACACACAAATCCTTACACCATTCATAGACTTAAAAAACTGCCCCCCCCCACTAATGCAGCCTGGAAGAGGCTTTTCCTATGCCTTAAAAAGTTGCACGACAGGCTGACATTCAACAAGGAAGGCTGTGGCCACCCTAATCTCCCTACCACAAAACCCTTTTCTTTTCCTGAACCAAATACAGCAGACTTCAAGCATGTGCGAAAAACCATCAGTTAGCAACCCATGGCCCAACAGATATCGTTGGATTACAACATCCATCAACCCTGACCATTAGCTATGTTGGCTGGGGCTGATGGGAGTTGGAGTCCAATAACATTTCCCTCTTCCCTCCCCATTCCTTTTTCCTTGTGTGTCGTGTCTTTTTAGTCTGTAAGCCTGTCTTAACTGGTTATCTGTAAGCCACTCTGGGAGCCTTTGGGGCTGGGCATAAAAATACTTCAAATAAGTAATAACTGAAATAAACATCTGGAGGGCGGGCCACAGATTACCCATGCCTGGCGCCCAACCCTCCCCCCCCACTGACTTTGACAGCTGCGTGACAGGCAGAAATCCAACGGGTCAAGCCTCGCTTTGTGACCGGTCTCTCTACACCTGTTGAACTTCTGTCTGTAATGCCGCTGCTAAGCTCGCAGGGTGCGTGCCTGGGCAGCTCTCTCTTTCTTATTGCCACCCCCAGGGCCTCACTGAGGTTTGGGGGTCTTTAATCTTCCTCTCGCCCTCCGGCCTACCTCAGCCGCAGCTCCGCGAAAGGCAACTCACACGAAGTGCTCCTCGTCCCAAGTGCCTACTGAGCATGCGCCCTTCGTCTCGGACATGCTCAGTGGCAGCGGCTGAAGCCGCCCGCCCGCCAGCCTTCGCCAACGAGCATGCTCAGTAGCCGTAACTGAAGCACTGACCTTGCCCATAACTTGCCTTCGATTCATCTCGAGTACGTTCACTAGAACCGCCTATAGCGGTATTTGTTCGTACGCATGCTCAGTAGCAACCACTGAAGCGCCACCCTTGCCCTTTTCTTTTTCTTTCTGGTTCAATCGCTTTCGCTGGCAGGGGCAATCCTATACACATCGTGTCTACTCAGAAGTAAGCCCCATTACGTTCAACGGGATTTATTCCCGGCCTAGTGAGAACAGGGTCCCACCCGAAAGCTCCCTCTTCTTGCCCTCCCTCCAGATCAAAGTTTGCCTTGCTTGCGCATCCCCTCGTTCCGCCACGTTTCACAGACCGAAAATCGGTGTGTTATTGTGGCACGCATTCCGGCGCGCAAAGATCGCTCCCCGGGCACACGGGCATTTTCTGCTTGCTGTATGTCCTGTGATGGTGGGCCCGGGGAATGGCTCCGCTGTGCGTCGCCCTTCCGGAGAGAGCGCAAAGCCGGCGGCAAGGGGAGGCTGGACAGGTCTCCCCGGCTGCCCCAGGCGCACTGTCCCCCGGGCACTTCTCCCTTGCCCCCACCCTCGTCCTCTCCAGCCCCCCCCCCCTTTGGGTTCCCTCCCTGCATGGCAGGGGTGGGGGACTTGTGGCGGCCCTCCAGATGTTTTGCCCCACAGCTCCCAAGATCAGTGCCGGCTCCAGGTTTTGGAGCAGTGTTCTCCAACCTTGGGTCCCCCAGATGTTTTTTTTGGCCTACAACACCCAGCATGCCCCAGCCAGCATAGCTGGCTGGGGCATGCTGGGAGTTGTAGGCCAAAAAAAAACCATCTGGGGGACCCAAGGTTGGAGAACACTGTTTTGGAGGGTCCTTGGGGAAGACACCCTCCACCACGGACCCCCAGCTGCATGGCTCCACCTTCTCACCGCCATGGCCACCAGCTGCTCTTGCCGCGCCTCCTCATAGATTTCATAGTTCATAGTTGGAAGGAGCCTACAAGGCTATCGAGTCCAACCCGCTGCTCAATGCAGGAAACTAGAGGAGGGGGGTCTCCCATCCAAGTAACAACCAGGCTTGACCCTGCTGAGCTTTCCACGCTCAGACAAGCTGAGCCAGTGTGAGCCACAGGCCTGTACATGGCCACCGCTGGCTTGCTTGACAGGCAGAGAGCAAGGAGGCCGTGGCATCTCCTCACCACCGTTGCCTGGGCCAGAGCGAGAGGCAGGTGAACGGGCAGGTTGCAATGGGGAAGAGGAGGAGCGAGCCCAGGGGGCTGTGGTCCGTGGGCCCCTGCTGGGGGAGCTGGGCCCTCAGCAGGTGCCCCACCGTGCCTACCCTTGATGCGGGCCCTGGCCGTGACCCCTCACCATTGGCCACGCTGGCTAGGGGCTGATGGGAGCTGGAAACACCCGGAGGGCCACGTGTTGCTCACCCCTGTTTTACGGCAGGTTTGCTAGTTAGAGAAGAACTTGCCCACCCCTTTTCTCTCACACACATACAAGCAAACCATCAGTGCAAGAGGATGAGGAGGCTTGGAATCTCCCCTCTTAGCACATTGATATCAGCGGCGCAGCTATTTCATTTCAGACACTGGACTTCAGGGCGCAATCCTATGCACGTTTAGAGAGAAAAAGAGGCCTGCAACTCCCAGCATGCCTGGCCTTTTTTTTTTCTGTCTATGGGATTGCACCCTTAATGGGCTTACGGGGAGCTCCTTTAGATGGCCATGCGCATTACTTCATTTGTGAACTGCACGATCAACATCTATCTTCTCCTCGACACACACACACACACACCCGCATGCCATTCCATGCTTTACAAATGCTTCTGCATTCCTGATATATTAGAGAGGGGGAAAGAAGAAGAAAAACTGTTTTTCCAACTCTGAGCATGCACAGTTTCACTTTTAAACTCACTGAAATCACAGCACCGTCGTGCTGCAACAAAACCAACCAAAAGAGCCTTGTGGCATGTTAACGGCTGATGACGCTTCCTTCAGTGGACTAGAGGCTAATTAGCAAGATGCATGAAGAAGAGGGGTGGGCATCATGCACAGTCCCTGCTGCCCCGGTGCGGCGGCCGTGCCCCCCCCCAACAACCCCCAAATAGGTTTGTTTTAATTTATTTTTTAAAAAGAAACAACATGGTGCTCCAGAACACTGCAGAGTGCTAAAAGATTCGAATTTAGCTTGCCATCAAAGAAATTCACACACACACACACACACACGCACACCCTCAGAGTGCGGCCCACGGGGAGGGTCTGTGGGGGGAAATGGCCCCCAGACCTCCTGGAGTTGCCACCCCGCTGTTAAAGCTTCAACTGAAAAGGAAGCGGCAAGTAAGGACAAAGGTTGGAAATAATAACTGTTCTGTGCTATTTCTGCCAGACAAGGGTTCTGCCAATGGAGGGCAGCAAAGTCTCTTTGGAAGACAAACATTGTCCTTCGTTCCAGGATGCAACACCAGAATGGAACATGACAATAGAGTCACACTGCAACATCGAACTCAGGCCTTCAAATCCTCACAGCAGCAGGAAGGATTTCTAGCTAGCTGACAGCCCATTGCTTTTGCTACCTACCCAACAAAAGAAATTCTTCTAAACTGTGCAACACATTATGATGATGCAATTGGAGGTTGACCTTGAGCAAGCCAGCAATGGCAGCTGACTTGTTGATGTATCCTGGGTAAATTGCCCTCTAGAGGGCAACCGGGAAGCAGAGGTGGGCATTTTCTGAGCAGGTGGGTGGGGTCAAGGTCAAAATAGGACTTTTGGAATATTGAATATCCCCCCCCCCCAATATACCAGCAATTGCTAGCCTTCTCTCTCCACAAAGATCCTCATATAACTGCTCTTTCCCCATTGCCACTAGTGGCAAAGAACAAACAATCTGCATCAGGATCTCTGGCATGTGTGTGTGCATCCATGCTCATGTGCGACCCCCAACCCTTGAAACAGTATCACATGCGGCCCTCAGGATTGAAAAGGTCATGCGCCCCTGCCATATTGTGCCGCATTAAAAATATATGTGCATCTCATGGATTTCATTTTAGTTACTTTACTTACCACATTTATAATGTTCTCAGTAGCACATAACAGATTTTTGTCATGAAATGACCGCATCGATCGTTGGGACCAGTTGCCATTTTTTCAGAGCCAAAGAATTCCGTGAGTGCCGGAGGGGGAAATTATTCCATGGAAATCCAACCCTTCGCATCCAGTTCTGAACGTCTGGTTTTGGCATCCAAGGCAAGCTGGTGTTGTTTGGCTTATGCTTGCATAACTGTTTGGTTTGAAGCATTTTTTAATTGTAAGCCGCCTTGTGAGGGTTTGTGCGAAAAAAAAGAGAAGGGAGGAGATATATTAAATAAAAAAATAAATGTATTAAATAAATAAATAAATAAATAAAACCCTGACAGCAGATGTTTCCTACATTGCTCAGTGATAGATGTGTTGATTACCAAAAGGCTACACAGCTTTCGTTCAATATCACGTTGGTCTTTCGAGTGCCAAGTGCGCACCCTTCTCACCCCGACCAAGAACAAATATTCATGGCAACCGAATTCAGCGCTGACTTTTCTTCTCTCTCTCTCTCTCTCTCTCTCTCTCTCCCCCACACTGAATTATTTAACACTCCTGATGAATAATGCAGCTCAATCTTAATCCCCATCACTATTCTTGTGTATGTTGGACATCCCTTATCACGCAGATCATTCATTAGCATAGCTGTCTAAATTCTCGCCTGTGGCTCACGCTGGCTCAGCCTGTCTGAGCATGGAAAGCTAAGCAGGGTCAGGCCTGGTTATTACTTGGATGGGAGACCCCTCCTCTAGTTTCCTGCATTGAGCAGGGGGTTGGACTCGATGGCCTTGTAGGCCCCTTCCAGCTCTATGATCTATGAATCCCACCACATTTCCTTTTGTGGGGGGTGGGCAGAGAGAAGAGATCTGGGAAGGTGATGGAACCAAATGTCCTTTTCTCTCTTCTTACCGATGCATGGTGGAAACTCAATATGGTTTCCGCCCCTCTAGAGGGACAGTAGACATGATTTTTACTGCACGTCAGCTCCAAGAAAAATGCCGGGAGCAAAATCAACCCCTTTATATGGCATTTATCGATTTGGCTAAGGCCTTTGATACTGTAGACCGTACAGCTCTCTGGACTATCCTTATGAAAATTGGATGCCCCAATAAATTTGTGAATATCTTGCGACTTCTCCATGACAACATGACGGCAACGGTTTTGGACAACAACGGCTCTCATGGTGCTCCATTTAAAGTGGGATCAGGTGTTAAACAGGGATGTGTTATCGCCCCAACATTATTTGCCATTTTCATCGCCATGGTTTTACATCTTGTCAAGGGGAAACTTCCCACCGGTGTGGGAATTATATATCGAACAGATGGAAAGCTTTTTAATCTCAGCAGGCTGAAAGCAAAAAGTAAGGTAATTACAACCTCCGTTGTGGAACTTCAGTATGCTGATGATAATGTGGTCTCCGCACATTCAGAGGATGATCTCCAAACTATCCTAAATGCTTTTGCAGAAGCATACGAAAAACTTGGTCTCTCACTTAACATCAAAAAAACCAAAGTGCTTCATCAGCAAGTGCAAGCCAATCCTTTGGTGATGCCATCTATCCAGCTTGGCGGGACAATACTGGAAAATGTCGATCATTTTCTCTATCTTGGCAGCTATCTTTCTGTTACAGCTAACATCGACAGTGAAATCCAGCATCGTCTGAGCTCCGCAAGTGCCGCATTTTCTCGAATGAAACATAGAGTGTTCGAGGATCGGGATATTTGTAAGAAGACCAAAACACTGGTTTATGAAGCCATTGTATTACCAACTTTATTGTATGCCTGCGAAACATGGACTATCTATAAACGTCACTTCCACCTCCTTGGAAGGTTTCATCAACGTTGCCTACGGAAAATCCTGCAAATTACTTGGGAAGATAGGCGAACAAATGTCAGTGTACTGGAAGAAGCAAAGACTACTAGCATTGAAAAAATGATCCTTCAACGCCAACTTCAGTGGACCGGTCATGTTGTCCGAATGCCTGACTGCCGTCTCCCAAAGCAGTTACTTTACTCCCAACTCAAGGATGGAAAGCGGAATATCGGTGGTCAATATAAGAGGTTTAAAGATGTTCATAAGGCTAATCTAAAAAAATGCAATATAAACATCGAAAACTGGGAAGCTCTGGCCCATGAACGATCTAAATGGAGGTTGGCCTCTCACAAAGGTTCTATGGACTCTGAAGAAGCCCGAGTGCAAGGTGAAAGGGAGAAACGTGCTAAGCGAAAAGCACGTCAAATGAATCCTTTACAGGACCATCTTCTATCTGGTAACCTGTGTCCTCACTGTGGGAAGCTGTGTGGATCTAGAATTGGCCTCCACAGTCACTTACGGACCCATCGCTAGAGTCTACACAATCTTCTTTAGAATTTCCTCCTTTTATTCCGGAAGACAATCTTACTCGGTCACGAGTGATCGCCTGATGATGATGATGGTGGGGGGAGCTGTCCTCTCTCCCATCAAGGCAGAGCATAAACAAGAAGCACAAAGGTGGGGAAGGAGCCGAATTGCCTTTTTTCCACTTACGAGGAACCCAAGGCAGCTCACATAATCTTCCTCCTCTCCATTTTATCTTCACAACAACCCTGTGAGGTAGGTTAGGCTGAGAGGCAGTGACTGGCCCAAAGTCACCCAGCGAGCTTCACGGCCGAGCGGGGACTAGAACCTGGATCTCCCGAGTCCCAGTCCAACACTCTCGCCACTACGCCACACGGGCTCACATGACACTTAAGGGAAGCCCCACCTAGAACTCAAGGAAGCAATGGCTGTAAGAGCCTTTTCTCCTCTTAAATCCTCCTGACGGCGACTGATGCTAGAGGGTGATGAGCCGGTGAGACAGGGCTGGTTCACAGATGCATTCCCGTGACTTGATTTCTGGACACCTGATGACCGGCAGTTGGGTGTGTGGTGGACCAACTCTTTGGAGAAATATTGTATTTGTATATATTGCTGTATACAATATATACAGCTTTGCTGTATATATTGTATACAGCAAAGCTGTATGAAGCTTTGCTGAAGCTTCATACAGATCAGGAGAGCAAGATAAAAGGAACTCTTCCAGTCCTATAAAGTCTCTGGCCCTGGGAAATGAGTCCTCCTCACCTTGCCACCATCATATCAAAAGCTATTCCAAATGCCCACCCCCACCCCCCCCATCTGAGAGAAAGTCACAGAGGCACTTGACTTTTTCCCCCAGAGCCCTGAAGTTTCTGCAGCTCCCTTCAGCTGTTAACCCAGAGCAGGTTCTGAACATGTTTTTTTTAAAAGATCATGCTCATGATCAGGGCTTTTTTTCTGGTGGAACTCACCGGAACTGAGTTCCAGCACCTTTTCTTCTATTAATTGCATTACAATTTAATCGCCATCTACTCCCGAGGAAATGTAATCCAAGAGTTCCGGTACCCTTTTCTCCAGAAAAAAAGCACTGCTCATGATACTCTGAATCTGCCATATCTTTTTACACCTCTTCCAGTGACTTGAGAGGAGATGCCTTTCATCTGCTCTTCCTTGGTATTTCAAAGTCCTTGTAGGCCATTTCTTATTTGGGGAGGGCTGGGGAGGCTGAAATATCGCTGCCTTTGGTGAACTTGAGAAGATGTCTGGCATCCACTAACTGGTTTCAGCCTCCATTGTTGGGTGCCAACAAGTTTACTCTGGCAAGTTCAATTTGTAGTTTGAACATTCTTTCCTCCTGCTTCCTTTTCCTTCTCTTTCTCCTCTCTCTTGTTCTGGCTTCTTCTCTTTCATATACATCACTGGATTCCTGAGCAGGGTTCTGCTCTCTTTCTGATTCTGGAAGTTGGACCACAATAGCTCCATCACCCACTTCCATTTTTTTTCTATTTCCTAGTCCTAACTAAACCCAACAGAAATTTGCGGGGGACCTTCCTGTGTGTGCATTTGTGCTTTCAGTTTTAAAAGCACTTTTGGGTATTTGCTTCGGACAGATTTTTCATTGGGAATTTCTCATAAGAAGAGCCCTGCCGGATCAGACCAAGGGTCCATCTAGTCCAGCATTCTGTTCACACAGTGGCCAACCAGCTGCCCACGGGATCCCACAAGCAAGACATGAGTGCAACAGCACCTTCCCACCCATGTTCCCCAGCAACTGGAGTACTTAGGCATACTGCCTCTGATACTGGAGGAAGCATATAGCCAGTCAGGACTAGTAGCCATTGATAGCCTTCTGCTCCATGAATTTGCCCAATCCTTTTGCAGGGGGCGGGGAGAGAGAAGAGATCTGGGAAGGTGATGGAACCAAATGTCCTTTTCTCTCTTCTAAAGCCGTCCAAATTGATGGCCATCACTACATCTTGTGAATGTGAATTCCATAGTTTAACTATGCATGCTCAAAGAGTTGCACTGGCTACCAGTTGTTTGCCGAGCTGAATTCAAGGTGTTGGCGTTGACCTTTAAAACCCTGTATGGCTCCGGTCCAGTTTATCTCAAGGAGCGCCTCCAGCAACATCAAGAGTAGGCCGCTCAACAAGATCTGCCACAGATGGCCTTCTCCCTGTCCCATCAGCCAGAGAAACCAGGCTGGTGGGGACTAGGAGGAGGGCCTTTTCTGTGGCAGCCCCCAATTTATGGAACTCTCTCCCCAGTGACCTCCACCATGCCCCTTCCTTGATTAGCTTCCGTCGTGCATTAAAAACGTGGCTTTTCAGGCGGGAATATGGGGGTGGGTTAGGATTTTTAAGTGTTGTACTGTTTTAATTGTTTTTTTATACTGTGTGTGTGTGTGTGTGTGTGTGTGTGTGTCCCTTGTATTTTTTTGGACTGTACATCGCTCAGAGTGGCGAGATGTCTGGCCAGATGGGCAATTCATAAATATAATGAATAAACGAATAAATAAGAAGTCCTTCCTTTGATCTGTCCTGACTCTCCCACCAATCAGCTTCATGGGATGACCCCAGATACTAATATTATGAGAGAGGGAGAAAAATGTCTCCCGATCCACTTTCTCCACACCAGGCATAATTCTGTACACCTCTATCATGTCTCCCCTTACTTGCCTTTTTTCTAAGCTAAACAATCTCAGCTGTTGTAACCTTTCTTCATAGGGGAGTTCCTCCAGCCCCTTGATCATTTTAGTTGCCCTTTTCTGCACTCTACAATATCCTTTTTAGGTGCGGTGACCAGAACCGTACACAGTATTCCAAGTGCAGTTGCACCATCGATTTGTATAAGGGCAGCATGATCTTGGCAGCTTTATTTTCAGTTCTTTCCTAATTATGCCTAACATGGAGTTTGCCTTTTTCACAGCAGCCGCACTCTGAGCCATTGAGCAGTCCACCACATTTTCCAAAACATATCCCACCATACAATCAGTCCATTTGTTATGGATCTGGAAGTGGGGGGGTGACTTTCCCTGCTGGCCAGCCTCCTTCTTTACAAGAGTTCCCCCAGTAAGGAATTACTGATAGACGGTCACCAGTCAGGATAAACCTCCTGATACACCCTAGTCCAGTGATGGCGAACCTACGGCACGGGTGCCACAGCTGGCACTCGGGGACCTCTCTGTGGGCACTCGAGCCATTGGTCACCAGATGGTGAAAAGACTGTCCCCTTCTGCAAAACACTAATGATCTTGTTCTTTCTCACAATGTGGAACAGAATGATTTTATTCTAGAATTCCTGTTACAGAATTCTTTTCTACATTGTTATCACATTTAAAAGATTTTGAAGAATGATGCACAGAGCATGGCTTGGATGTAAGGCCCTAACAGTTGACCCGAGTGCTGCATGTGTTGCTCTCAAACTAACGGAGTATGAGCCAAGGTTTGACAAATTATCAGCATGCATGCAATAGCAAAAATCACATTAATTGTGCAAAAGCATGCCCAATGCAAACTTTTACCTAATGCAGTGTTTGCAGTCCAAGACATAAAGTGTTTAAAATGTGTTAAGCACGTTTAGTTTTCTTGTTTATCTTGTTCATCCTAGTACAGGTTGACTTTTACTTTTACTAATCCGACACCTGTAGAAGCAGGGAAAGGACCCGGGGTGAAGCTTGCCCCATACAATTTCAGTCTGGCATATAATCATATTTCAAGTTGAGAATCCCTTATCCAAAAATACATGTGCCTAATTATTTAAAAAGTTTGTATAAATTCCCTTCAGGCTATGTGTACAATGTAGTACTATAATAATTTTTTGAGTTGATTTTTTTTCCAACAAAAAACTGTTTGTATCATTGAAAGCTCTGTTATTGTGTTTTTCTTTTAAGACAAAAGATGTTAATTAGTTCGGACAACTGTATGAGTTGTTTTTCTAAAACTAAAACCTCGGTATTCAGGTTTAATTGCAGTGTTGGCACTTTGAAATAAATAAGTTGGTTTTGTGTTGCAGTTTGGGCACTCGGGCTCAAAAAGGTTCGCCATCACTGCCCTAGTCTGTCCAGCTGGGGAGTTCTCATTCCTTTTGCCAAGGACCCCTGCCTTCAGTCCAGCTCTACAAAAAAATAAGAAGGAAGGTGCTTTGGATTTTCTTGCCCAAAGCCCAGAAAACAGAACTTTACGAAACCTTGAGAAAATCCTAAGAACACAAGTGGTGGTTTTGTAACTATGCAGTTCTTTATGTGGGGAAGAATTTAGTGAAGATCAAAATTCCCATTTAAAATAATGCAGCCAAATGTCCAAATATATATTTTTAAAAGGAGTTTATTTGGAGGGAAAGGGGGGGCGGGGACACAAGGAAAGGCAACAACCATAAACACAGAACTCCAAATGAACTCCAAATCTAACTTATTTATTTACAGGTTACCTATTTCAGTAGAATCTTGGGTTCCAGGGCATATGCAGAGTTCACTGCAGGGAGGATAGTCTGAGAGAGAGGATCTTGGTCTCCAATTAAATGTTATATGGAAGAAGATGAGCAGTGAGCAAACTCTTACTTTTATGTGAACCTGAGTTCAGTAGAAGCCAGCCCCTTAGAGGTCACTATTTGTCCAATAGTGTAATACCATCCATTTCTGATATTGATGGTCAAGCCAGCAAATCAGAAAATTACTTAGTGGCTGGACTTACCTTTGTAATGACCCTAAACTTGCATCTCAAAAGAGACAGCTGGTTCAAACCAGGTAGGCTTTTATTAAAAAGAGCTTAAGTTTTGGATGAGTACCGGTATTGGAGAACAAAAAGGTGAGATAAGCCTATTCAGACATCTAGGGGGCACTGTTGATCTACATCAGAATATAGAGGTTTGTCACAGCATTCATAGACCTGCAGTGGTCCAGTCATACATGGCTGCAACATCAGTAATAACAATTTGTATATGTGAATGGGCCAAATGCAAAGAATAGACCTTTCATCATCTCCTCACATCTCATACAATGCTTTCCAACAGTTTACAATACATTCAGCTTCCCAAGCAGTCAAGTGATGGAACATGATTATTCTGTGAGCCAGCCTACAGTTTGGCCTGCCAAAGTTCCTACCACTACGAGATTTTTTTGGTCCCTGCAGGGGGTACATTCCTCTCCATTCTTTAGAAAGGGACTACCAATAGCGTGGAATGGATGGGCAAGTCAGGCTCCCCTTTATTTAATCCGGATGTCTTGGCAACTGAATTCTGCCGTCATCATCATTCCGTCTAATGGCAAACTCGGGTGACGACTGCTGACAGTATGAAGCCAAAACAAGGCCACTAAAGGTGTATTACTCCCAATACAAAGGGCTTCTCTACATGACGCTTTTTAATTTGCCACTTTACCGAGGCTTCTACTTCTGGATTCTTTGCAGGATTAAGATCAGCTCCTTTACACGTGTGTGTGTGTGTGTGTGTGTGTGTCCCGCGTTTTTTCTTTCTCTGCCTTTCTATATGTTCCATTACACAACCACAAGGTGGCGCTGCAGTATAGTGGGTTTGCGGAAATACGTTACCATTTTTGTAGCGTTCCATAGCATGATAACCCTTTAATAGCCCATTATCCTCATTCTTTAAAAAGCCGCAGAAATTCTTGGAAAGCACGGGAGGGGCCCTGGAGGATAGCAACATCATGTAAAGCACCTGAAAGAAAACAACCATGCATGAGGAATCACAAGAGCACAATAAAGGGCTCACGTAGAGAAGCCCTAAGAAACACCAGCATGCTTAAGGGGCAAAAAAAAAAATAGCCTAATAGGGACTGAACATGCTTAGTAGTAATGGAATATTGAGTATTAGTTGGAAAAGAAAACTGCAAAATGTGTGGTGGTGGAATGGAGTATTCTGGAGGAAGGTATGGTTGGCGAGCTGAAGCCCTGAACAGGAGCATTCCTTTTAGGTGAGGATGCACTGCAGCATTTTGTTTCTTCTAACAGTGAACTCAGGTGGTCGGGGGTGTTGACAAGATAAAGGCCAAAACATGGCCACTGATATTCAAGAGGGAGAAGATGTCTTGAATCTCAGGGTATCCAAGTGAACACTGAGTAATGCAGAAGTACAAAATATTGTTTTAAAAGCCCAAAGGGGAGGGGGAACGGAAAAAACGGTCCAAATGAGGCCTGAACGTGTCACATATACCGTATCTGTTGGAAAAGATAACGGAAAACCGGGATGGGAGTGAATTGGCCTGTTTGAGCAAGTACAAAAAAAAAGTATCTTGCTCTCTGAGCACTCCGCTGCGTGAACTGGAAAAGTAACGGACAAATTTAATGAACGAATGAGTTAGTGGGGATTTGAACCAGAGTTTCCTACAGCGCTGCTGCTGGTCTGTCGGAAAAAACGGAGCATTGAATGTGGATTGTGGTGGTGTCCCTGGTAATAAGAGCCTCCACGCATCAGCCACAGATGGCGCTGGTGATTCTGGCGATACTTCATGTCTTTCAGCCAAGGGTGCCTGTTGCTAGGAGTGGGAGAGCCCCCATCTCACTCCTCACCCACCCCAGACACACACACACACGCGCACAGAGAGAGCATTATGCTCCAGCAGCTTCTTATGCAATTGCTTTCCAATCTTTGCCGGCTGACAACTGCATCTCAGTTTGCATATCAAACTCCTGCTCAGCGGTGTTCGATTGGATCCTCTCAGGCAACAAGTCGCTGTTAATGACAACAAGGGGTGCTGCTGCAGGCCAGACCTGGCTGAGAAATCAGATGAGGGAGGTGCCTCTTCAAGCAGAAAGTAAATCCTTGCACTGGAAAGAACTGGAAGCCTGTCTGTTCCAGCCCCCTTCTCCGCATTATCTTCCCCTCCCATTGGCATCCCTGGATTTGCGTGCTCTGCTGTTGTTTCACTGGCTCTGCTCCTGTGCATGCAAGAAGAGCCTGAACACACAGGAATTTAGCAGGCGTTTAGCAGGAATTTATCCCCGGCATGGGGATAAAGGATGACAAAAAAAAAAAATATCACCTGTTACATATCTCTGTGTTGTTCTGCTGTTAACAGTGTAGGGGCAGGGGCAGTAAAAAAATTGGCAACCCTATGGGCTTTTCTACATGAGGCAATTACTGTGCACTAATAATTCCCGGTTGTTTTACGGGTTCTTTAGGCAACGTCATCATGACCCTCCAGTTGCGCTTCTGTGTCTAACCAGCACTTTCAGCAAATTTTTTTTTTTTTTTAGAGAAGGGGAAATGCAGCATTTGATTGAAGAAGCAAAAGAAAGCATGATTTCCTCTTGTGTGTTTGTGCTATTCTGCTATACCACGGTGCCACCTAGAGGTTATGCGTGGAAAAGCAGGAAAGGAAACGCTCCTCGTGTAGTGCTCAGATCTCATTTCTGTGACGAAACCGAAAGAAGATGCAGTGGATTAACAGCCTCGTCCAGAAAACAGATACCTTGGGAACAGAGAGCAGGAATAAACCCCCATCCCATTTCTTTACCCTATGTAAAAATTAATTACCAACAAACCTAAAGGTGTGTGCACACACACATCACAAAATCCTTATTCTGTTCAAAGAGATCTTGAGGACTAGGCACCCTGTTGGGGGGGGGGGGGCAGAGAAACGTAAAGCAGCTGTTTCACTATTGCTTGAGAGTTGCATACGCTTAATGTGCAGAACTTTATGAAGTTTGCAGGAGAAGCTGGATTGTCATTGTGGGACTAGCACTGATTCATGCTGCCTCCTCCACCTATCCTTTCCCTGAAGTTAAAAAAAAATTGCTGCAAAAGATAAAACAGCTTCTCCTGGTAGGGCTGGAAAACCCACTGTCTGAACCCTGGTAGAGCCTTTGTGGCGTAGTGGTTAGAGTGTTGGACTGGGACTTGGGAGACCCGGGTTCTAGTCCCCCCTTGGCGATAAAACTCACTGGGTGACTTTGGGCCAGTCACTGCCTCTCAGCCTAACCTGCCTCACAGGGTTGTTGTGAGGATAAAATGGAGAGGAGGAGGAGGAGGAGGAATATGTAAGCCGCCTTGGGTTCCTTTCAAGAAAAAAGGTGGGGTATAAATATAATAAAGACATAAATACATAAATAAATAAATTGCTGCCAGCCAGTGTTGATAATACTGGGCTAGGTGAACCATTGGTCTGACCCCGAATGAGGCAGCATTTTCCATTCCATTCCATTCTGTCTCCTTGGACTGGAGTCCCCGCTGGAGGTGGGACAGGCATCCGGTGCAGAAGAGGCTTAGCTGCCTTCTTTGATTTGCAAAGGCCCAGACTGGCGACACAAATGCGTCGAGCACATTCCTGAAAATCCCCTTTCTGGATTTAAAGGGGTGGCAGGAGGATAGGGTTGAGCCCAACACAAGGGGAGATCCCCGTGAACGCTGGAGACAGTCTGGTGCACAGACGGCACCAGTCAAGGGGTGGTGGTGGTTTCCGATTAGTGAAAGGCAAACTCCACTGCCAACGTCTCCATATCTCAGTTGATACTCCTTCCCTGGGCGTGAGCCCAGCTCTGGAGGGGTTTTCCCTTTCTGGACCACACAAACATATGGGGGTGGGTGGGTGGGTGGGTGGAAGAGGGTTATTGCTGCAGGGTTTGTGTGTAGGCTTTTTGTGTGTAATGGGCATCAAAAATGAACGCTCAGGAGAACGTAGACTTAGAGACCAATCCTATGCTCCTGGGGGAGTGTCCCGGGGCGGGGACCATAAGATTCTTTGGAGTGCCCCCACTCCCTGAAGCTGTAGACACGGCTACGACCCCGGAAGGGGGGCTCCAGAATCCAATGCCTCCCCCCCACCCTGCCCCCTTGCAGCCACTGCGGAAAGAAGTGAGGCGGCTGCTTCCCGAGGTCACAGAAGCGGCCTCGGAGAGGTCAGAAAGGGGGCGTTCCGGTGGTCGGCGACGGGAGGGGCCAGGATATCAGGAATGCTATCGCCTCTCCACCCCAGTCCTGCCCCCGCCAACACGGCCCTCTCTAGATGGGCTCAGAGGCCGGTCTAGACAGAAAAGCCCAACATGGAGGACAGAGAGGCGAAAATTCCCGTCCCGCTGGCAGCAGATCGGCAGGGCAATGGATACAAGGAGGCCTCGGGGTTTGTCGGCTTCCATCTCACAAGGACGGATTGCTCCCTCGGGTTACTTCCAGACGAAGCTTTTATTGCGCCATCATCCAGACTCATTCACAGAATTTTTCAAGGGGGGTCCAGCGATGTCGATGTCTTCCTCTTGCGTTTTCCCCTCCGCCCTTTTGGTCTTTTTTTCTTATGACACCTCCGTTAAGAAAGAAAAGACAGAAAAGCGACGCAATGACTTCTGGCGGTTCGCACTCGGGGCCCTCCGTCTGGAAGCACCCCGGTTCTCCCATCCCAGCGCAGTTGAGCAGGAACAGCCGCAAGGAGCGTGGGAGGGGCTAAGTTGGGTCAGGGAGGAGGCGGATGATTCAGGGTTCCCCTCCCCCATCCAAAATTTGACCGCTGTTTGCCATTGCACTGCTCTTGCTTTCTTTGCCCAGTGTCAGTCCCTTTGGAACAGGGGCGGTGCTAGGTACCGAAAAGATGCGGGCCTCAGGCCCACAGGACCAAAAAAATAAATAAATGCACAAATTTGCATACACTCTAAAGAGTGTGTGTGTGTGTGTGTGTGTGTGTGTGTTTAAAGGACCCTGTCTCCTACGGACACCCTACGGAGGTACACATCCTATATAGAGCATGGCCACCAGGGGAATGCTTGGAGTTGTAGGACATTTTTCTGCCTAAACATGCTTAGGATTGTTGTGCCCTTAGTTCATTTAAATGTTAGGGGAAAGCCAAGCCTGTGGTCTCTGTCACCCAGATGCGGTGCCCTCTTGTATCTAGGGCAGGAGAGGGCAACAAATGGCCCACAGGCTGCATGTGACCCCTCCCTGGTGCCACCCATGCAGCCCCACTGCCCGCCCACCCTCATTGCCCCTTCCAAAATGGGTTAAAAGAGAGAGAGAAACAGCGGTCTGCTGCTAAAATTCAGCAGCAAACCGCGACAGAGGTTTACTAAGGACATATTTAGCTTTGTTTCCGAGCCAATTTTTGTTGTGATTGTTGTTGCTGCCACTGCAACATGCCTATGGTGTGTGTGTGTGGGGGGCAGGAGTGGGAATTGGCCCTTGCCCCCTGCACTGCCTGAAGTTGCCCTCCCCGGATATAAGGAAACAAGAGAGACAAGGAGCGGGCTGTTGGCAGCCGGGGCAGAGGAGGGTGCAAACACAGTGCTGACAGGAGTGGGGGAGGATGGGGGAGGCTTGGTGGGCAGGGGCGGTGCGAGGTGCCAAAAAGATCCGGGGCCCAGGCCCACAGGGCAAAAGAAATGCACACATTTGCATATGATAATGTGCATATGCTCTAAAGTCTGTGTGTGTGTGTGTGTGTGTGTGTGTGTGTGTGTTAAAAGGCCCCTGTCTCCTAAGGACACCCCTATTTATAAAAAGGGGATGTATGGACAGGGGAGAGGAGGGCATTTGGTTTCAGAAAAAAACTCAGACGGAAAGATTCGGGGGGGCAGCAGGAGGTGAAGCACATGCGGGCAAAAGGGCAGCTCATCCAGGAGGAGGATCAGATGGAACAGGGATCATCAGGGCCCCTGGACCTTTATTCCAGCAAGTGCCCACGGACAGCAGGGTGGTGGGGCAGATGGTCTCCCAGTGATCCGGGGCACCAAAGGAAAGATTCAGGGCTCCAGCCCTAGTGGGCCGCCCCCAACAACGCCTCTGCTTTGCAGGGGCGTTCCTTCCTTTTAACATAAAAGGCCTTCCATCAACGGCACCCCAAGAGCCCTTGTACTTTAATTCTTTATGAACTATGTCAAAATACACGTAGCACTTCTGAGCAGGGGGGGGGCGGAGTTGGCAGAGACTATTTTCGCCTGACCGGCGTCGGGATGGCAAATGCAAACTCCGCCAAGGTAACTGCAGAGGCTCGTCGCGACACCCCCCAGCGTCAGATCCACGTGTGTGTCCTTGGCGTACATATTTCCAGATTGGGGTTGTCACAGCGATGGAATGCAGGCCGCGATCTTGCCGTAATTGTGTGGAATCTTCCCAGGACCGTAGAAGTATTTGGATGTTGCCATTAGGGCTCTTCCGGGGCTCGCATGTGCGTTTCTCGTTCACTCTCTCAATCGCCTCCATTATACTTCTGGACCTAAAACTTTAATAGAGACTTACACAAGAGTTCAGGAATTCGCGGTGATAATTTCGGCATCATCTTGGGGATGCGGTTGAGTTAAATTGCAAGGGGTGGGGGGCGAGGAAGGGGAGAATATAGGCAAGCCGTACATTGTTATACTCCCAATTTACTAGGGACAGCCCTATTTCCTAGAGCAGTGTTCTCCAACCTTGGGTCCCCAGATGTCCCCATGCTGGGAGTTGTAGGCCAAAAACATCTGGGGACCCAAGGTTGGAGAACACTGCTATATAGTCATTCCATTTAAGTGTATGGCTTAGCCTGCTCCCAAAGGGACCGCGATACCTGACAGAGCACCTCTCCCGGTATGAACCTACCCGTACACTACTCCCCAAGGGCCTTCTCCAATGGAGGATTGGAGAGGATGGCAATAAGGGACGGGGCCTTCTCAGTGGTGCCCCCCCCAATTGTGGAACGCTCTCCGCAGTGAGGTCTGCCTTGCACGAACCCCCGTCATCTTCTCGCTGCCAAGTTAAAACCTTCCTCTATTCCTAGGCATTTGACAGCACGTGCTAAGGTTTTTTTTAATGGGTCCGGGGATTTTTTTTTATTTTTTATTTTTTAAATTGATGAATGTTTAACATTGTCTTATATTTTTGTCTGTGAATGATTTAACATTCTGTTGTTATATTGTATTTTTAGGGGTTTAATCTTTGTAACTTTGTAAACTGCCCAGTTTGCTTTGGCTATTGGGCGGTACAGAAAAGTAATCAATGTAACGTGACAAAGTGTGGCGTAGTGGTGAGAGTGTTGGACTGGGACTCGGGAGATCCGGGTTCTAGTCCCCGCTAAGTCATGAAACTCACTGGGTGACTTTGGGCCAGTTGCTGACTCTCAGCCTAACCTACCTCACAGGGTTGTTGTGAGGATAAAATGGAGAGGAGGAGGATTATGTAAGCCGCCTTGGATTCCTTGAAGGAAAAAAGGTGGGGTATAAATATAATAAATAATAAATAATAATAAGTAAGGTAGTGGCCGGATGTCTGGGTCAGATGGGCAATTCATAAATATAATAAATAAATAAATAAATAAATAAATAAAATCTTGTGCCCGAAATCCTGCCATGGGGCTTCCACCTGCTGTGGCTGTTGGGGAACTGATGTGGTTACAGCGGCCAGCGCGGTCTGTCTGGGGCTTGCCCATCCATCCCTTCCTGTTCCCGTGCTCAAGCGGCGAAAATGGGAGGTTTATCCTGGCTGGTTCCCGCTGCAGCAGTGCCGGTTTACCCCATCCCGACATGCGCTGTGGGACACAGCCCTTCTGCTCTTCTGAGGCTGCGGGGTTCAAGGAAAAAAGCAGGGCTGACCCAGAGGCCCTGCTGGGGGAAAAAAACCCTCAAGACGGATGGTGTGCCCGGCACTTAGGAGTGGGAAGTGATTTAGGCTTGACCATTACCGGGAAGAGAGAAAAAAATCATGTGCAGAAAATGGACTGATGCAAAAAGCAGCTGCTTTCCATTAGGGTCAGGCCAGGTCAGGCGGGGTTAAAACTGGGTAAATGAAGCAGGAGGAAACTGGGAAGTGTGTTACTGAGCAAAGAAAGCCGAGTGCCTTAAAATCTGCGACCTGATCCCAAAGCCGCTTTTCACATCACAGCACGCAGGGATGAGTGAGTGCCTCTGAAGTGGGGGGCGTCTTCTCCACAACCTCAGCAGTGTGGTTTCTTCTGCCTAGGTCTTGGGTCGGTGGCGAAAATCAGTCTTTGTAACACAGGTAGGTAACTCTGGATCCCTACTTTTAACATGCATGTCCCAAACAGATCACCCAAAGTTGCGATGCTCCACTTTAGGGACACAGGGAGCTGCCTTATACTGAGTCAGAGCACTGGTCCAAAAAGAGAGCGCTGGTCTCTCTCTCCCTCTCTCATATAATGCCGTAATTAAATTGGTTGGCAATATGCTCAGGAGAAACAGGAGGAGATGTTCCTGCATCCAACCACTCTCCTGCTGGAACTTACTACCGCAAGATGGCCACTAATTTAGGGCGCAATCCTAGGCATGTTTAGACAGAAACAAATCCGACAACTCCCAGCATGACTGGCTGGGGCATGCTGGGGGTTGTAGGACTTTTTTCTGTCTAAACCAGTGTTCTCCAACCTGGGGCCCCCAGATGTTTTTGGCCTACAACTCCCAGCATGCCCCAGCCAGCGTAGCTGGCTGGGGCATGCTGGGAGTTGTAGGCCAAAAACATCTGGGGACCCCAGGTTGGAGAACACTGGTCTAAACATACACAGCACCAGCTCCAGCACCCCACCTCCCCTCTCTCTACCTCCCTGTCCAAGGGAGGGACAGATGGCTCTTGCCAAAAGTCTGAGCTACTCGCTTGCAGAGGGCTTTTGAAATGAGGCTTGAAATTAGGCGGGGGGGGGGGCTCCTGCAGGTTGCCCACCCCTGTATTACAGGACGGATTGGAGAAATTCATGAAAAATAAGGACCTCATTAACGGCCAGACTGGACACAGCAAGGCAGTCTGTTGTTTTTTATTCACATATTTGCCCCGTGCACATAATAATGAGACAGCCCAGGAGAGTTTTTTCTTTTCTTTTTACATGAAATGGAGCAGGAGGGGGGCAGCCCCCCCCCCACCGCCTTGCCTCACTCTGCTTTGCCACGTCATGCCACTTTCTTCCCACCCCGGCTCACTTCTGGGCAGGGACGGAAGTGCTTACAAGCGGCAGAGAGAGCCAGTGCGGTGTAGTGGCTAGAGCGCTGGACTGGGACTCGGGAGATCCGGGTTCTAGTCCCCGCTTGGCCATGAAACTCACTGGGTGACTTTGGGCAAGCCACTGGCTCTCTGCCTAACCTACCTCGCAGGGTTGTTGTGAGGATATAATGGAGAGGAGGAGAAGGACTATGTAAGCCGCCTTGGGTTTAATGGGGGGGGGGAAGTATATTTAAAATTAAAATAATGTCCAGAAAATATGGGGCGAAAGGTGGGAAATGACGGGAGGATGGGCATAATCTAACAAAATGATGAGCAGAAGCATCTTGCACAAAATACAGAACTGATGGTGCAATATGTGTATTGCTTACATGAGTGTTCTTTTAAGAAAATCTTGTTTTTCTTGAGAGCCAGTGTGGCGTAGTAGTGAGAGTGTTGGACTGGGACTCGGGAGATCTGGGTTCTAGTCCCCGCTGGGCCATGAAGCTCCCTGGGTGACTCTGGGCAAGCCACTGGCTCTCTGCCTAACCTACCTCACAGGGTTGTTGTGAGGATAAAATGGAGAGGAGGACCATGTAAGCTGCCTTGAGCTCCTTGCAAATGGAAAAAAGGTGGGAAATAAATGTAGTAGTAGTAGTAGTAGTAGTAGTAATAATAATAATAATAATAATAATAATAGGTGTTGCACAAGGAGGAATGTGGATTAAAACCCACCATCAAAATCGACAATGAATAAACTGGTCAGCACCCATGGCGAGTAATTGGCTAATGCTTTTGCCTGCAAAGCTTGATGGCTATTTTGCTTTTTTAGAGCTTCTGCTTTACGAGCTCACCGAACAGATGAACTCGACCAGGGTTTCTATCCACACAGTACATTTTTCCAGCAGCAGCTGGATGAAATTAAATCTATTGGCACAGCACATCTTGGAACACAGGACCTAGAGAGAGAATAATTATGGCACTGTTATCCTGCAGTCATCATAACCTGTTCTGAACAAGAACCACCGTTTGCATAATTTGGAACGCGCTGAGTTTCCATAGTCTTCATCTCATGTGAATGATGATGATGATGATGATGATGATGATGATGATGTGTTTTCAGCCTCTGAAGCTGTAGCCAAGCTGTAATGGTATGTTGCATATTACGGACAAATGTTTCAAAATGCTTACAGATTATTAGAATTCATACGAGTGATTTATGGGGGGTGGGCTTAAAACAGCTGGCTGCCAATATAAACGGGCTTAGGAAAAGTCGAGTGTAATCTTTGCAGGTCCAAATAATGGCAAACACCCCTCCCCCCCGGCCATACATGCAAAAGGCTGAAAAGCAGAAAATAATTTCCTGGCTTTAAAGATAAAGCAAAGGCCGGAGGGGGAAGTCAGCCTGTGAAAAATTCATGCTATTGTCAATTGGATGTTGGAGCAGCCTCTCTCGGTGGCTATGTTTAGATGAATTAAGTTACTGTACCTTTATATTTATAGCCCAATAAACAGGGCAACCTTCCTTCTGTAGCTCCAAAAACAACCCATGCCTGGCTTCCCACACAGCTGGAAGGTTATTTCACCCCAGGGTTACCGGTGGATGAGGATTGCCTTTCTCAGTAGCTCAAGATGCAGAATCAGCCGGGCGATGCTTATCATAACATGGAGAGAAGAAGTGTAACTCCTGGATCACCAAGGGCCAGTTTTGTAAAACGGCAAGAGTTTTTTTTCTCACTGGCCCCTTGAACCCCACCCAGAAGGCCTGGGAACCAATTCCGACCGTATTAGTGTAATACCCTTATTGGGCCAGCCAAAAGTTCACCAAAAACGCGCAAGCTATGGAGATCTCCAGATCTCGTCATCAGGCGAGAGATGTGACAAAAGGCATGGCTCTTTAAAAAAAAAACAAAAAAAACAAACTTATCTTGCCTGATGAAGAGATCTGGAGATCTCCAAAGCTTGCACGTTTCTGGTGAACTTTCGGCTGGCCCAGTTGAAGGTATTACATGAATATGGATCTTGGCTTTTTTTCTTTTTCTTTCTCAGTGCTGCCTCCAGGTTTTTGAGGGCCCATGGGCAGGACACCGTCAATGGCCCCCCCTCCCTCTGTGAGCCTGCCTTCTTCCTGCCATTGTCGCCAGTGGTCGCTGCTCCTCACCCTGTTTCTCATCGCTGTTATCACTTACTTGCTTGACATCCAGAGAAGCAGCGAGAAAACAGGCCGTGGCATTTGCTGCTCCTTCTCCTCGCCGCCACCGTCATCTGGGCCAGAGTGAGAGGCAGGTGAACAAGCAGGTTGCAATGGGGAAGAGGAGAAGCGAGTCCAGGCCAGGGTGCTCTTTTTAGTGGGCCCCTGCTGGGGTGTGGGCCCTTGGCGTGTGCCCGGCCATGCCTACCCTGGTTACTAGTCCTGAATTTTTCTTACGGCCAACACAACTACCTGTGCTTTTTGTGCAATTCTGACCGGGTGACTTCCTGTTACCCCTCAGATACAAGGCGTGTGTTTGGATCTGGAGCCTTAAAACTGCAGCAGGCTCAGGATTCCTGCTTGCTCTTCTTCCGTGGCAAAGAGAGTGGGTCGAGGAGTCGGCTGTCTGCTCCCGCTGCCTTCCCTCTGCAGGCAATTTTTTTTTTGGCCAGTCTTCTGCTGCTGGCTCTTGACAACTGTTCAGGCAAACAAAGAGATGAGGCTTAGAACACAAAGGGAAGAATTGACGCAAGGAAGCCGAGGAGTGTTGTAAAGAGGGATTTATCAGATCTTCTTCCCCAAACCCTAGTCAACACGTTATCCCCTTTCTCGTGTTAAATTCTACCAGGGCTCTTGTGCCTCCTTCTAAAAATAATAATGTAATTGGCCTGGCGTGTGTGATGAAAAGTTAAGAGCTGCTTTGCTGGATCAGACCAAGGTGGGTCCATCTGGGCCAAGCATGCGGCTTCCAACAGTGTCCAGTCTTTGGGTATTTGCAAGCAAGATGTGAAGGCGTCGGTCTGCCCCCGTTTCTTCCCAGCATCTGCTAGTCAGAGGTATAACGCTTTTAGACATGGGGGTTCCTCATGGCCATCATTCCTCATGGCCATCAACAGATCAATCCCCCATGAATTTTTTCCAGTGCACTTTAAGAGCCACGTCAGCCAGTCACCATCACCACATCTTGTGGCAGTGAGTTCCATAGGTTGCCTTGCTTAAGGAAATACCTCCTGTTGTCTAAGACTGAACCTACCACCATTGGACCGTACCAAGCTTCCTCGGTGACCCTGAGTGCTGAGAGAGGAAGTAAAAATCCCACTCTCCGAGATCCTTAAAGCAGTTATGCTATTTATATTATAATCAACTAGCTGTTGCCCGCGGCTTCGCTCGCGTGGATTTTAGGATTTGGTACAGTTGTTTTTAAAAGAAACATGAGGTTTTTTTTGTCCGAACTGTACGAAATATAATTTACAGGTTGATGTCTTAATGTAATAAGCAATGTTTATTGCAGACGTTCGTCGGGGGGGGCGTATTGGCCACAAAACAAAGATAGTTGTTCCATTCATATGCGTCTCACTTGTCTCATCTAGTCGCAGTCTCGCTTGTTTCATCGCTGCCCCAGCTCCCTAGAAAACCAGGGTGCTGGTTTGGCTCCACTTCGCGAGAGAGGTCACTTCTCGTCAGGAGCGACTGTGTTCACAAAGTGGCCGCCCGGCCGGCCGCCCACAGGATCCCACGGGCAGGACATGAGTGCAACGGCCCATGTTCCCCAGCAACTGGTGTATAGGGGCAGACTGCCTCTGATGCCAGCGGGAGGGCCGAGGAGGGAAGAGGGGGGTGGAGGCGACTCCAGACAGAGCCACGATGTGCAAAATCGTCTGCAGGGCATATCGCAGGCCCTGGGGCAAACAAGCCACACCACGTGGCCTGTCCCTCAGTGGGGCATGTTGTGTCGTGCGAACCCGCCCATTGCCCCCCCCCCCAAATGTTATAGGTCATCCTGAACATCTCCCCACACACACACGCACACACCTGAAAAAAATAGAGACAAAACAGCGGACACTTACCTGAAAGCAGTGATATATGTGGCTTTATTGTATGCCTTTATTGTATGCCTGCGAAACATGGACTATCTATAGACGTCACTTCCACCTCCTTGAAAGGTTTCATCAACGTTGCCTCCGGAAAATCCTGCAAATCACTTGGGAAGATAGGCGAACAAATGTCAGTGTACTGGAAGAAGCAAAGACTACTAGCGTTTGAAAAAATGATCCTTCGACGCCAACTTCAGTGGACCGGTCATGTTGTTCGAATGCCTGACTGCCATCTCCCAAAGCAGTTACGGTACTTTACTCCCAACTCAAGGATGGAAAGCGGAATATCGGTGGTCAATATAAGAGGTTTAAAGATGTTCTTAAGGCTAATCTAAAAAAATGCAATATAAACATCGAAAACTGGGAAGCTCTGGCCCATGAACGATCTAACTGGAGGTTGGCCTTTCACAAAGGTTCCATGGACTTTGAAGAAGCCCGAGTGCAAGGTGAAAGGGAGAAACGTGCTAAGCGGAAAGCACGTCAAATGAATCCTTTACAGGACCATCTTCTATCTGGTAACCTGTGTCCTCACTGTGGGAAGCTGTGTGGATCTAGAATTGGCCTCCACAGTCACTTACGGACCCATCGCTAGAGTCTACGCAATCTTCTTTAGAATTTCCTCCTTTTATCCCGGAAGACAATCTTACTCGGTCACGAGTGATCGCCTGATGATGATGATGATGCTGATGATGCTGATGATGATGATGATGATGATGATATGTGGCTGCTCTGTCCTGGATCATGCAAGACTTCTGTGGCACAGAAAGCCTTGCATCCAGATTCAGTCATACGTACTTCTCAGAGCAGATCCGCTGAAACCAGCAGGACTTACGTTAGCATCCACCAGCAGATCTAGAAAAGCAGTTTCACACACACACGCACACACACACACACACACACACCATAAAACCATGCAGTTATGCAGCCTGGCTTCCAGAAACTTGCGCAGGATGGAAAAGGGAAGCCCTAACACCCCACCACCACCACCACCAAGCGCCCATCTCTGGGGCCCTGAGCAAATGCATTAGCCAGAAGGCAACGCTTCCCTGTGAATGTTTATTCAGGATTAACCACGATCAGAAAGGCCAACCCCACGGGGCGCCTCTCCTCCTCCATTTAAATCTGCAACTAAGCTACAAGCTTCCCCTGTTCAGCGCCCGTAATTTCCTATGAGTTCTGCTCGGCTGGGTAGAAAAATCATCCCGGAATGCATTTGGCAGCAAACAAACTCAGGATTGAGCTGAAATGGATTTAAAAAGTCAGAGTTTGACTTGACTGCTCTTTTTTAATATCTGCTCACTAAAAAAATGACACTCAAAAGCAATGGAAAAATCTGGTTTTCTAAGGCAAGAAATAGACCTCGCAGATACATTTTATTTCTTTGAAAGATTTGTACCTTTTTTGGGGGGGGGGGATAATTGTTTGATTGTCACTTATGATAAAGTAAAACAAAACAAAAAAACCGAAAAGTCTTACAGTGCAATCCTATACCTGCTCACTCAGAAGGAAGTCTCACTGAGTTGAATGGGGCTTACTCCCAGGTAAGCGCATTGCTGCCTTAGGGCACAATCCTATAGCATATTTAGACAGGAAAAAGGCCCTAAAAAGTCCAAGCATTCCCCAGTGGGGAATGCTGGGACTTGTTGGACTTTCTTTTCTGTCTAAATATGCATAGGATTGCACCCTTAGTGTGGTGCCTAAAACACATCAGGTTAGGGACCGGGTGAACAGCCCAGGGATAAGTGTCCCAAGTGCAGGCCTCTGCCATCGGCCAGGGGGCCAAGGGCCTCGGTGAAGGTGCACCCTCTCTCTAGCGCAGTGTTCTCCAACCTTGGGTCCCCAGATGTTTTTGGCCTACAACTCCCAGCATGCCCCAGCCAGCTATGCTGGCTGGGGCATGCTGGGAGTTGTAGGCCAAAAACATCTGGGGACCCAGGGTTGGAGAACACTGCTCTAGCAGGAAGAATATCAGGGCAAGGGAGAGACCAGAATGGTCCCCATCCATCGGCCAAGGGAGGAACAACTGCAGGGAGCTGGCTAACATTAAGCCCCAGCCAGCCACCAGTGGCCCTGGGAGTACAGAGCTGGAGGAAAGCTCATTCCGGCTCCATCCACCGGCCAGAGGGCTAAGGGCTTCTGGGTTGCCTCGGTTTGGAGATTGTGTACATGCATTGTGAGGATCATCCAGCTGAGAGGTAGGGCATAAATCTAGGGTTGGATCCAGACTTAGTCATACTTAGAGCAGACCTACTGAAATTGAGCTTTTTAAAATTATTACATTTATACCCCGCCTTTTTTCCTGCAAGGAACCCAAGGCGGCTTACATAATCCTCCTCCTCCTCCTCTCCATTTTATCCTCACAACAACCCTGTGAGGTAGGTTAGGCTGAGAGTCAGTGACTGGGCCAAAGTCCCCCTAGGGAGCTTCATGGCCAAGCGGGGACTAGAACCCGGGTCTCCCGAGTCCCAGTCCAACACTCTCGCCACTACGCCACACTGGCTCTCATTAGTCCCGTTGACTAATGAGAGCTAGTTGTCCCGTCGATTTCAATGGTCTTACTCTAAGCATGACTAAGTCTGGATCCAACCCAAGATAAATAAAAAATAAAGGTGTCAGAACTGTGCTGAGGTGAGCCAGGAGCCACGGAGAAGCCAGGAGCCAAAGTCAAAGCATAAGTCAGAACCAAAGGGTAAGCCAGGAGACAGAATCAGGGGGCAAGTCAGAAGGACAGAGGAATACCCCCAGAGCACAGGAAGACCATGTTGCTCTCCAGCAAGGCTCAACGGGAAGGAGTCCTTTTATACTCCTCCTTCCTGCCCAGGAGGATCCAATGGGCAGCCTGGGTAGGCGGAGTCTGAGGGTACTTCACTGAGAAGCTGCCTGCAGTTCAATGGTTCACCACACGGGGCAGCTGCACAGGGCTTTAAAGCAGGGCCAGTGTGGCGTAGTGGTGAGTGTGTTGGGACTGGGACTTGGGAGACCCGGGTTCTAGTCCCCACTCGGCCATGAAGCTCACTGGGTGACTTTGGGCTGGTCACTGACTCTCAGCCCAACCTACCTCACAGGGCTGTTGTGAGGATAAAATGGAGAGGAGGAGGAGGAGGAGGAGGAGGATTACTGTATGTAAGCCGCCTTGGGTTCCTTGCTGGAAAAAAGGTAGGATATAAATACAGTCATGCCTTGGATTGAGAGCATACTTCGTTCCGGAAACGTGCTTGTAATCCAAAACACTCTTATATCAAAACGAAATCCGTACTACAGTACTTGTCTTGCAAGACGCCGCTTGTATATCAAGTAAAAAAAAAATATTAAATAAATATTTAAAAATTTGCTTGTCTTGCAAAACGCTCTCAAACCAAGTTACTTGCAATCCAAGGTATGACTGTATAATCAATAAATACAGTTTCGAAACGGTACTTTGAATTACACTCAGAACCAGACAGGAAGGTTCAAACTGGCGAGGTGTTCCATGTGACTAGTTTTGATCAGTATCTAACTGCTGTGGGTAGAACTGAACGTTGTTTCTGAGTGGGCTTCAAAGGCAGACTCATGCACAATGCACTGCAGTAGTCTAGCCTCGATGTTGATCCAGAAATTTGTAGTTCCCATTGGAAACTAGGACTGGTTTTCCAAGTGATCCTAAGGAGTTTTTTTTGGGGGGGGGGCAGCACACTTACTTGGGAGTAAGCTCCAGGGACCTCAGAGGAACATAGGTACTTTGAAGTAAACATGCACTGGATCAAGGTGCACATAACACTTCTTCACATTTTACTGTGAAGTAGAAATTGGGATAGCTGGGCTCTCTTGCACTGGCGGCTTGAACTGCAGACATAGTAAGCGGGCGATCCTCTTTAACTCCACCTCACGGAAAGACTTGCCTGCTGTTTTCTTCCAATCAAAGCTACTGTTAAAGGCAGAGGAGCAGGCCAAGCCCATTTTCCCCCCTAGTCAGTTGGCAACCATGAAAACCAGCCGAGAAAGGTAAAGCGATGGAGCTGAGCAAGAGCCTCCTGCCAAAGGCGCAGCGAGGGGGTGGGTGGAGGGTGGAGGGGCGGGGGGTGCTGTCGCTGCTGCCGCCGCTGCCGCCACTGCCGCCGCTGCCGCCGCTGCCACTCACCTTGGTGGCTGCCAGCAAACATACATTTTATAACACCCCATAAAAGTCGAACTACCTGAAAGGTCATTTGGCCTTCTCCAAGATTGCACTGGGTCCTTTGGGCTCATTTGCTGACACTTTTATGAATCCATGCTTAATTTCAACTGGGAGGCTATAAAACCTTTTTATAGTGATGTTTGCCATGCTGAAAAATGATCAGTAAAAATCAAGAGCTGGAACGTCTTCATCAGCCGCATGCAGATGGGCAGGCTTCTCTCCCCCCCCCCCCCGGCTTCATCTCCCCAGCTGAAATTGCCCCTCCCCTGCCCCCCCGAAGCTGCTCTTTGCCCCACAGGACAAAAAAAAATGGGAGGAGGGGCCGTAGCTGACCTGTGACATTCTCCGTTGCCTCTGCCAAAGGGAGGAGGCTCTGCAGCGTCACGAGGCAAGTGGGACCCAGGGCTGCGATTTCTGCCTTGCTGGGGTCTAACCCCACCTGTGGGACTTCTGGCTTGCCTCCTTGCAGACCCCAGGTCCAGCAAAACGCCACCCCAACCCCCTGCTGCAACAACTCTGGGAGCTGGTGCATAAAGACCAGGCCCCGGCAGGGGCGGGGCTGCTGCCAAAGGGGGCAACCCCAAAAGGGGTCGTCCGCTTTGGGGGGAGCCACTTTGGGGGTACACGAGGGTGAGGGCCTATCCCCCTGCTCAATAGGAGGGAGGGGAGGGGGCCGCTTGTTGCCATTCTGTCACACAAAAGATGTGCTTTTCGAAGGAGGGGGGGCCCATTGGGAATCAGGGGGAAACCATCACGGTTATATGGGGCAGAGGGAGATACACGGAGCGGGGAGACAGTTACGCCGCAATGAGAGACAGTGCGACAATAGGGCGTTGGCTGTGCCCACATTGTCCCCACCGCAACAGACCCCCCTGGGTTGAAACTGCTGCTGCTGAATGCCCGGTCAGCGAGGGGCCAAACCACGGCTATATCCAGGACTGGATCCCGGATGGGCGTGCCGACCTGGCCTGCATTACAGAGACCTGGTTGGATGAAGTTGGGGTGGCTGGCTGTTAATCTCTCTCAGCTCTGCCTTCCAGGGTTCTCTGTCCAGCAGCAGGCAAGACCTGGGGGGGGGGGGCGGAGAGGTGTGGGGTGGCAGTGGTCTATCGGGATTCTCTCCCCCTGACCAGGTGTCCACCCCACAGTCTGCTGGGCGGTTCGAGTGTGTGCATTTGAAGGCGGGTGCCAAGGACGGAAAAGGGATTCTGTTGGTGTGCCGTCCGCCCCGCTGCTCAACAGTCTCCCTTCCTGAGCTAGCCGGGGTAGTCTCGGGGTTGGTGGTGCTGGAGGGAGACCCCTCGGCTTGTTGTGCTGGCGGATTTCAACATCCATGCCGAGGCTGCCCTCTCAGGAGTGGCTTGGGACTTCGTGCCTGCCATGACAACCATGGGTCTGTCCCAAATGATATCTGTTGGGAATGAACAGTCAAAACCTCAAGCCATGCATAGGTGCATGATGTAATTGGGACCACAGAGTCTCTGCATCCTAGAGCAGAGACCCTGTGGACATTACCCAGACCTCCTGGTGCAGGATGTGGGCGTAACCAGTCGCCTTCTCTTCCTGCCCCGGGAAAACAGTCGGAGCCATGAAATTGTAGGAACAACATGTCTGAAGATGTAGCCGAGTTGCAGTTCTGAACTTTCCCCAAGTTCAGAACAGGTCGACTACCATATGATTCCTACGCAACTGTAAATACATTCTTAAGCCTGCCTGTATCCAATCTGCAAGATCTGAGTGAGTAAACTCTGTTTTTAACCTCCAAAAGACTGTTTGTCTTATTGGTAGTGTAAGGGGGAAACCAGGTGAAGATCCAGCCTGTCCAAAAGGGACAGTCTGTATCAACTAAATGCACAGCCCTGCTTTAACCAGCAGCTCCGCATGCACACGTTTTTCGCCTGTAGTTGGGTATACTCTGCTGTGTTTGCAAAAGCAAGAGGGGAGAGATAATATATCACAATATCCTCTCCCATGTCTTTTGGCAATCCCCAACAATATCTGGCCCCACCCATGGTGCTGGGCGCACTCTGGACCTCGTGCTCTGTGCTGGATGGGGTGATAGTGATCTGAGCGTGGAGGAACTCTCTGTAGTTCCGTTGTCATGGACAGATCACTACCTGGTGGGGTTTAGACTTGCTGGCACTCGGAACCTCTGCAGGGGTGGAGGGCTGATTAAGATGGTCTGCCCCAGGAGGCTGATGGATCCGAATGGTTTCCTGATGGCTCTTGGGGATTTTTCTGTTGCCTCGGCAGGCAATTCTGTGGAAGTCCTGGCCTGTCTCTGGAACAGGGAAATGACCTCATGACATCCTGATTAGCAAGCTAGCTAAAAGTGGACTAGATGGAACAACTATCAGGTGGATCCACAATTGGCTACAGAACCGGACTCAAAGAGTGCTTATCAATGGTTCCTTCTCAAACTGGGGAGAGGTAACGAGCGGGGTAACCACAGGGCTCGGTCCTGGGCCCGGTGCTCTTCAACATTTTTATTAATGACTTGGATGAGGAGGTACAGGGAATGCTTATCAAATTTGCAGATGACACAAAGTTGGGTGGAACAGCTACTACTCTGGAAGACAGAAACAAAATTCAAAGCGATCTTGATAGGCTGGAGCGCTGGGCCAAAAACAACAGAATGAAATTTAATAGGGATCAATGCCAAGTGCTGCACCTAGGGAAAGGAAACCAAATGCAGAGTTACAGAATGGGGAACACTTGGCTCAACAATACTACAAGTAAGAAGGATCTTGGTTGGAATTGTTGTAGATCACAAACTGAATATGAGCCAGCAATGCGATGTGGCTGCAAAGAAGGCAAATGCTATTTGGGGTTGCATTAATAGAAGTATAGCTTCCAAATCGCGTGACGTGATAATTTCCCTTTACTCGGCACTGGTTAGGCCTCATCTTGAGTACTGCGTCCAGTTCTGGGCACCACACTTTAAGAAGGATGTAGACAAACGGGAGAGGGTTCAGAGGAGGGCAACAAGGATGATAAAGGGACTGGGAACAAGGCCCTATGAGGAGAGACTGAAAGAACTGGGCATGTTTAGCCTTCAGAAGAGGAGACTGAGGGGAGATATGATCGCACTCTTCCAGTACTTGAAGGGTTGTCACACAGAGGAGGGCCAGGATCTCTTCTCGATCATCCCAGTTTGCAGGACACGGAATAATGGGCTCAAGTTACAGGAACCCAGATTCCACCTAAACGTCAGGAAAAATTTCCTGACTGTCAGAGCAATAAGACAATGGAGCCAACTACCTAGGGAGGTGGTGGGCTCTCCCACTCTGGAGGCATTCAAGGTGCAGCTGGACGGCCATCTGTCAGGGATGCTTTGACCTGGATTCCTGCATTGAGCAGGGGGTTGGACTCGATGGCCTTGTAGGCCCCTTCCAACTCTACTTTTCTATGATTCTATGAAAGGCTCACTGCCTCAGAGCAGGCAGGAGAGGAGAATGCAGATGGGGGAGAGAATCCTACCTGAGAGAGTGCCTCCTCCCATAATGTCAGAGCCTGCCCGGTCGCTGAGGTCATCAGATGGCATGCTCCTGGTGGTTCCTCATGGACCTTTGGCCCAATCGGAGTCCACCAGGAGAAGAGCCTTCAGTGTGGTGGCTCCATTTCTGTGGAACTCCCTGCCTCTGGAGGTCAGGCAGGCTCCAATATGGTGCTGCTTTCAGCGCCTGCTGAAGACCTCCTTGTTCCGGGAAGCCTTCTCTGCTCTCCAACCACCATTTTAATGATACCTTGTTTCCAATGTATTGTTTTTTGTTTCTTTTATCTGTTTTTATCTTTTTATTGTGCACCACTCCAGAATCTATGGACTGATATACAAATACTATAAATAAATAATAAATAAAAACATCCCGGGTTCGGACAACATGCTAGTCGGTCTCCTCCACCATGGTGAGACATATCATATTTCTGTTTAGATTATAGTTATTATTTCTAAATTTGCGCCTATCCATATGCATTTACATATGCAAATGTTATGCCAATTGTCATCCTCTTCTTTCGTGATGTGTTTCCTCTTTTTTTTTGGTGATGCATAAGTGGCTGCCCTGTGGGGAGTCTGGCCTAAGAACATAAGAAGATCCACGCTGGATCAGACCAAGGGTCCATCTAGTCCAGCATTCTGTTCAAACAGTGGCCAACCAGCTGCCCATGGGATCCCATGAGCAGGACAGGAATGCAACAGCACTTTCCCACCCATGTTCCCCAGCAACTGGTGTACCCAAGCAGTGTGGCATAGTGGTGAGAGTGTTGGCCTGGGACTTGGGAGATCCGGGTTCTAGTCCCCGCTCGGCCATGAGTAAGCTAGCTAAGAGTGGGCTAGATGGAACAACTATGAGGTGGATCCACAATTGGCTAAAGAATCGGACTCAAAGAGTGCTTATCAATGGTTCCTTCTCAAACTGGGGAGAGGTAACGAGCGGGGTACCACAGGGCTCGGTCCTGGGCCCGGTGCTCTTCAACATTTTTATTAATGACTTGGATGAGGAGGTACAGGGAATGCTTATCAAATTTGCAGATGACACAAAGTTGGGTGGAACAGCTAATACTCTGGAAGACAGAAACAAAATTCAAATTGACCTCGATAGGCTGGAGCGCTGGGCCAAAAACAACAGAATGAAATTTAATAGGGATAAATGCCAAGTGCTGCACCTAGGGAGAGGAAACCAAATGCAGAGTTACAGAATGGGGGACACTTGGCTCAACAATACTACAAGTGAGAAGGATCTTGGAATTGTGGTAGATCACAAACTGAATATGAGCCAGCAATGCGATGTGGCTGCAAAGAAGGCAAATGCAATTTTGGGCTGTATTAATAGAAGTATAGCTTCCAAATCGCGGGAAGTGATAATTCCCCTTTACTCGGCACTGGTTAGGCCTCATCTTGAGTACTGCGTCCAGTTCTGGGCACCTCACTTTAAGAAGGACATAGACAAACTGGAGAGGGTTCAGAGGAGGGCAACAAGGATGATAAAGGGACTGGAAACAAGGCCCTATGCGGAGAGACTGAAAGAACTGGGCATGTTTAGTCTTCAGAAGAGGAGACTGAGGGGAGATATGATCGCACTCTTCCAGTATTTGAAGGGATGTCACACAGAGGAGGGCAAAGATCTCTTCTCGTTCATCCCAGTTTGCAGGACACGGAATAATGGGCTCAAGTTACAGGAACCTAGATTCCACCTAAACATCAGGAAAAATTTCCTGACTGTCAGAGCAATAAGACAATGGAGCCAACTCCCTAGGGAGGCGGTGAGCTCTCCCACTCTGGAGGCATTCAAGGTGCAGCTGGACAGACATCTGTCAGAGATGCTTTGACCTGGATTCCTGCATTGAGCAGGGGGTTGGACTCGATGGCCTTGTAGGCCCCTTCCAACTCTACTTTTCTATGATTCTATGAAGCTCGCTTTGGGCCAGTCACTGACTCTCAGCCTAACCTACCTCACAGGGTTGTTGTGAGGATAAAATGGATAAGCTGCCTTGGTTCCTTGCAGGAAAAAATGCGGGGTATAAATATAATACAGTAATACCTTGGATTGCAAGTAACTTGGTCTGAGAGCTTGGTTTGTTTTGCAAGACAAGCAAATTTTCAAATATTTATTTATTTATTTTTTACTTGGTATACAAGCAACGTCTTGCAATGCAAGTACTGTAGTACGGCTTAAATTAAAAATCTCTGTACAAATTTTTTTGGGGGGGATTTCATTTTGATATAAGAGTGTTTTGGATTACAAGCACGTTTCCGGAACGAATTATGCTCTCAATCCAAGGCATGACTGTAAATAAAATAAACAAAATAATAGGCAGACTGCCTCTGATACTGGAGGCAGCATATAGCCAATCAGGACTAGTAGCCATTGATAGCCTTCTCCTACATGAATTTGTCCAGTCCCCTTTTAAAGCCCTCCAAATTGGTGGCCCGGCAAGACATCAGCGATGTCGCCTAAGGTGATGTCCCAGGTGAAGTTCTTCCTTGGGCAAAATACCTGAAGAATCTCCAGGGAAGCTGAAAGAGGCCTCACCAAGGTCCAGGATGCCTTACACAACCATAGTGCTGACAAGAAAGGGAAATCCTTCTTTGCATGTCTGTTTTATATCGCTATTGCTAGATTGGGTCAAACAGGCTTTTCGAGATGGCAAAGGGCCATGTGTAAAATGTGACTGCTGAGGTAAAAGGATCCTTTCTCAGTACATGAATTCCACACATCCTTCTCCTTGCCTTCTGTCACGCCTCCACATTTTAAAACCATTTACAGCGCAGTAACCTCTCTTTGGAACAGTTCTGCTTTTAGGCCTTTTATTCTTTCTCCCACTCACAACCGTCTTATATATCTTCCTCCTTTATGACATGCCCCAGAAGGTAACCATAAAAATATGCACTCAAGAAAATTATAGCAGTTATTTTTGACTACCAAATGAATTTATTTTCACACGTTTCTTTTCTTTTCTTTTCTTTTTTAGCTGTGGGCAATTTTCAACACCTTTCAAGCACCAATTTCACAATTCCTTTCCAGCCTGCTCCAAAAAAATTTGTCTGCTCTTTTTTTTTTTTTTTTTTTTTAAAGCATTAAAAGGAGCTGAGAATCTATTCTGTTCTCTAGGGGATATGACTGGAACAGAATGAGAGGGCAAGACATCAGTTCCTATGGTTTTCCACTGGGTTGTTATAAGCTTGGTGTCACTTGTTTTTGGCCTTTTACTAATATTTTGTTGTATCTTTTAAAAGTATTGAATGATCAGGATTATGAGGCGAGAGCTTTCTAAACTACATTTTTACTGTTTTTAATTAAAAACAAGCTGTGGAACAGAGATTTTCATAAAGCCAAGCATTAGGGCAGGGATGAGGAACCTCAGGTGGCCACGCCCTTTCCCCTGGCCACGCCCCCTTTCCCCCAACCACAGATTGATTGGTAGTTTCCTGGCTTTGGCATGTCCCCACCCCCTCATTCTGATAGGTTGAAATGGCTCTGCTACAGCTTAGTTACTAGCAGCAAAAACTTTTAAGCTAAAACATGCTATTTTTTTTTGTTATGTTTTCTTCTGCCCCGTATGTATTTGGCCCACCACTGGAATGCGGCCCGGAAAGCGTCTCTTGGGCCTTTGGGCTGAAAAATGTTCAACACCCTTGTGGTCCTGTAGCCAGGGCTGGGCTAGGGGGGAGCCTGCCCGCCCCCCCCAAATTTTCTCTGCCCCCCCCAAATGTTTTTACAGACAAGTAATTAAAAAGCAGTTTACAATAAAGGACCATCAGAAGGAATGGTTCCTCCACCCCCACCAGAGCCCAGCTGATCAGCTCTCTGCAGGGAAAATGGGAGGGCAGAGCAGCCAAGAGTCTGACTGATGTACGGCCGCTTCACGTGGGAAGAGATTGCTTGCTCAGAGTAGCCGTGGCATAACAACAAACACCAAGCTCCTTGCACAGAAACAGCTAGTAGGACAGGAAGAGAAGGGTACACGCCAATCTTTCCCCCCCGACATGCTATGTTTTCCATGCGCAGGGAGTCTGCTCATGTAGAAAGTAGCATTCAAAGAAGCAGTCTCTTCAGCTGTAGCTTGAAGTTGTAGTCCACCAGGAACGTCTTTACTGCTCAATTCTGCTGAATGCATAAATGGCCCCGATGTTTGCAACAAGTGCAGATTCTGGAGTGCATCGAGAGCTCTTAAGATGCTGCTGCTCTCGAGCACTCGAGCCAAACAATGTTGCCACTTTCCTTTCTAACTCCCAAGCAAGGTTCATGACTCAATTACCCTTCTATCAAAAAGTCTGTTGTGCTTCTGCTTTTCGCATCTTTGCTTCCTTGGGTGCTCCTGTAGCTTCGGGTTTGTGCATTTGAAAAAGTAGCGGCCTTGAGTAATCCTGAGTGTACCTGTCGCTGCCTACCTGTATGTGTTTTTTGCTGCCTGTCTTTGAGCAATCTCTGTCATGAGTTACCTTTCATTGTAGCCAAAGTTTGCAACAAGCATGGCCCTCTGGACAGAAGGGGATTTTCTGCGATTAAAGTGGTGAAAATATGTGGCAGGCATTCCGGAAAGGGAAGTGCCATTCGGAGGGTGTTGGCGCTCCTGCAGCTGGAACACTTGCTACGATTATTGATATTTACACCGTTCCAGCCATGCGCCTTGCACTTTCGAGCACCATGGGAATACCCCCTGGCCTGAATTTACCACCTACATTTTGACAGTGGGGTTTAGTGTACAAGCGAGGGAGGGGGAAAGGGGGGCGGGTGGGGAAGAGATTAAACAAGAGAAGAATGTTCACGAATGCAGTTATATGCATCCAGGCATGATTCCAGTTTGGGGTGAGGATTCAACAGGTTGGGCCAAAGGCTTCACGGAACTTTGCAGAAGAAGAGCTGTCCAGAAAGGGAGGCAACAGGGAAGTCCTGGTACATTTTTAAGTGCAGCACTCATCCTGACAGTGCCCATAGCCACACCCCGAAGGACAGCCCCGAAATAATGCAGGCAACTGTTCTGACCCATATCAACAAACCAGCTCTAGCCATTTTCATCTCCACCAGGAGCAGGTCTTCCGTAAAGGGAAGGATTCTGAATTGCCCATTCAAGAGCAAGCCACCCCAGAACGCTTTGCATTACAACAGGGGACAATACCGTATATTGTTGCCAGGGAAATTCATTGACCGCCTGGCTGTCCAGGGGCACTTGCTGAAATAGAGGTCCAGGGGCCCTGAGGATCTCTGTTGCATCTGATCCCCCTTAACTAGCTGGCCTTTTGCCCACAGGTGCTTCCCCTCCTGTTGCCCCCCCCCTCAAATCTTTCTGCCTGAGGTTTTTCTGAAATCAAGAGCCCTCCTCTGCCCTGTCCATACATCCCTTTTTACATAGGGGTGTCCTTAGGAGACAGGGTCTTTTACAGACACACACACATACAGGCTTTAGAGCAGTGTTCTCCAACCTTGGGTCCCCAGATGTTTTTGGCCTACAACTCCCAGCATGCCCCAGCCAGCGTAGCTGGCTGGGGCATGCTGGGAGTTGTAGGCCAAAAACATCTGGGGACCCAAGGTTGGAGAACACTGCTCTAGAGAACATGTACATTAGCATAGGCAAATTTGTGCAATTTTTTTGATCCTGTGGGCCAGAGTAGCCTTGGATCTTTTCAGTACCTAGCACTGCCCCTGGGGTGGAGGGTGGGAGATGATGCCAGCGTCCCTGCTAATAAGATCGTGCCAGTGCTGTGTCTCTGCGAGCCCCGATTCCCCAACACCGCTGAGAGCAAGGGAGAAAAGGTGGGGGCCACGTCACAGAGTGGGGCAGGGCTAGTGCTGGGGGCCTGAGCTGGAGATTGCCTAGATCAGGCTTCTGCATTCTGCCTGTTCTACTTCTACCCACCTGTGAAAATAAATGGAGAATTAGGGAACAGGCCCATTTCTCACCAGGATCGTTAGTGCCAACCAAGTGTGTATATTGTGAGTGAGCACCCAAACAACAAGGCAACACACCGAGAGAAGAACCAGTTTATTCTAGCTTTATTTTATTTTTTTGTCTTGTATGAGTAACCACAGGCTAAAAAGCTAAACAGAACGTTCTACAAAAAATCTAGAATCTTCTCCTTTTTTTTTTTTTTGAAAAATACAGAACTAACAATCATAAGCTCAGTGGGATTTCAAGGAGCAAGAAAGGGAAGTTAGAAAATAAAGGGTAGAAAAGTGCTTTGCAGTCAGAGTTATTCCTGAAGAGGACCAAAATAGAAAGTGTTTTATTCTCCTTATTATTTTTAATAAAATAATGGAAAGACAGTGGAGGCTTTGGGGGTGGAAGGACCATGAAACAAGCTCCCTCTTCGCTTTGGAAGAGAGAATTCCAGAGTCAAATCAGTAAACAATCCTGATGTGGCCACCACCAAAGCATCATTTCCACGTGGTTAGGTTTCCAGGTTGCAAACGCAAGCAGCAATGCATCTGCGTGCATAAATTCCCTGCAAATAGAAAATGAGATGCCAGGGGAAAGCTCAGCGGTCTCCCTGAGATGCTAGTTTCTATGTGCAGGGATTTGGGAAGCATCCAACCAGGTGGTTCCCTACCTGCAGGCTGGTAGACTCCTGGTACAGGTTTATCACTGCATCTGCTGTTTGCGTGTGCCAGATGAGGCCCAGATCATAGAAAAGTAGAGTTGGAAGGGGCCTACAAGGCCATCGAGTCCAACCCCCTGCTCAATGCAGGAATCCAGGTCAAAGCATCCCTGACAGATGGCTGTCCAGCTGCACCTTGAATGCCTCCAGAGTGGGAGAGCCCACCGCCTCCCTAGGTAGTTGGTGCCATTGTCTTATTGCTCTGACAGATGTAGGAAGTAACCCTATTATTTGGGTAACCCATGTGGTTACTGCTTGCATTATGCAAGTTGCAACTTGGAACTCCAGCTCAGGGAATTTGTTTTAATGAGCAGCCAAGTACCAGTAAAAATACCATGAATCAGGCCTAAGGAACAATCTAACGTCCCTATTAACTTTGGTCAATGTTCCATCTCCCTCCTATGACACAAACTGCATCCTCCTCTCAGCTGCCTATATGTTAATCCCCCAAACTCTGCTCGCTGGTACATCTGTGGAGAATTCATGCACAAACTTGAGAGTAGCAGCCGGCCTGCAGAAGGTTTTCACATTAGGATGTGCAGCACACACACACACACACACACCGTGAGCTCATACATACTTGATTGTGCTGAAATTTGTTTCTGCTAGCACAAATCCAAGAGGCCTTTCATTTTTGTGGTGGGTGGCAATAGAAGTAAATTCGCATTCTTCTCTTTGAGGGAGCTCTTTAGCCTGCATTTATTTATTTATTTATCAATCAATCAATCACAGCTTCTATCAAGAAGCTGTGAGTAAAGGTTCACCTCAAGCAGGAGATGCCGCTTGCCTTTGTGCATGTGAATATTGTGGCAAGAAGCCAGAAGGAAATCCAGCTATAATTATCCTGATACCCCATCATCTTTTTGCCCCAGAGTTAAGACACCAATCACCAACTAAGAATCTTATTATCCTGCAGTGCCATGTGTAGGTAAACGTGTTCTTTCTAAGTTTCGGAAAACAAGCTCTTCTAGATGCTATAAGAGATGTTCTCATGCCAAAAGGTCAAGAGATGTTTATTGTTGAACTCTCCATCTCTCTTTATTCTACAACTCGTCCCAGGGTCGCATGACACAACAACCCACAGTGGGTTGTCGGGTCATGCGAACCCAGTCAGTTTCACTCACCAGCAGGCTGATTGGGACAGAAACAAGAAAGTGATGGTGTGTAACTCAGTTACAGGGTTTCCCCACACCAAGATGTGATTGGGAACTAACTTAGATGGTTTTAAAGTGGGCTCAAAGTTATGGAGGAGGAGAAGCCATGAAACTTCCTTGTTCAAAGGAAGTCCACCTCTGAATTACCAGATGTTGGGGACAAACAGAGTGTGTGTGTGTGTGTGTGTGTACACGGACTGTTGCTTTCATACTCTACTTGTTTGTTGGCTTCCTGCAAGCATCTCACTGGCCACTTTAGAAAACAGAACCTGGACTAGATCCTTTGGCCTGATCCTGCTGGGGAGTCTTCTTGCATTCTTATAAAAAACAACTATGCAAAACATATAGCCTAGCCTTCCCCAACGTAGTGCCTGTTTTGGACTTCAGCCCCCATCAGTCCCAGCCAGCATGGCCAATGGACAGGAATGCTGGGAGTTGTAGCGCAAAACATCTGGAGGGCACAAGGGGAAAGCTGATATACACAATGGAAGCAAATCCACACGGACCTTTGTGCAATTCCGCAATGCGCCCACCTGCAACCTCGCCCATTGGCCTGACTCTCATCTTTCCATTATCACTACGGACTTTGGCTTTGTGCCAGTTCAGAGACATTTTGAAACCTTGCTTGGGAAGGGTTACTGGAAACAGTGGCCACGCCTTTAGCAGCACCCTAGCTGCCTTTACTGTCTGTAAACAGACTAACAACACAATCCTATCCTGTCTACGCAGAAGTAAGCCTGATGGAGCGAGGCTCCCTCCTGGGTACGTGTGTACAAGATTGCAGCCTAAATCACGTTCACTCTTGAGTCCTTCAAACTTTGGGTTTCTCGAAGCTCAAATACTCTGGCCTTAGAGAGCATTTTGTAAAAAAAATAAACCACCGTTTTTTGTTCCCTGCCATTGCCCCTTCCCCACTCGGTCCCATGAAACGGTAACACTTACAAAGGTAAAACAAAACACATGCGGTCACTTGCTTAGAACGGAGATGCAAGTTGGCTGGCTGGGGCTGCCAGGCCAAAACCCTCTGCACCAAATTCTTTTTTATAAGCCAACTTTCTCTCCCTCCCTGACTTTTTTTGCCCGAACCCTTTTCTACATATATACACATGGGAAAGGGCAACAAATGCCATACTACTGCCTGACCAAATAAAGAGAGGCAATTTCAAACTCAAAGCAATGTGGGGAAACATAAGTTGTGCTCACTTGTGTGTGTGTGTGTGTGTGTGTGTGTGTTACTTTAATTCAAATAATTTTTTTTTCACACCTGGGAGAAAGGTGCGGCAGGGCTCAGCCAAAGACATTTCCATTTTCTGTGGTGATGTATCCCACAAGTGCATTTGAAGGTCGAAAGGAAAATCCATGCTGCTGTTTATTGGCCCAACTAATTATGAATTAAAGGGCACCTATTAAGTGGGAAGAGATGAGGGGCTAGTCCGCAAAGGCCATTCGTGTGGCACTGCAACACTGCAACACACATGCAACAAAGAAATTTCAGTACTGACACTGCAGAGCTCTTGTAAACATGTTCGTTCTCTGAAATTGTCCTGGACATTGAATGCACCTATGGAACGAATGTAAGAAGCACCGAAGGAGGAGGAAATAAGCAAAGCACAAGTAAATGTAGTGTGTTATGAGCTTCTACCCCACTTTTGCCCTTCAGAAGTTACCCTGAATGCCACATTGAATGGCAGCCATTTTCAATTCTAGCAGACGGGGAGCAGCCCAGATAACTTGAGCGACCACACCAGCTTTCCCAAGCCCGGCACCCTCCAGATGTGTTGGACTACAGCTCCCAACATCCCCAGCCAAAACACCCAATGGTCGGGGATGGTGGGAGCTGAAGTTCAACACATCTGGAGGGTGCCAAGTTGGGGGAGGCTAGACTACACGATAAATGTGTCACAGGACAGATCAAGCCCACAGAAATGCTCCAGAGATCTAAGATGTGCCCGGGAGGGTTGTCCATGCACCAGATTTGTGGAAATCTGTTGACTTAAAACAAATCAACAAACAAAAGCACCAGATCAGGCTTCAGGATAGAATGATGCACTGTTATCTTCCTTTTCTGCTTTTGATTCTTATTATTGCTGACTGAAAATGCAATCTATTTTATATCTTCCGTGGCAGTTTTAAGAATACGCATTGGTGAGAATACTTCTCACAAATACTGTTGCTTGTACAAGAGACAGAAGAGAATAAAGCGGGTCAGGCTTTGCAAACAAGATTCCAACTTGTTCACATGAAAACGCCCCCGCCACAGAATCGAAAAACTACGATTCCCCGTCGAACTAAAGCCTGTAGGTCCCAATCCTGCTATAGTCAATTTGTTTCAAGGGAACGTGCCTGACTTTCGGCTGGATCAGGGCCAGCGGCTGTTACCCACCCCACTAAAATGAACGAGAGCTTTGCAAGAGCACAAGCCTTCAACTTGTGCTTGTGTAGAAGACATTCCTGGCGGACTGTGGCCAAAGTGAGTTATTTTTTCTTCTTTTCTCCCTGAGGTAGCAACCATTTCTGGTGATGATGGTTGGCAAGAATCAGCCTTGCTCATTAAAGGAGGCGAATAAAACTTTGTTCCGGAGAATTATAACAGTAACGATAAGAACAAGGGTAATATAACAACAGCATACATCTGGTGCGCTTGAAGTGTTCAAATGCACTTTGCATACATTGTCTCAGGACTCATCATCACGACAGCCCTATAAGGCAGGACAGTATTATCATCCACGCACCGTGGGTGAGGAGCAGCTGAGGCGGAGAACTGAACAGCTTGCCTGAGAACTAGCTAAGAACGCCATGGTCAGCTGTGGGCTTCACAGCCAAAGTGCTACTTGTGATCTTCGTTTGTTTCTCTACACAGCTTCCTCTCGCTACAACCAAGAAAGTATGGAGAAATGCTCCATACTGTATGGAGAAAGTATGGAGTATCGGATCAATCCGCCACCCAGCCATGTGCATAGGGGGATTCTGAAGTGGAGATCACCCATCAGCATTGCAATTTCTTCTAGCAAATGAGAGTTGGAGCATTTCCGTTGGCAAGTAAGGATTCTTTTTCAATACGGAATCTGGTGCCCATTTGGAGCTCCCCTAATTTTCATGGAAACTCCTGGGAAATTATTTAGGGATCAAAATGTTTCGGCTGCAAGGGATGCTCCTTTAACTCACTGTACATGTGCACCCGAACTCTCTGCAGAACTGAATGGGGTGGCCCACAGACGCCAAGTGTTGTGTGTGTGTGTGTGTGTGTTGTGTGCTCTGCACTGCATCATCACTTTTGTATTAGGAGTATTAGTCATTGGTTAGCCCCAAACTGGTGCTCATTTGCTTGATCTTGGATTGGAAGTAAAAGCTGTAAAGAACTAAGATGCAGCAGGACTTACCATACTTGGTAAGTTTCTGAGGATCTTCCCCATCTTGTTTCTGAATCAAGGACACACCTAGACAATATCAGCTCCTCTTGCGAGGTTTTGTCTCTAGGAAATTTCTGTGGCTATTTTGCTACGGAATTTTAAAGAAACCTCCAAACAGAGTAAAATCTACTCATCTAAAAACAATGAATAATAATATTAATTAATAATAATAATAATCTTTAGAGGTTCACATCCATCATCAGTTGTCTCATACCCATGGGAAATCCACATTGGGTTAAGCCATCACGTTACCGGAAAGAAAGAAAGAATGAAAGAAAGAAAATGAATTTCTACATGACAGGCTACTGTAATCTCACTAATCAAATGGCACAACATTTTCCCTTTTAATCAAAGGAAGCAGTGACAAATATTTGTTTACAATATCACAATAACATGATATTAAATTAAGAGCAGGTTCATACAGCCCTGGGGATTTGGAGCCGAAGCTAGTCTAAAAATTATGTATTTTGCTTTGGCAACAGTCCTTATTTAAATATGAGACTTCACATCATTTACGAAGAGAGATCATGTTAAAAACGAGCCGTTACCGGAGGAGGTCACCCTGACAAAGATGCGTCCTATTGACGCCATAACTTGATGTACAATCCAAATAAATGTACACTTTTTCTCCTTTCCTTTCCTTTTCCTTTTTCTTTTTGTTTCTTAGCTATACAATGTAAACTAAGTGATAAAGAATCGTGGGCAGGTGACAAGATGGGTGCACACCAAAGCCCCACTGGAGCTTCATTTCAGAAAGATGTCTTTTGAAAACTTGGGCCTCTCCAGTGAGGTCACTGATCCCCCTTCTGGGTCTTTAGACAGCAGGAGAGGAATGGGAAGAGCTTCGGGCGCATAGTCAGCCACACTGGAAGCGGCTACTGACCCTGTGCCAAGGGCAAAACAGGTCAAGCGGAAGAGGAGAAAAGGCCTCGAAGCGTGTCAGTGGGCATTCCCTCGCCCCAGGGAACCTTGGGTACTGCAGTTCTGCAACAGATTATTATTTTACATTTATACACCACCGTCATCCTGGCCTGGGAGTGCAGGGGGGCACACACGGGTAGCCGCCCCACTTTCAATATTTCCACCAGCCCCCGTGAGCTAGGTTAGGCTGAGAGACGCCGAGTAGGCCAAGATCACTCGGCAGCCTCCCTGGCTGAGCAAGGATTTGAACCTGGGTCTCCCCAGCCTACTCCGGCCTTGTGCTCTCCAGGTATGTTTGGACCACAACTCCCATCATTCCCGGCCAGTCTGACACATCTGGAGGGCACCAGGTTGGAGAAGGCCGCTCTAGTCACCAGGCCACACTGGAGTGGGATTTCTAACGGACAGTTCCCTGGCACGTGCAAAACACTACAATTCTCGGGATACCTGGAGGGGGGGAAAGGTACCGGGGGAGTGTGACACTTGGGCACTACAGGTAAGCGGAGACAGGCCTGAAACAACGCTCCCCAAATGCACCTTGTTTCTTTGAGCAGGGCTCCCTTCGCTGGGGTGCTTTTTTACAGCTATTTCTTGCCTTGGGGCTAGACGGCCCCGCTGGGGCTTGGAAGAGGAGTGGCCCGCCTCTTCTCCACCCTTTGCTGGCTCTCTCAGTTGCCTTTGTACACGCTCCCGTCACCCTTGCTGTCACTTGCCCTGTTCTGCTGCCAGCCACCGTCTTTTGGATGGCCGCCACGAAGCGAGAGGTTCCAGGGAAGGCCGGTGACTCCTGTGTCAGTGGGGCTCCTGATCTGTTGCAGCTTTCATCCTGAGCTTTATAGGAGCTATCCATGGTGCTGAACCTAAAAAAAATTTTTTTTGGGGGGAGATGGAGTGCAGCACCAAGGATAGCTCCTATAAAGCTCAGAATGAAAGCTGCCATGGATCAGGAGCCCCACTGACACAGGAGTCACCGCCGGCCTTCCCTGGTTACCACATGGATCCTTTTAACTTCCTCATCTTCTTGTCGGGTGATATTTACACGCTGGACGCATACACTCCACAAAAGAAGCAAAAATGTTTGACGAATAGGAAGGGAAAGAGTGATGGGAATGCCAACTCATCTCCTCATGCTGGTGCTGACGATGGAGACTTTGGGGAGTTTTAATGAGCTTTCTTTAAAAAAAAAGAAAAGAAAAGAAAAAAAGTCCATAGTAGAAAGGTTGACTTTTTTTTTTTAATGTAAACTAGCTTCCCCACCCCACCCCACCCCATCTTTGATTTCTTTTCCTTCTTCTTTAACCAAAATTCAGTTCATTTATTATTTTTAATCACCATGTATAAAAATAGCTATTGGAATTCAACATTTAAAAGGGCGGAGGGAGGACATGACAATGAACTGAAGTGTCTACTCCGGGGGCTGAGAAAGCTGTCCACAGAGCAAATGCATTCACGGGGAAGGGTGGGGGGGGCATGTGTGCTCCTCCCGTGCGTGAGACACGGGGGGGAACTCACCTAGCCAAAAGAGAGAGCCCCGTGCACAGTTTGCAGAGTCCTTTTGCCTACACATCAGTGGACGGGGAGGACCTTTTTTGTCTCCCACCAACGATCACAGCGGAGAGGTGACTTATTCCTTTTCCAATACCATTCGGCTGCTTCGACTACTTGTACTGAGGTAGGTCACCAGCCTATCGAGAAAACACGCTACATTCTAAGGCTTCAAATATGAGGTCTATAAACCAGCTGGGCCGCCACCGGTGACCTAAGGAGCAGCCGCCAAGGGGGGGGGGGGACATCTCAGCAGCCAACTGACGAGCAAGCTTCGCGTGCCAGCAGCTTAAAGTGTTTGGGGGCTCAGCAAGCGCACCCAAGCGGCATCCGCCCTTAGCAAACAGCTCTGACTAGGGCCTGCTTGACAGAGACACGTCCATCACTTCGATGGCACAGATACTAAAAAATGGCCTCAGCATCCCACACAAGGATGACGTGCAGCTTTGCACAGTGTTCCATAGGTGGGGTGGGAAATGCTCGGGGGGCCGAGCACAAGCTTTGCATGCATAGCGCCCCGTGTATTAATCCCGAGCATCTCCAGCTCCAAGGAATTCAAGCAGGGGGACTACAGACGTCTCCTCTCGGACTGCTGCCTTAGAGAGCTCCTGCCCAAATCGTGCAGACAGCACTTGGCTGGGTGGATCGACAGCCTTGCCAATGGAGAGGCTACGACTCATCTTACGCATGCTGAATGGGAAGCCTGTTCCTCTGAAACAAGAGGATCCTCTTCCACATAACATGGGAGTGGCCACCGCTCAGTTGCACGCAGAAGGTCCCAGGTTCAACCCACGATGCTTCCTGTGAAAAGGATCTTCGGTACCAGGAAGAGATCTTTCTCTGCCTGAGACCCCGAAGAGTGAGAGAAGACAAGCCTGGGCTAGATGGACCAGTGGTCCTCTGACTTGGCATAAGGCATTTGATGACCGGAAGCTGGAACGCCCTGGGTGCGCAGTGGCACGAAAAGTTCTATCTGTGATGCCCGTTCACACATGTGGTTATCACTTGATACTGCAGTCATCAAGTAAACATGCATGTTGTGAAGCAGCTCTGAGCGATGAACTCATGTTGTGAGAGCGGCTCTTCAGTAGTAACTTGTGACCAGTAGTAACCCATTACAGGCAGAAGTGATCTTTAGGTGACCGGTGGCCTGCCTTTTGCTACAACCCTAACAATCTTTACAGTTTAAAAAAGACAAACATGATATAAAACAACTCTTGACACAGGAAAACTCTACACAAGTCAGCTAGCAACTTGCCTAAAAGTAAAGCTTGTAACTCTACGGGAAAATGTCATCAACAACCACTACCGGACACAAATCCACGTTGCTCGTTGTCATTTCTCTTTTGGAATACTGGAACCGAGCAGGAACCGAGAAGTGAAGGACGAGGGGCTCTGACGACACAACACACGGTTCTTCTATTAAAAAAACTTCTTGAGGTAGAACATTGCTTTCAAGGTTTTGGAAGTGCTTTACATTGGAAAGACGATGACAATAAAGGAATACTTAAAAAAACAAAACAACCAACATAGTAGACATGGAGTGTGACGTCTGAGGTAGTACCAAAACATGTACTGACCAAGTGCTACGCTACTAGCTTTGAAAACAAAAGGAAGACACAAGATATTTGCTTCTTCCCAGAAGACATTCAATTCCGGTTGAGGTAGGTTATGAGTTTACTTGGGATATTAGTCCAAGTTTTTGCTTTCTCTTTTTTTTTTTTCCAGTAGCCTTCTCGCAGGCTTTTTTTTTTTTTCCTTTTTTTCTTTTTGACACGCTCGCTTTGCCTTTAAAATAGTTAATCGGCAACAAAACATCCTGAGAATTACAGAGAGCTGAATGCACATGACGAAAATGTCACTCAATCCATGGGAAGGTTTGGCCAACCAAGCACCTGAGGTTTTCTGGAGCAAAGTTGGAAGGATCCGTCTTCATCGGTTTTCTCGGCATGTTACAAAAGTGGATCCCCAGAGGAATTGCCCTAAAGCAGCCAACAAGGAAACACGTCGGTTAACCAAGACGACAAATGGTTCCCATTGCATTTGGTGTCAATGGTTACTGAGGAGTGGGCAAAGATGTCTTGAGACGCCACCAACCCAGCAGCTGTAGAACAAACAGCTGAGATCCAGATGGGAAGGAATGTATTAAGAGGCCTGAGGCAGGCCAGAAAGACAAACTTCATGGAGATGAAACAGGCGGTAGAAATCTTTAAATTGACCTGAGATTGATGAGTCATTTTAAGGACATCGCCAGACATGAGAAATGTCCGCTGGCACATCCTATAAGAAGGGTTAAAGTCTTGGCAATTATTCTTCATTGGTTGGAGCTTGGTTCAAAGTTGGTCTTTCTTGGCTGACGTTGAGCAGCGGTCCGCTGTGGGTGCCAGAGGGCAAGTTTTGAGATGGGGTGTCGCTTTGCTCTTCAATGATGCTGAATTCATCCGGCGGAAGCGTGGATATCTGAGTTTCATTTGGCGAGGTAGGAGAAATATGATCCAGCTGAGAAATGGAAGTGAAAAATTGCTCTTTCAATGCATGAGAGTTGTTAACTGCCCTCTTTAAAAAGCAAATGCTGCCTGCCCCGGACGTCACGGATTCCCCTTTTCCCTTTGGCTGGAATCCCCCCCCCCCTTCTCTATTTCCTCCTCGGAACCCACCTCTTCCACAAAGCCTTTGGCCTGACCCTCAGCCTTGACCAGAAACCCATGCAATTTTAAGTATGAATGATTGCATTTGTGTGTCTCCAGTTACCCGTGTCTCTCCCTTTCTTCTCTCCACCGCTGTCAGTATTCAGACTGACCATCTCTATGGTCTCTTGCAGACCTGTCCTCTTGTTTATGTTACTCTGAAAAGAGCCATGTCCACCTGTCAGCACTAAAGAAATTCTTCATCCTCATCCCCGTCATCCTCATCCTCATCTTACTCGGATGTCTTAACAGCCCAAAATTGATCCTTTCAAATGCCAGGAAGTAAAGTGGACCCGTGCCAGGCAAGATACATTTGGATTTGGCAGATTTACAGTGCAATCCTGTACATCAGTGTTCTCCAACCTTGGGTCCCCAGATGTTTTTGGCCTACAACTCCCAGCATGCCCCAGCCAAAAACATGCTCGGAGTTGTAGGCCAAAAACATCTGGGGACCCAAGGCTGGAGAACACTGATGTACGTGTTTACTCAGAAGTAAGCCCCATTGAGTTCAATGGGGTTTACACTTAGTTAAGTGTGTATCGGATTGCTGCCCTAAAGTCTGATTATTTGTTAGTACCATGATTAGTACTGCTATTAGGACATTTAATACCCTAATTATAGCACCATCAATGTACACAGCATTTTAGAGAGTAACACAAACTAAAAAGATAGGTCCCCGCACCAAGGAGCTTACAGTTTGGATTTTGACAGCAGGAGGAGGAGAAGGGTGAGAAAGAAAGGGAGAGGCAAGGAAACAAGCCAGTGAGTGAGATAAGGAGGGGCCAGGGATGATATCCCTCCCTATCCCTAAGACCAAAACTGCTTATAGTGTTTACATTTTAAAACGAAGGAAACAAACAAAAGTCCCAAATCTGTTGTGCCATTTCCTTACCACTATCCCCTTATTGTGTTGATCAGGTGGGGAAGGCGGTGCTGGGAACAACCTTTCCAGTTCATTCATATCCAGCTGTTTCCCATTTGTGTCTGGATCGTCCCTATCCCTCTGAGCGGATCCGTTCAGGGCCAGGCCGGTCGCGTTCCTCTGGCTTCTTGGGATCTGTGGAGTGGACAGCTGCTCCTGGACATTTTTGCACATCAGCAGCCTGTGGAAACGAGCGACAGAACAGAAACCTCACTGACATCACCAAAATCACATACGGTATCTGGATGTCTACGCTGGCTGGGGCATGCTGGGAGTTGTAGGCCAAAAACATCTGGGGACCCAAGGTTGGAGAACACTGGTCTAACTCATTGCCGCATTTGGGTTGGGAAGGAATCTGCCTCCGGCAGTCTGGCCAATATCTCTGTTGGGTTTACATGTGACTTCCATTTCCTTGCATGAGCCACATTCAGGCCTGTTGCTCTGAAGCTGGGGTGGTGGGGTGGGTCGCCAACATGGGGGCCACAGACACCTGTCTTGGTACCTACCAGGCTCCCTGCCCCCCCCCCCCCGATTTTTATTTCTGAAGATTAAGAAAAACAGAAGAGGGAGGCTGGCGCGCTGCTGCGAAGGGCTGCCTTCCAGCGCCATCTTTCGGCTTCAAAACAGTGGTTTTGTGTTTTGGAGCTCAGACCCCCACCTCTGCCTTGCGCTTAGGTTCTTGGGAAAAGTTACTTTTCTTTCAGTCTCACCAGTTTGCCAGCTGGGAAATGTGTGTTCTGTGACCAGCCGTGCCCACCACGGCAGCCATTTTATGAACAGGCAAGCCACCCCTCCACGGCAGCTATTTTGTGAGAGCACCCATGACATTCTGGGCATGTTTAGCCTGCAGAAGAGGAGACTGAGGGGAGATCTGATCACACTCTTCCAGTACTTGAAGGGATGTCACACAGAGGAGGGCCAGGATCTCTTCTCGACCATCCCAGTTTGCAGGACACGGAATAATGGGCTCAAGTTACAGGAACCTAGATTCCACCTAAACATCAGGAAAAATTTCCTGACTGTCAGAGCAATAAGACAATGGAATCAACTACCTAGGGAGGTGGTGGGCTCTCCCAGTCTGGAGGCATTCAAGGTGCGGCTGGACAGACATCTGTCAGAGATGCTTTGACCTGGATTCCTGCATTGAGCAGGGGGTTGGACTCGATGGCCTGGTAGGCCCCTTCCAACTCAACTTTTCTATGATTCTATGAAATGACATTGCAAGGTACCAACTCTCTGCTTGCGATCTGGGCTGCACCAGTCGACGCCTTTTGTTTGCGGATCGGTGTGCTTGTTCATGTGCGCTGCGGTGGGGGGGGCGGCACTGGCAGATGGGCCGGATGTAATAGTGCTTTGGCTCACTCCCAGTGCTACGATTCCGTGGGGTTTCCATGCAATGGCAGCAGGCACTGGGGCCTAGACCAGTGTTTCTCAACCTTGGGGTCCCCAGATGTTTTTGGCCTACAACTCCCAGCATGCCCCAGCCAGCATAGCTGGCTGGGGCATGCTGGGAGTTGTAGGCCAAAAACATCTGGGGACCCAAGGCTGAGAAACACTGGCCTAGACTAAGCCGTGCCCAGGCCATCGGAGCGTGGCCATGAGATGAGGAAGAGGTAGCGTCCAGGGAGTGCAGCAGTGGCCGTCAGCGCTACAGGAGGGGAGAGCGCTTGAGGGAGGCGGTGGACGGAGAGAGTGTGGAAACAGCAGGCCAAGTTGAGAGCCCCCACCGAGTGCTGGATGCCCAAGGGATGGCACTGCTATAGAGCTCCGTCCCATCTCTCCCTTCGCCGCCCGGTTCTGAGGTCTCCTTCCAAACTTCTCAGGGCCAAGCTTCCCTCCTCCCCTGTCTGGGACAGGTGACACATGCAAATGGACTGGCGTGGTTTGGGAACTGGGCATTTCATAGGAAACATCAAGAGACCTGGCCACGGATTCTGAGGCAGGATCTCCTACGCCTGAAGCAGCCTCCCCCCCCCATCGGTTGCACCCCAGATGTGTTGGACTACAACTCCCATCATCCCCAGCCAGCACGGCTGATGTTCTCATCTAGAAGGCCCCTGGCTGGGGGAAGTCGGGGCCTAAAGCGTTCCTGACAGGGGGGGGGCTGCCCAGTGTTTCCTGGAACATCTTGGGAGGAAGGGGCGTTCCAGAGGCAACTCAAATGACCACGGGGCTGGAGCAACTCCCCGATGAGGAAAGGTTACAACAGCTGGGATTGTTTAGCTTAGAAAAAAGGCAAGTAAGGGGAGACATGATAGAGGTGTACAGAATTATGCATGGTGTGGAGAAAGTGGACAGGGAGGCATTTTTCACCCTCTCTCATAACACCCAGTGGGGTCATGCCATGAAGCTGATTGGTGGGAGATTCAGGACAGAGAAAAGGAAGGGCTTCTTCACACACACAGCACATAGTTAAACTATGGAATTCACTTCCAGATTGATGTAGTGATGGCCACCAATTTGGAGGGGTTTAAAAAGGGATCGTTGGACAAATTCATGGTGGAGAAGGCTATCAATGGCTACCAGTCCTGATGGCTACATGCTACCTCCAGTATCAGAGGCAGCTGCTGGGGAACATGAGCGGGAGGGTGCTGTTGCCCTCGTGTCCTGCTCGTGGGATCCCGTGGGCAGCTGGTCGGCCACTGTGTGAACAGAATGCTGGACTGGCTGGACCCCTGGTCTGCTCCAGCATGGCTCTTCTTACGTTCTTATGCTCACTACGTTCCACAGCTTGCAAACACAAAGTCCACCCACCCACCCACCCACCCACATCCACGCTCCCAACACTGCAAGCGGAGAGATCCGTACCGTCCTCTGTACCCAAACATGAGGAAGAGGACACAGAAGATGATGCACGTGACTCCAATGTGGATCCCGATGATGATCCCAGTAGCGGACGTCTTGTTCGTTTGCTCATCTTTCATGCAGTTGCATGGCGGGTTCAGCCCTGGGATGGCAGGGAACGGGACAGTGAGAACCAGGCCAGAGCTTCTCCATTCATTCATTCATTCATTCATTCATTTGATTTGTACCCCCACCTTTCTACCAAAAAATGGCATTCAAGGCGACTTACAGGCATAACGGCAAAAACAATAAAATACATTACAATACAATAAGAAACATAACAATTACAGAATAAAAAAATAAAAAACTGCACCTCTTGCACTCTCTATTGAGAATACTTTTACACCACTTAGCGGGCAATCCTATGCATGTTTAGACAGAAAAAGGGCCTACACCTCCCAGCATGCCCCAGGCTGGGAGTTGTAGGCCTTTTTTCTGTCTAAACATGCATAGGATTGCACCTTTAATATATTAAAAACCCCTAAGCAGTGCACATTAAAACACAGCATCACAATATAAAAACAAGATCAAAAGAATAAATAATTAAAAATTAAAAACATCACGACACCGTAACAATAAAATCGAGTCGTAAAAGAGTCCCTCACAGGTCAGGGAAAGCCTGTGTGAACAAGGGTGTTTTCCAAGAGTGTTCAAAATTTGCCACCGTTTCTGCCTCTCAAACCACACGTGGGAGAGTGTTCCAAAGGGTGGGTGCCACCACTGAGAAGGCCCACATATGTACCAATACCTGGCGACATCCCATTGGCCGCGGAACGACCAGTAAGGCCTTCTCCAATGATCTCAGCAGACGGCTAGATATATGGGAAGGCAGTCGGCTAGTTGTCCTGCTGTACCCTGCAGTGTATGGCAACTTCTTAGGCAAGTTGTCACACCTTGGAGGGGTCCCATGTCCCCTCCCCCACCCGCACCCCCCACACAGGGTCAGGACGTAATGGCAGGAGAGGGAGGTCTATGCAGGGCTGGGCCTTTTGCAGAGGACTGGTCAGGCCAGGGCATCTGGTCAAGGGGAGAGGCAGAAGCTGAGAAGAGGAGAGACCAGAGGAGGCCGGTGCCAAAAAGGCAGGTGTGAGAGAGGGAAAGGTAGCGGACCTGGCAGGCATTTGCCGGGCTGCCGAGACAAAAGGGAAAGCAAAGGTCAGCATCCGGTCCAGGGTGGGGGGTGGAGCAAGGCAAAGAGCTAGGAACAGGGGCGGTATCGAAAAGATCCAGGGGGGGGCTCAGGCCCACAGGACAAAAACAATGCACAAATCTGCATATGCTAATTCACATATGCTCTAGATCAGGGCTCTCCCACCTTGGGTCCCCAGATGTTGCTGGACGACAGCTCCCAGAATCCCTTGCCATTAGCCATGCTGGCTGGGTATGCTGGGAGCTGTAGGCCAGCAACATCGGGGGACCCAAGGTGGGAGAGCCCTGCTCTAAAGTCTGTGTGTGTGTGTCTTTCAAGGAGCCTGTCTCCTAAGCACACCCATATCTGTGAAAAGGGATGTATGGACAGGGGAGAGGAGGGTGTTTGATTTCGGGGGGGGGGGAACTCAGGCAGAAAAATTCAAGACGGGGCAGCAGGAGGGGAAGCACATGTGGGCCAAAAGCCAGCTATTCCAGGGGATCGGGTGCAACAGAGATCCTCAGGGCCCCTGCACCTTTATTTCAGCAAGCTCCCATGGACAGCAGGGTGGTGGGGCAGAGGGCCCCCCAGAGATTCGGGGCTCCAGCCCTAGTGCGCTGCCCCATAACACCACCTCTGGCTAGGAAAGCTCTTTGCGCTCACGCAGGCCTTTGGCTCTGGCTGAGCTCCTGGAAGGCCAACAGGCCAGGTGAGCTTGCAGACAACGGCCCTAGCAGCGCCCGCCACCTGCTTAACTTTTGTAAACTGCCCAGAGAGCTTCGGCTATTGGGCGGTATAAAAATGTATTAAACAAACAAACAAACAAACTTTTGTACCAACGAGACTCAGGTTGAATAACTGGGGGATCCCCAGCTAAGAAGAGCCAGTGTAGCATAGTGGTTAGAGCGCTGGACTGGGACTTGGGAGATCTGGGTTTGAGTCCCAACTCGGCCATGCAACTCACTGGGTGACTTTGGGCCAGTCACAGACTCTCAGCCTAACCTACCTCACAGGGTTGTTGTGAGGATAAAATGGAGGGGAGGAGGAGGAGGATTATGTACGCCGCCTTGGTTTCCTCACAGAAAAAAAGTCGGGATAGAAACAGAATAAATAAATAAAATAAATAAATAAGAACACGCAAACCCTCCTCTGAATATAAAACAAAAGAATCGAGCTCCAATGTCTCCACTTTCTTTAGCCTTTAGCAAGGGTGTGGAGCTTTTTGAAATATGTTTTACTGTTTTTAATGTTCTTGTTTTTATTGTGTGACAGTTTTATTGTTTTAAATTGTTGTACACCACCTTGATGGCTTTTTAGCAGATAAGGCAGATTATAAAGGTTAATAATGAATAATAAATAAATAAATACATTATTTGGAAGAAAAGTGGAACGGGCTTCTTGCATCAGGCCAGGCTCTTTGCTGCCTATCCCAGCCATCCCCAGCCCAGGTGTACTGGATTACAACTCCCACAATCCCACATCTGGAGGGCACCAGGGTGGCGGAGGCTGGCCTCTCCTGTCACCCCTCCCCCCCGTTCCCTTTGGCACTACCTTACGCTTCTGTCTCATCCAGGGTATTTTTATTTTTTGCAACTGGCTCGAGTATAACAAAAGCGTTCATTCTAGTCTCAGGAAAGAAACCACTTGCTTTCAAGGTAAGAAGTGCTCCTCCTGGATCCCTAAGGCTGCACTCTGATGAAAAGCAAGTGCTTGGGGGTGGGGGTGGGGGAGGCAGAGGAAGAAAGGATAATCGAAATATCTTTTTTTCCCCCCTTTTCCCTCCTCATCCCCTTTTCCTTGTGTGCCATGTCTTTTTAGAATGTAAGCCTGCAGGCAGGGACTGTCTTTTCCTGTATGATTGTAAGCTGCCCCAGGAGCCTTTTTTTGGGGGGGGGCTGAGGAGCAGCATAAAAATACTTTAAATACACAAATAAATAGCATGCCTTTTTTTTGCCTTCTCCCCTACCTAGGGATTTGGAAATTTTCTTGCCTCTGTTGCTGCTGAGGCAATGCAAAATGGAAGTGACATCTCTTTCTGTACTCTAGCAAGATCTCCTCCCCACATTGTTATAACAGTGCTCTTAATGGGCTCTTAATGGGGTAACAAGCAGCAGAAGGAAAACACACTCCTCCAGGGGGATCCCCCTGTTATTAGTGAATGGCCATAACAAGGGGGTTCCCTTGCGCACCGCTTTCCCTCTCAACTGGGAAGGGGAGCGGCAGGTGGGGGGGGGTCCCCTTGTTATCTCCGATCAAAGATCAGAGGCCCAAGGACTGGAGGTTCCCCACCCCTGAATTAAGCCAATTCAGGACAACAACAAAAAGGTGAAAAGGTTGTTGGCAGGAATCCCCTGCAATTTTCCGCCGAGAGTAACATTTTGCAACTGTATTTATTTAAAGCACTTTTGCTTTGCTCTTCAACTGAAAAGTGTCTCAGAGTGGCAGTCCCTGCCTTCAGGATTACAAAGGAAAAAGGGATGCAGAGGCAGAGGAGGGAGGGAGGGAGGGAGCGTGCAGGGGGGGGAGGGATGCTGTTAAAAAGTGTTTCAGAAACAAAAACAAGGAACACCGTTGCAAGGGGATATTGGCTGATTTTAAAAGATACATACCAATACAAAAGCAGTGTTTGCTCGGCCAGGGAATTTCACCGGAAACAAGATTTTGAGGGGAATCTGAAGGCTGCTGCTCTCGGCAATGTCAAGGGAAGCTTAATGACTTGATAAGAGCGGCAACATGTTTCAGATACAGTAATACCTTGGATTGCGAGCATAATTCGTTCCGGAACCGTGCTTGTAATCCAAAACACTCTTATATCAAAGCGAGTCTCTGGCGGGCGTGAGCGGGGCCGATTTCGGCCCGCTGCGCCCGCTCGAGGTGAGCGGTTACATCCCTACGCTTGTCTTGCAAGACGTCGCTTGTTTATCAAGTCAAAATTTATTTTAAAAAATTGCTTGTCTTGCAAAACGTGCTCAGACCAAGTTCCTTGCAATCCAAGGGATCCCTCACTTCCTTGTCGCCTTTCATGTCCAGCCACTCCTTATCCAGCACCCCACCCCCCCACCGCCCCAGTCCAGCTCCAGTTTCCTCAGCCCAGGCCTTCTCCCACAAGGCTGCGCAGGAGAGTTTTGCCCCCTCACCTGTTCTTTCAACACTCTCTCGAAGGGACACAAAACGGACGGTGGAGTTCCCATCGCCGTGCTGGTTGTATGCAAGCAGCTTGACTTCATACACGACCGAAGGGTCTGGAAGGAAAAGGGTGGGAGAGATGGTGACGCATATTTAAATGTGGTTAGGGCGCAATCCTATGCATGTTTAGACATTAAAAAAAGGCCTGCAACTCCCAGCATTCGCCAGCCAGCCAGCATGGCTGGCTGGGGAATGCTGGGAGTTGTAGGACTTTTTTTCTGTCTAAACACACACAGGATTGCGCCCTTGGTTCATTTAAATTATGCTGCCGCTGTCACCCAGATGCTGTGTTCTCTTGCATCTAAGCCACAGGTGGGCAAGACATGGCCCACAGGCTGCACACGACCCCTGCCCGCCACCCGTGTGACCCCCCAATATCTACCCTCATCAGCCCCACAAAAAATGGGTTAAAAAAAAAAAGGAGAAAAGTAGCGGTTTGCTGCCAAAATTCAGCAGCAAACCACTACAGAGGTTTACTAGAGATAAATTTAGCTCGTTTCCAAGCCAATTTTTGTTGCTGTTGTTGTTGCTGCCACTGCAACACGCCCGTGGGGGGCGGGCAGGGGTGGCAATTGGCCCTGGGATTGCCTGAAGTTGCCTTCCCCTGATCTAATACCTCATGCAGAAAGATTCAAGTGGGGGGGTGGGGGGCAGCAGGAGGTGAAGCACATGTGGACCAAAAGCCAGCTCGTCCAGGGGGATCAAATGCAACAGAAATCCTCAGGGCCCCGGTGCCTTTATTTCAGCAAGTGCCCCTGGACAGCAGGGTGGTGGGGCAGAGGGCCTCCCAGAGATTCGGGGCTCCAAATGAAAGATTCGGGGCTCCAGCCCTAGTGGGACACCCGCTAACACCACCTCTGTTGGTGGGAATGGTGAGGCCAAGAGGCCTCCTACTGAAGAACAGTTTCTTCTCAACTGCACCAGGGACTAACCCCATGCCCTCTATTTTGCCTTCACATGTTTGTCCTCCCTACTCACCAAGATGAGTGATATTGTAAGACGTGATGTTACTGGGCAAAAGCAGGGGCCCCGTGAAGTGGGAGAGATGAACCTTGCGGTAGTAGAGCTTGAACCCTTCGTGCTGGCCAAGTTTGATGGAGGGCTCCCACGTTGCCTGGATGGCGGTGCTGTTGAGAACTTTGATGAAGAGGGACGGCATCGCCGGCACTGAAACAAAGCAGCGGGAAGAGAGAAGGGTTTTGCGGGTCTGGTTTTCCCCTGGAAGCCTGGTAGCCTAGACCAGCAGTTCTCGAAGACCCTCGTACTGGGTATAAATCAATGGCTGTTATGATAAAAACGTTGCACTGCAGCCAGTGTTTGCTTGGGACATGCTGGGAGTTGTAGGCCGAAAACATCTGGGGACCCAAGGTTGGAGAACACTGGCTTAGTCTGATTTAGACACCCTCAAAGGGCAGTTTGGATATGCCATGACGCACCAAAGAGTTTTCCAAACACAGTGGCAGAGCCAGCAACAGAGGCGGGACGTAAATCAACTCGGGCAGACGTGCAGAGGTAATAGTTAACTACACCTGCTCATCCATTATGGAAGATGCAGCTTAATGTGTAAACATACGTTCCACAGGAGCAAAGTTTTAAAAAATAATAATACTGAAGCTTCAGGGGGGAGGGGTGGCTCCAAGTCCAAGCATCAAAGGCCTGCGTGATTTATTAGCATGTTACAAGATCCGCAGCCCTGAACAACGTCAGAAAAAATGCAGTGCCCGGAACTCCCCAAGTTCACTCAAAAGAAAACACAGAATGCCCAGGCTTTATGAGGCTGCTCGCTACCGCCCTGAACTCCAAGCCTTTGGGTCAAAGGTCTGAAGGGAGTTTTCAGCCTTGTCAATCTCTCCGCCTCTATAATGGAAAAGAAAGAAGGCCAAGGAGAACAGAGGGTTCAATCCCAGAACACCGAGCAAAGAATATGGCCAGCCCTGGATTCCTCCCACCTCAAGGACAGATTTGCCCTTTGCTGAAGCCAGGCACAGGAGGCAGGGCTGCCGTGTATTATTCCTTAAATTTATAATTTAATGCAGAGTATTTAACTCTGCATTTAAAAAAAATAAAAAATAAAGCCAAATTCTGTCAGTTTGTGTGCGAGGGTGGGAAGAGGCTGTGTCTGGATCTACAGATAAATCTCTGGGCGATTTTCCGTAGATTGGCCAGGATTTCTGGCTCCCAACTGCTTAACAAAAGCAGCAACAAAATTATTCTAGCCAGCCACCTCACCCCCAGCATAAATTATACTGCTGAAATGAAGAAAGCTTAGGGTAGCCAGGGACAGATGTTGTGTGTGGAAGGACTGTGAGTTCCATTCCGTTCTGGCACTCAGAAACAATTCTTGGGTTCAGAATTAATTCTAAGTGTGCGTCTTTTGCATCAGGTTCCGGATGGTGGATCTAGTAAAAAAGAAAGTACCGTAGATCTCTTAAGCCTGAAGTCTTCCTACCCTTGGTGTAGTGCATTGAGTATTGAGCTTGGGCCAGGGTTCAAATCCCCACTGAGTCATGAAGCTCAATTGAATAGCCTTGGGCCAGTTGCTCTCTCATCCCGACCATCCTCAAAGGAGTGTTGCAATGATAAAAAGGGGTAGGGAAAACCCCATGTATTTATTTATTTCATTTACTTTTTATACCCCGCCTTTTTTTTTTCCTGCAAGGAACCCAAGGCGGCTTACATAATCCTCCTCCTCCTCCTCTCCATTTTATCCTCACAACAACCCTGTGAGGTAGGTTAGGCTGAGAGTCCGTGACTGGCCCAAAGTCACCCGGTGAGTTTCATGGCCGAGCGGGGACTAGAACCTGGATCTCCCGAGTCCCAGTCCAACACTCTCACCACTACGCCACACTGTCTCTCCTGGCTCTCCTTGGAGGAAGGGTGGGTTACAAACGGAATCAATCCTACGCTCTCGTGTGAAGGGAACCTGAAATGCTGCGCGCCGTTCCATGTGTAGGCGCCTCGACATGCAGTTTGTATCCACACTGCTGCAAAAGATGCCAGCGTGCGTTTGTGCCAACGTCTGGTCCAGGTTGCTTCGTTCGATGTGACATTTTTATATGACTGTTTTACATTTATATAATGCTTGAATATGTATCTGAACACTGAGGCTGTTATGGTCTTATATTTTTGTGTGTAGTCTATTGCAGTGGTTGTTAAACATGAATAATTATACTTCGATACGGCGATATTTGTTTAATGCACTTCATTAGACTTTTGCCTTTTAGAGGGGTTGAATTTGTTTTTACAGAAACATTCCCCTGGTAAACAGTCCCTTTTGAAAGATGCTGGAAACTGTATCAACTTGTGTGGCTGAATTTTGGGGTTTGGACGGAACTGGAACTTCAGAAAGCTTCTTCTCCCATTCGAGCCAATTCCCCCTCCTGCCTCATTTCCGAAGGGGTTGCTCCCAAAGTCGTATTCCTCCGAAGTTGTCTTGATGGGAACAACAAGGAAGAGGACTTCGCAGCAGAGGCAGCTCTTCTCATGGAGCCCCCCCCCCCCCCGCCCCCAACTTCCACCCTGGGAAGCTCCAGCAAGTGTTCGGGGGAATCTGTGTGACTGCATATTAACTGTAAACGGTGAATTCAGATTTAAAAAGAGGTGTGGAGCTGACATGTGGACTGCAGCGGCTTCGTTGCTTGATGCTCGTTTTGTTGTGGGGTTTTTTGTGTGTTTTTAAAGGCTGTTACAAGGATTTGAGTTTTAGTAGTTTTACAAGGCTTGGTTTCAGTGTGGTTTTATTGTCATGTGCGTACGTTCAGGGCTCCTTAAGGCCTGTGTGGCAGAACGGAAATGCCCAAATACTACATTAAGAAAGGAAATAACTAAAGCCGGTGTGGCACAGTGGTGAGAGTGCTGGACTGGGACTTGGGAGATCCGGGTTCGAGTCCCCACTTGGCTGTGAAGCTCACTGGGTGACTTTGGGTCAGTCACGGACTCTCAGCCTAACCTGCCTCACAAGGTTATTGTGAGAATAAAATGGAGAGGAGGAGGAAGAGGATTATGTAATCCGCCTTGGGTTCCTTGCAGGAAAAAAAAGCGGGACATAAATATAATAAAATAAATAAATAAAATGACACAAGTCACAGAGTAAATTTCCTGTGGACTACCGACATGGCCGTCATTTTGCATGGGTCTAACTGATGAACATATCTGGTGTAGACAAGGGTCGTCTTCCCCAGACAGACTGACCAGAGAGACAAGTGTGTTTTTCTTTGCCTTCCCCTGTGATGGCTTGTGCAGTTTGGCTTACTTGCTTGAGCCACCTGTAGCTCTCTGCTCTGCACCTTGCTTCTCTCTGTGCTTAATACCCACCCACCCACCCCCGGCATCTGTGGCTTTGCGCATTCTGTGATTCCACGCAAGCTCTGAATGTGGCATCAGACACCAACCAACCTGGGATTTGGGGTTGTCATTTGAAAGCCAACGACAACCACCAGCAAACAAGTTTCTAGCCCTTAAGGTTGCAAAGACAGGTCAGAAAGCGTATGTGTGTGTGAGCAAAGCCTGGTGAAGTCCCAAAAGACGGAGAAGGAGCTGTGTAGCATTTCCGCTAGCCAAGGGGGGAAAGGCTTCAGCACCCTGGATTGCTCCTTGGCCATCCCCATGACAAGCGCATGCAAAAGCGTAGCCCTTTTGAAAAGGTCCCTCCATGCATGCATCATGGAGGAGGGTGGGAGGGTGGCCTTGCCATCACATGCCCTGCCCCTCCATGTCTGCATTTGGTGGGTGGTCTTTGTGGGGAACCCATGAGTGTCCAGCTGCCCTTTCCGGGCACCCTCCCAAACACGCGGACATCGAGGGTCAGTCAGGGCCTGTGGGGAGCACGATGGCGCGGTCGGGGCCAGCAGGTACAGCCATGCTTCCCCCTCTACGTTTTTAGTGTGTGCTTGGAGGGGACCTTCTGAAAAGGCTTCTAATGATCTACAGACCTAATTGACATAATATATACCGGTTGCAGAATTAAGATTTTTCCTCGGGGCACAACGTTTCTAGAACAGTGAAGGAGGCACAGTCGGGAAGTGGGGTGGTGGTGGTGGTGGAAGGGGAGCTCACATACGAAGCGGCTTCATGCCGCATCAGGCCCACTGGTTCAGCTTGTCAAATGTTGCCCAGCTCTTTGAGGACTCAGGCCGGGAGGAGAGGAGAGTGTTCCCCAGTCTGGTATCTCTGACTTCTAAGGGGAGACGCCGGGGATCAAAGCTGGACCCTTCTGAGTGCAAGGTACACGCTCTGCTGTTGAGCTGTATCCCCTCCGAGAGTCCAGTAGAATGCTGGACTTTCCCGTGGTTCCCCTTACCTTCTCCCAGGGTGCTCACCAGCACGACTTCGGAGGACTTGCTGGCCCCCCGGGACGTATACGCCTTGATGTAGAAGCTGTAGCTCGTGGAGGGCTCCAGGTCAGTCACCAGCTGCTGGAAGGTGTTCTTGCTGACCGCCTCTTGGTACTCCATCTCCACGGGGTCTGAAACACAAGGGGAAACGTACCTCAAGGTTCCCGTTTACAGAGAACGAAGCAAGATTTCGACTGTAGCCGGCCATCCCCGGGATGCTGCAAGCTGGGGGAGATGGGTCAGGTGCCAGGCAGCCAGTCTGTACCCAAGAGCCCTGTAGGTCTGGCTCTCATGCCCTACCTCCTGAGCCACCAAGAAGGGCAGCCTGGCAGCTCCACTGCAGACCAGAGTCTTCCCAGTGACCCCAGAAGGCCTTCCAGTGCCCGTGCCTGTTGTAAAGCTCCAGGCACTGCACTGCAGAGGGAAGCTCTCCGTCTCCATTCCCAGACGGATCCTTCGGCTTGGAGGGGCCCATTGCCTCACAATCTGTGGGGTGCTGGACTTTGCCACTAGATGTCAGGGCACGTCTACACTACAACTTTCTTTCTTTCCTTCTTCTTACATTTATATCGCCCCTTCCTTTCGTCCTGGAACTCAAAGTGGCTACGTGGGATTCCCAGGGGGGGTCTCCCCTCCAAGCATTGAGCAGACCCAGACCGGCTTAGCTTCAGCAAGGGGGCTGCCACGTGTGCCTTCAGACCGTGCCCGGGGAACTCCTGCCTGCCTGCCTGCCTGCCTTCCGATCAGCAATGTCAACTCTCAGCATAGCTTACACATGATGCCAGTGTGGCTTCGTGGATAGTCTTAAGACTGGAGAGAGCCTCAAATCCCCACCTGTCCCTGAAGCTCAGCGGGATGTCCTTAGGCCAGTCGTCATGTCTTGGCTCCCTCCATAGACTGCTATCCCTCTGGGGGCCTGGGGAGGAGGGGGGGAGGAATCCCTTTGTCATCTCCCATCACTGATCGGAGATAACAAGGAGATTCCCCTTACTCAGCACATCAATTGGGAAGGGGAGCAAAACTGCAAGTGCTCTGCCTGCCCCACGTCGTCCCCAACAGGCAAAGGCATGGGGCAGGGGAAGCCAGTCCCTGGCCGAAGTGGCAGCTACAGAACTCCGGAGTCCAGCCACTGCTTTGGCTGGGCCAGTGATTTTATTTATTTATTTATTTATATTTATACCCCGCCTTTTTTCCTGCAAGGAACCCACAGCGGCTTACATAATCCTCCTCCTCCTCTCCATTTTATCCTCACAACAACCCTGTGAGGTAAGTTAGGCTGAGAGTCAGTGGCTGGCCCAAAAGTCACCCAGTGAGTTTCATGACCGAGCGGGGACTAGAACCCGGATCTCCCGAGTCCCAGTCCAGCACTCTCGCCACTATGCCACGCTGGCCCTCTTAGCGGATGTTGTTAGCGGAGTCTTTCTGCATGGCGTGCGCCACCCCCGCGGGGACGCCTCCCAGTGTGAACCGAGCCCCTTTCTCTGTGCTGAGAGAGGCATGGGACTCCGAGCCTCTCTCTGCACAGACATTGGCAAAATGGGCGGGGCCACGCCATCAGAGGGTGTGGCCACACCCATTGATATCATCCAGCCCACGGAGGGCCCAGCGGGGGAAATTTGGCCCCCGAACGTGAACCTGTTCCCCAGCCCTGTGTTAGAGGAAGAGTTAGTGGCGCAGTGTAATAAATAAAATATCTCTATAAACATGCTAAACACAAGTCAGTACAAAACCAAAGCCAAACGTCATAAGCAAATGGCACACGGAGCTACCCAAATTACTTCCTCATTGAAAGGGGAAAGCCCTCTTTTAGTTTTCTAAATAGCCGAAAGCACCCGGAGGACTGTGTCTAGTTCTGAGCCCCACATTTTAAGAAGGATATTGACAAACTGGAGCGTGTCCAGAGGAGGGTGACCAGGATAGTGAAGGGTCTGGAAACCAAGTCCTGTGAGGAACAGCTGAAAAGGCTGGGTATGTTTAGCCTGGAGAAGGGAAGGTTAAGGGGAGACGTGATCGGGGTCTTTGGACATTGTGGTCTATGAATTTGGAGCAAAGTTGTTCTCTGTTGCTCCAGAGCAGTGTTCTCCAACCTTGGGTCCCCAGATGTTTTTGGCCTACAACTCCCAGCATGCCCCAGCCAGATGCATCAGGATTAATGGCTGGGGCATGCTGGGAGTTGTAGGCCAAAAACATCTGGGACCCAAGGTTGGAGAACACTGCTCCAGAGGGAAGGACTAGAACGAAAGGGTGGAAATTGCAAGGGGGCAGATTTAGGCTAAACATTATGAAATGGTAAGAGCTGCTTAACGGCGGAACGGATTGCCTCGGGAGGTGGTGCGCTATACTTTGTTGGAGGTATTTAAGCACAGGCTGGACAGTCATCTGTCAGGGATGCTGTAGCTGCATCCTGCACTACAGATCCTGCATTGAGAAGGACTAGATGGCCTCCAAGGACCCTTCCATCTCTTATGATTCTTTGAAGATCCCTCTGGGCGGGGAGTTCCACAGTTCTGGTGCCACTACAGAGAAAGCCCTGGACCTAACTGCCCCTGCTGAAATTCAGATGGTGACAGTACATTCAATTGGGCCTCCTCTGAAGATCCAAGGGCATCATGGACAGTGCTAGGTCCTAAAAAGATCCAGGGCTCAGGCCCACAGGACAAAAAAAAAAAAGCACACATTTACATAGTGTGTGTTTCTTTAAGGGATCCTGTCTCCTACGGACACCCCTATAATTGTAAACAGGGATGTTTGGTCAGGGGAGAGGAGGGCATTCGAGTTCAGAGAAAGAACCTCAGGTGGAAAGATTCAAGGGGGGGGGCAGCAGCAGGAGGCGAAGCACCTGTGGGCACAAAGCCAGCTCCTCCAGGGGGGGGTCAGATGCAAGAGAGATCCTCGGGGCCCCAGGGCCTTTATTTCAGCAAGTGCCCACTGGGCGGCAGGGTGGTGGGGCAGATGGCCTCCCAGAGTTTCGGGGCTCCAAATAAAAGATTTGGGGCTCCAGCCCTAGTGGGCCGCCCGCTAGCACTGCCTCTGAAGGGCATAGTGGCCAGTGGGGGGTGGTGGGGGATATATAGATCCAATTAATTGTTGAATCGATCAAAGAGGGAACCCTGGGAACGGCAGTTTTGGGAAGGAGGTAGAAATGTCTCAAAGGATTCGTGCCACACTTTTGGCCTGATTCGTGGGTGATCGGCGTGGCCTGGTCACTCCTCCCCCTTGACTGAAGGGCCTGCCCACAGCCACACCTCAGCGGATTGGTGTCAACGCCCGGCGACCTCCACCGCCGCTCCTACCTGCCGCGCGTCTGATGTGCAGTACGTAGCCGATTATTTCCTTGGTGTTCTGCAGCGGCTCGCTCCACAGCACTTGGATGGTGGTGGCCGAGACGGTCGCCGCTTTCACCTTCTGCGGCGGGCCGGGCAGCCCGTCGGCCCAGAGCACCGTCAGCCTGGCACTGGCCTGGGTGGAGCCTGCGCTGTTCTCGGCAATGCACTGGTAGATGGCCTCGTCGGCCTGGCTGATGCTGTAGATGGTCAGCGTGCTGCGGGGAATCCAGTGGTGTAGGGCGAGATTAGCGCTTTCTAGCAATGAACCTAGAAAAACACCGGCGGCGGCTCAATCCCACCCCACCCCACCCCGCTGCCGGCCACAACTAGGTTAATCCTGATGCATCTGAAAAGCACGTAATGAAAGGTGAAGGGTGCTTAGCAGGAATTTCACTACGTCTCCCTCTGGCTTGGGCAGGGCAGGGCAAAAAAGCGAGACAGGACGGTCGCCTGAGATGGGAACTCGGATCCCGATCGGGGAACAAAAGCCAGTGGATTATGTTAAAAGGCAAAAAAAAAATGAGGAGGGGGAGAAGGTGGTGATGGTATTACGCAGCTCTGATAATCAGACAGCTTAGCTGTGCCTTGTATTAAAGAGACGACAGTCACCAGCAATTAAAATCACACAAGGGGGGAAAGGGCAAATTCCTAGAGAGGCTGGGAAAATAAAGGCTGCATGCATGTTCAGATGGTTGGAAACGTAGGAATATTTTACACAGTGTGCCAGTGCACACACACACAAGATAACTAGTGATGGGCAAACTTACCCTAAGTGCGGTGTAGTGGTGAGAGTGTTGGGACTGGGACTCGGGAGATCCGGGTTCTAGTCCCCACTTGGCCATGAAGCTCACTGGGTGGCTCTGGGCCAGTCACTGACTCTCAGCCTAACCTACCTCACAGGGTTGTTGTGAGGATAAGATGGAGAGGAGGACCATGTAAGCCGCCTTGGGTTCCCTTGCAGGAAAAAAAGGCGGGATATAAATATAATAAATAAATAAATGAGTGAATTTGTTATTTACTCGGAAAGCAACAAATTCATGTGAGCTTGGACGAGAGTTCTCCTTGACTACAAGCTCTTGTTCCGTGTGTACAAATGTCTGCGCATGCGCAATGTCAAGGTGCATCTTGGGAGCGGTGGTGTGGAATTGCGCAGCGTTGTCCGGCGTCACCACATTATGCCCCCTTTCTGTTCGGCTGCTTTCACGAGGCCTGCCTGTGTGCTGCTGGTGTCACGTGACGTTTACTTGCCATTGCCGATTGCCGGTATGAAGATGGACCTAGAGAGCCCTCCTGCTTGAGGACCCAGAGCCGCGGCAATGGCAGCAATGAGGGAAGCAGCTAAGGAGCAGGACCGGTGCAAGGCAGTTTGGTGCCCTAGGCAAGATCAGATATTTAGCGCCCCGCCTTCCCACTTGAGAGCGCTGTATTTTTTTTCAAGTTGTTTCTGGCGCCCCCTTTAGCCCGGCGCCCTAGGCGGCTGCCTAGTTGGCCTAATGGTAGCACCGGCCCTGCTAAGGAGGCTGCATCAAGTGGGTTTTTTGGGGGTGGGGGTTTAGACAGTAGGACAACTGAAAATGTGTGTGTGGGGGGGGATCTGTGTACTACTGAAGCTTGCAATCAGTTCTGAACTTAATAGCTAATTCATTACACGTTGATCCAGGCTCGCTACCAAGGCGAGAATGATGAACGGATGAGTTTCAACCAATGAGTTTTTGACCAGACTACAAAATTTGGCAGCATCACTAAGCATAACATGCACATCAGGCATATGCACAAACATAGACATTTACAGATGATCTGCATGTTACTTCATATGTGCCCTGATGCAGGGAACAAGGAGCTGGAAAGGATTAAAAATGTCCATCCAACCCACCCCACCCACCCCTGCGGTCCAGAAGGGCCACCCACACGACCTGGGAAAGGCGGGTGGAGAGATTTCTGCCTCCCACCAGCCTGTGGGAGGCATTCCAACAAACAAGTAGGTGCAGCAGTGATAATCAATCATAACATTTTATCACTGTTCTTAAGTGCTCAAAGCATTTTACACAGATGTCCTCGATAACCTTTGCAGTATCCCTGTAAGGGACTAGGAGCAGCGGGCGAGAGAACGGAGCGGCCAGGAGAGCGAGTTCATGGCTGAGCAGAGTACAGTATGGGGGGGGGGGGGCGCACTTTCAGCTCCTTGCTCCTGTTCGCAAACCGTCTGCTTTGTGAGCTATCTGAAGCGAGCCGCTCTCTTTGGGGAGGGCACGCAGTCTTCTCGCAGAAGCCATTAATTGTGCAGATTCATCTCTCCATTTCCAGTGGGCGGTAATAATTACCCTGGCTTTCTAAAAACAAACTCCAACCATTATTGATGAAAGCCGAGAGAAGAGCACGCCATACTTGCTCTTCCGTTTAAAAGTTAAAAATACCTGTTCTAGTGCTAGTCAACTCTCGCACTTATAGGGAGTGCAGTCAATAAGCAATAAGCTCTTGTGAGCTCTTATGCATTTCCCTTGGAAAATCAGGCTCATAATGAAGAGCTTCAAATAGCTATGAGCAAACACTTTGCAAGAAATCACAAGCGACTGCCCGATACATCAGGCCTCAAAGGCCTCACGGCACTTTACTCATACCACATTATTCCCTGTTTCCTGACAGGCAAGGAGCAGGCAGCTTCTGAAGCCAGAATTAAGCAGGGATCAGGCTTGCTCAAATCCTAATGTGGCGGTTCACAAAAACTTAGCTGCGATATTTAAAGTTGCTAAATTGACCTCCTGCTACTGGATTAAAGCAAGTTTGTAAATAGATGTTGTCCAGGTTAGGGATAAGCGAACCTTCCTCCCACATTCATTTATATATATATATATATATATATATATATATATATATATATATATAGTTCTTTCTTTCCTGAATATGAAGAGCTCTGCAAATTTTGGTAAATTCTTATCAGACACAAACGGAAATAAAATTATTGCCCATCTGCACCCGCTAAAATCCATTGGTATGGTTCTTCCCAGCATGGAGAAGACCATGATGTACTTGCCTGCCATGTCGCTGTTAAAGATGAGGAGCCCGTCAGAAAAATGAGGTGGCAACCCTGATTCAGCACTCTTATGGTTGAATAAAAGGGGTCCAAACCCAGACTTTTAAGAGCAAAGCACTCAAAGTCCTGGGCCTGGGCCTGGATGGACAAGTCGGTCAGTTTTGCTTTCTCCCACATTCACGTTTTTAATCTCAAACTCTTTTTGTCCCAAATATGGAGAACTTCATGAATTCTGGTAAAGTCTTATCAAAACTGATCTAAAACAGAATTCTTACCCATCCCTACTCCAGATCACCTATGGCAGCCTTCCCCAACCTCTCGATGTGTTGGATTACAATTCCCATTATTATATCGACCTATGATTCATGTTTATAAATATTTATTATCAGTGAATAAATATGATACACAGAGTCATAAAGATGAATGGAATAGGGAATTAGATGGTCTTGTGTTGCCTAATCAATGGAACATTGTTTTTGTGTCTGTGTCAGAAAGGTCTATGGATCTTAGGTTACGTTTTATTCGTGATCCGTGCCTTCAACGCCAACTTCAATAGACCGGTCATGTTGTTCGAATGTCTGACTGCCGTCTCCCAAAGCAGTTACGTACTTTATTCCCAACTCAAGGATGGAAAGCGGAATATCAGTGGTCAGCATAAGAGGTTTAAAGATGTTCTTAAGGCTAATCTAAAAAAATGCAATATAAACATCGAAAACTGGGAAGCTCTGGCCCGTGAACGATCTAACTGGAGGTTGGCCTTTCACAAAGGTTCCATGGACTTTGAAGAAGCCCGAGTGCAAGGTGAAAGGGAGAAACGTGCTAAGCGAAAAGCACGTCAAACAAATTCTTTACAGGACCATCTTCCATCTGGTAACCTGTGTCCTCACTGTGGGAAGCTGTGTGGATCTAGAATTGGCCTCCACAGTCACTTACGGACCCATCGCTAGAGTCTACACAATTTTTCTTTAGAATTTCCTCCTTTTAAAAAATTTCTTTTTGTAATTTTTATCCTGGAAGACAATCTTACTCAGTCACGAGTGATCGCCTACTACTACTACGTTTTATTCAACAAAAACTTTTGTTTCGTGTTTATTGGACACCACAATGTCTTTTTATCAGCTAACTGTTGGAGATGTGATACTGTGAATGCTTCGTTTACCCGTATGTTTTGGCAATGCCCAGTGGTTGCCTCTTTTTGGGTTGAGGTCATTGTAAGGATAAATCTAGTATTAGAATGCTCTTTAATATTTACCAATGCACACATTCTTTTAAATTATATACCTGCTGTATGGAATTTATCACAAGGACAACGCATGTGGATTTTCTGCACCCTCTTGACAGCCAAAAGACTGATATATTACAACACTGGAAAGATAAACGCTCACCTCCTATAACACAATGGATTGAGGACCTAATAATGCTTTCAACATTTGAGTGGATGGTATTCAGGTGCCACCTGTGGATTGATAAAGATATGGATATTTGGTCCGCTTTTTCTGAAGTTTATGCATAACCCTCTTTACGGATAGTTGTATTACTACATACTTATTGATACTTATGGATATATACGTCATATATATTTACTGTAAGGTAAGGGATTCATTTTAAATACTGTAAGAAAATTGTTTCCCCCCCCCCTTTTTTTAAAATATGGTTTTTGTTTTGTTTTGGTGTAATTCACTTTTTTAAAACTAATTAAAAAATTAAAACAAAAACCAATTCCCACTGTCCTCAGCCAGCATGGCGACTGGTCGTGCTGGCTGGAAATGATGGGCGGCTCTGTCCAGCACATCGGGGGGGGGGGCAGCAGGTTGGGGAAGGCTGTTCTATGGTGTGGAAGAATTGCCTGCCAGGCTACCATGCGAGGAACGTTTCCATAAAACGTAAGAAGACATGGTTCTTCCTTTTTTTCTAGGGCACCTTTGTGCCATAAAGCATCGACAAGAGTTTCATGTGGGCTGATGGGCCGGCAGAATGTTTTGTGGACAAGTTTTGTGGGAAGGCTGTGCGACTGCGACGACACGGCCCTTTACACTTTAGGACCAGGTGCATAAACCCTTCTCAGGCTAAGCATCAGCACTTAAAAACCTGAGTGGAGGGTCAAATGAAACCTTTCCCCTACTAATGAGGGAAAAGATTAATTCTGGTGGTTATTAAGGATCTAGCTTAAATTTATGATACTGAGGGTACAAAGGTGTGAGTGTAGATTTGAAAGTAATGCAGGTTAATAACGCCAAGCTGACACGTAGGATTTGGGTAGCAAACAAAATAAAAATAAGTTTATTTTAATTCTCAAAATCTTAGTTCCAGAAAATAACTTAAAACCTGCCTACCCCAAACACTTTATAATTAACCTAAGTCCCTACAATTCTAAATACTTTCACTCCTCATACAATCACTGATTCTTCTTAAAGCTCCTGACAAGACACGAATAATCCAACTAACCTAACTCCCTAACACTCCAAACACTCTCCCATAACACACTAACTGCCTTAACTCGACTAACTCTGAACTACTCCTCTAGTTTCCTGCATTGAGCAGGGGGTTGGACTCGATAGCCTTGTAGGCTCCTTCCAGCTCTATGATCTATGAAATCTAGGAAATCTATAACCCTGACATCACTCAGACATATCTCCCCCCCACCCTTTCCAAGACATCACAAACCACACCCACTCAGTTCAACATTCTATACTCACTAAATATACTAAAACAGACATACACCAGGGAACTGAATTGTGGGGTTACGCCACAGGCTGCCATAAATGGAATGGATAAAAGCACTTGGGGCTTTTGATTTGAGAAGGAATTGAGTAGGGGGGGACGACATAAAAGAGGATTATAAAAGGATGAGTGGTGCGGAGGGGAATGGAGGGAAATCCCCCATCTTCCGACTCTCATAACACTGCAACTCACCCACCCAATGAGATTGATTGGTGGTAGGCCCAATCATCGGCGGAGGCTAGTGACCCCTATGTCAGTGGGGCTCTTCATGCATTCCATCTTTTTGTTTGAGCTTTATAGGAGCTATCCATCCCCAAAATAGGATCACCACCATGAGGCACCATGGAGAGCTCTTATAAAGCTCAAACAAAAAGATGCCATGGATAAGGAGCCCCACTGACATAGGAGTCACTGGCCTCCCCTGCCAATCATGTATGTATGGAATTTGCTGCCACAGATGGTGGTGATGGATAGTAACTCTGTGGAGAGAAGGTCCTTCACAAAACACCAATGGTGTTTTTTACCAAAGATTAGAAAAATTCATGGAGGAGGTGCTTTAACAGGGGTGATTATTAACCACAATCACTACATGCAACTGTTTAAGGGCAACATACATCTGAATGCCAGGTGCTAACGTAGTGCCAAACATCAGGAGGACTAGCACCTTCTCAAGTCCTGCTTGTGAGCTGCTGAGCATCCACTGCTGGAAGGCAAATGCTGGATGAGAAAAACACTGGGTCCGACCCACTAGACAGTCTTCTTCTGTTCCTGTAATCCTCATTGTGTGGGTAAAAGTAGGGAATGGGTGTGCGCGCGCGTGTGTGACCATTAGAAAAGATAAGTTCTTCTGAATAATCTCTCCTGAAGAACCAGGCGCTGTTGGCCTTTGCTTCTGCTAAATGACAATGAAAGCCCCCTATATGCAATTTCTTGCCTACAGATTGTAGAACTAAAACAATCAGTTGAATATAATTAGGATTCGCTGAAAATGCAAACCGGAACGTATGCGCTGGGAAATATGGGTTGCAACACAGCACCACATCCTGCTCACACATCACCGTCACAAATGTTCTGTTGTCACTGCTGCCAGATTTCAGACTTCTGTGCCTGCTGCTAATTTCACGACCATCCTCTCCCATTCTGCAATGGCCCAGAACTGTTGTGGCCATTTTAACACATGCTTATTTTTTCCCTCTCGTCCCAAAGCTCGGGTTTCCTTGGAAACATGGGCAAGAGGAATAGTGGGGCTTGGCTAATGGGGTGATTTCAGCAGACCGGCCATACGCTCCTCTCGGTGCTGCAGATTCAATATATCTGCAGAAATTACACCCCCCCCCTCCCAAGTCATCAAAGGTTGAGGGATGAGTTTCGGGGCAGGGCGGGGCCTAGGTGGCTAAGCCGTGTCAAGCCCTGGATTTAGCCCGGACAGATGGCACAAAGGCAGGATTATGCAATTTTCCAGAGCTGCCCGTTCCATTTGGCATTAGCCTGCTGGGAATGAGGGGATGGAGCAGCTCGGAGCCCTGGCAGCCGACGACAAGCATCACTAAGCATCTGGGGGCTGGCAAGAACCAGGTCACATCTGGGTCAGAAACCGTAGGGCAGAAGTGTTCCGCTTTCCGATTATGGACAAAGCAACCCAGGAACAATGGATGGGCTACAAGAGAGGTGGCCGTCTTGATCTGGCATATATTTAAAGACCGGCTCAACATTTCCATGCAAAATGGGAAAGAGAGCCAGCGTGGCGTAGTGGTGAGAGTGCTGGACTGGGACTTGGGAGATCTGGGTTCTAGTCCCCACTCGGCCGTGAAGCTCACTGGGTGACCTTGGGGCAGTCACTGACTCTCACGTAAGCTGCCTTGGGCTCCTTTCAAGTGAGGGAAAAGGCAGGATATAAATGTAATAACAACAACAACAACATAAGGGCAACAACAACAACATAAGGGCAAGTGCCAGGGATGGAATTGCGATGACACGGCCCTTTACACTTTAGGACCAGGCGCATAAACCCTTCTCATCCCAAGCATCAACACTTAAAAACCTGAGGGGAGGGTCAAATGAAACCTTTCCCCTACTAATGAGGGAAAAGATTAATACTGGATATTAAGGATCTATTTTTAAATTTATGATGCTGTGGGTACAAAGGTGTGTGTGTGTAGATTTAAAAGTAAAGCAGGTTAATAACGCCAAGCTGACACGTAGGATTTGGGTAGCAAACAAAATAAAAATAAGTTTATTTTAATTATCAACATCTTAGTTCCAGAAAATAAACCTGCCTACACCAAACACTTTGTAACTAACCTAACTCTGAACTCTCCCCACACACTACAAACACTCTCCCATATCACACTAACTCCAACCACCTAAAACTCTCTAACTCAACTCCCAACTCAACACTCCCATAACACTCAACTAACTCAACTAACACTCTACTTCTTGAACTCGACTCGACTAACTCTGACCTCACTCACACACTCCTTATATACTCCTCCCCCCCACCCTTTCCAAGACATCACAAACCACACCCACTCGGTTCAACATTCTGTACTCACTAAACATACACCAGGGAACTGAATTGTGGGGTTACGCCACACAGCGAGCAGTATCCAACCTGCCCACATAGCAGTGGGACCCGTCACTAGCACAATGGGGAGCTAGTGGTTCTAACCAAAAGCAACCCAAAAGCAACCCAAAAGTGAGTGGGAAACACTCACTTCCAGAACAGGGCAGGTCAGCAAAGCTTGCAGAAGGAAGCTCTGCGGGCCTGTCCCAATCCGGAAACAACTGTTTCCGCTTGTTTCTGGGGTTGCTATCTGAACTGCTAGCCCTCCGTTGCGTGAGTGGTGGGACACGCTTCTGAAACAGAGCAGGAGTGCGACGGCAGTACTGGATGCTGCCCAGTAACTGTAATGCAGATAAAGTGTATTTTTCTGTACACACTTTTATTTCAGGTGTTTTCGGGGTGGGTGGGGGTGAGGGGATGCCCTATTAAGAAATCAAAACCCCAGGGCGATTTACAGTTAAAACTTGGATCTATTTAAAAACTTTTAAATTGTTTAAATAAATCTTTAAACTGGGAAGCTTTTCCTAATGTTTAGCCAAAATCTGTTTCCCTGCAACTTTCAACCACTGGTTCTAGACCTGCCCTCTGGAGCAACAGAGAAGAATTCTACTCCATCATCTGCATGGCATCTACATTCCCTCTCCCTTTTCTTTCTTCCCTCTAGTTCTTAAACTTCGCGCCCCAAACTACTGTCAAAACCGAGATTATTAGGGCTGCAGCCGTATGGCCACTAAGCTGGAAGCAGGCCCTGTTGAACTCAATGGGACTTACTTCTGACTGTTAAACTCGTAGGGTTTAAATTGGGTGCCCCATGGCCTCGGGATGGGGCCTAATCCAGTGAGCTACCTAGGACGGTGTGTGCTCAGGCCTCACTCTTCAGAGGCTCCAAAGGGAACCGGGGCATGCAATATTGTCGACTGTGATTGGCAGGCAGAAGAGAGCCTCTGCGTTGGCCAGGCTGGTGCCAATACGAAAAGCCTGGCTTCCTTCTGCCCACGTCTGGTCAGTGGTGCAGGGACTCTGGATCTGGCCCACAGCTGCAATCCTACGCACTGGTCTCAGAGATGCTGGGCCAGAGAATAAGAAGCACACACGCCAGCCATAGATCTGAGTGTGGTCACCCACGGCCTGCTCTCGGCTGCAAGCTCAGTCTGGGTTTTGTTGCTGTTACTCCGTCAAGTGCAAGGGCCCCTGCGGCAGCATGGCGATAATAAAACAGGCATCAAAATAGATGCACAGAGATCAGAGCCGCCTTGCCCGCGTGGTGCCCCCCAGACGTGTTGCATCACCACTCCCATCATGCCAAGCCAGCATGGCCATTGGCTGGGAATGATGGGAGTTGCCGGCCAAGACATCTAGAGGCGGCCAGGCTGGGAAAGGCTGGACCAGAGAAACCAAAGTGATGGGAGAAGGAGTACGCACCAACGCGACTTCTGCAGTTGTGAGAAGGCGAGTGGGCTGGCGTCGCTGCAAAACACACGTGGTCGGGAGACACCCGAGCGTAGCTGGCAGCTGCAGCACCAATTTACAGCCTGCCCTAACCATAGGTCTCAGGGTAGGTAGCGACATTCTCCTTCTTCGATTCTGTTGGAGAACAAATCTCAGCTTTGTAGGCAGTGCATTCCCAAATTGGGTTTCCACCCCAGGAATAATACAAAGATTTTAGGGGGAGGGGGAGAGGAGAAAAGGAAGGTTCCACTTGGTCCCAGAGCACCCCCTCGAGGGCTTCCCAGACACAAGAAGCTCTGCGAGAAATTTGCCTTGTCCTTCCATCCCTGTGGGAGTCAGCTGCCCCTCCCCACAGCAACAAACATTAATTCTCTTCCGTGGGGAGTAGGAGAATGCCCAAGGGGGGGAGATGGAATTGCAGACATTATGCCAGGCCTTTTGCAATCAGTCAGGATCTAATTTATTCTCAGGCACCATCTGGCATGTGTGTGAAACTGTCTCCATGTAAAGACCACCAGCCTTCGTGGGATGGGGGTTGGGGGGGGGGGCTAGGTGTGACAGATATCACAGAGCAACGAAGCGACCCTAAGGCTGTAAGGAAAGGGGGCCAGCCTTCTCCAGCACTGTCAGCTGTCGCCCTTCCAAAAGGAAATCTGGTTGGCACTGAAAAGCTGCTTGACACACGGCAAGGAAACAGATGCAGAGCAAGCACAAAGAGTTGGAAACTTCACACACACAGACACACACACACACGCGCACGCGCGCGTGCGTGCGCGTCTGGAATCACAAGTTTCTCCTGGGCATCCTGAAAATCAGGCTTCCCCAAACTGGTGTGCTCCAGATGCGTTGGACTACAACTCCCACCACACCCAGCTGGCATGGCCATTGGCTGGGGATGATGGGAGTTGTAGTCCAACCTGGAGGTTGCAGGGAGCTGCTGAAAATGCTCAAAATGGCTTTGGACATCCATGCTCTAAGCACAGAGAGAGATCCATGAACGGTAGGATCGGCCTATTCATGGTTATTTATTTATTTGATTTGATCTGTACTCTGCCTTTCTACCAGGAAAATGGCACTCAAGGCGACTTACAGTCATATAGAAACTAAAAAGTTTTTTTAAAAAAAATAAAAATAAAAACTTGATTAAAACGATAATTTAAAAAATACATTAAAAACACACACACAATTCAGTGGAACCTACGTCATGGGATGCTCAGCGTGAGTCTACCTCTGAGTACCATATGTTGTGGGGGAAACAATCAGGGAGGGCTATTTATTTATTTATTCACTTAATGTCCCGCTCATTAACTTCCCAGAGGCCTTTGGCTTGCCGGCTGTTTCTTGGATGCGGAACTAGACGGTTCTAGGTCCGCTCCAGCAAAGCCGCGCCTGCATTCTTCTTACGCCCCATGAACAGCCATGGTGCTGGGAGGGCAAGGCGGCAGCCTTCAGTAAAGGTTGTGTTTGAACCCACGTTTTTCTGGATGCCTTCCAGGCGCTTCCGCGGAAGGAGGAGCCCCCGAGAGCCGCGTGCATCGGGGCCGGACCCGGAAAGGAAAGGGGACTGGAGACTGCGGGACAAGGAAGCCCGCCGCCCCGGCTTTTCATGTGCGGGAAAGATACGCCTGACGCTACAGCCATCCAAAATGAATCATTCCTTCCCTTTGAACGGAAATCCATCTTGTTGGGACATCTGCTCCGTGGAAACTTGACTGCAAGGACCAGGCTGGTTGCGGTGCTCACCGCCAGCCAGTACGAGACACCCTGCAGGATCCCACCACCACCACCACCGGTTCCTAAAGATACATTCAAAAGCCACGGTGAACTCAATCCAACCTTTGCACAATAATGCTGACAGGCCCGGAATGGAAAGGGGAAGGGAGGTTCTTGGGAGATTCATACCAGTGTTTGTGTGAGGAGCACTGAGAGAGAGAGAGAGAGAGAGAGAGAGAGAAGGAAAGAACGGGTGGCTTCAGCCATTCAAAGGGAGTCCTATTCACATGCTGCTACTTTAGTCCGCAGGCAATGAAGATGACTGATCTCATCAAAGGCCAGGGGTCAGAGGCATGGACTGCAGCTGAACTTTCCAAGGTGCCATTAGGGAGAGAAACGAAAGGGCACAAGAACCCAATCCCTAGCCGAAAGGGATGAAGGCAACCTCCTCACCAGAACAGAGAATGGAAATGGACACCCTGCCAAGCTGGGAAAACAAAGGGAGGAAAGGTTGCCGCAAACAGAGAGCAGGTGCATTAGAGGAGGCGGCTGGAGAGCAAATCTATCGCGCTGACTCACTGGCAGGAGAGCCAGTGTGGCGTAATGGTTATAGAGTGTTGGACTGGGACTCGGGAGATCCGGGTTCTAGTCCCCACTCAGCCATGAAGCTCACTGGGTGACTTTGGGCCAGTCACTGACTCTCAGCCTAACCTACCTCACACAGGGTTGTTGTGAGGATAAGATGGGGAGGAGGAGGAGGAGGATTATGTAAGCTGCCTTGGGTTCCTTGCAGGGAAAAAGGCGGGGTATAAATGTAACTAATAAAATAAATAAATTAGTGAGCCAAGTTATGTGCTAGAAGGACAGACAACGGGGTTGTGGACGGCATGGTGAGTATGCTGCTACCCCAAAAGAAAAGAAAAAGATCTTGTGCCCCCATGACTTCTGCAGCATGCATACAATATGCAAATTAACCACATTTGCCTGACTCCCTGATTTTGCATAACGATGTCACCTTTTGTATTTTGCATAATTTATTCTAATTTTGCAAGTCACGGAGTTCTGGAAGGCCCCACGGCTCCACTCCCACCCCCTGGAAATCTTATTCAGCCTCTCCCCTTCTAGCACTTCATAGATTTCATAGATCATAGAGTTGGAAGGGGCCTACAAGGCCATCGAGTCCAACCCCCTGCTCAATGCAGGAAACTAGAGGAGGGGTCTCCCATCCCTGCTTAGCTTTCCACGCTCAGACAAGCTGAGCCCGCGTGAGCCACTTGAAACATCACGATATGCTTTGAAGCCTACCTTTCTAGCCATAAGGACTAGAAAACTGATATTTTTAAAAAGGGGACACCAGACTTTCAGGAAGCCATTCTGCAGCCAGTCCCCAAATCCTAGAGGCTTTCTGCAGTCATGTGCCTCCACTTGGAACCAAGTATTGACCTGAGATGATCCAGGATGAGTTGGTGGGCCTGAGATATCCCTCGTCACATAATGAGACGCGGGCAATGAAAGAAAGGATTTGTAAGGCTGAATTCTCCAGGGAAGACCCCTCGGAAAACGCACAGTTCCATATCCGGCAAAGCCACAGTGCCATGACAGAAATGCACCAAAAGCACAAAAAGGAATTGTGGGAGGAAACTGGTAATGATCCAGGAGCATAATCGCAAGGAGCGCCTCCAGCAACATCAAGTAGGCCGCTCAACAAGATCCGCCACGGACGGCCTTCTCCCTGTCCCATCAGCCAGAGAAACCAGAGTGGCGGAAGCTCAGCAGAGAGGGGGCATGGCGGAGGTCACTAGGGAGAGAGTTCCACAGTATGGGGGCCGCCACAGAAAAGGCCCTCTTCCTTGTCCGCACCAGTCTAGCTGCTCTGGTTGAAGGGACAAGGAGAAGGCTATCTGTGGCAGATCTTGTTGAGCGGCCTACTTGGTGTTGCTGGAGATGCTCCTTGAGATAAACTGGACCGGAGCCGTATAGGGTTTTAAAGGTCAAAACCAACACCTTGAATTTGGCTCAGCAAGCAACTGGTAGCCAGTGCAGCTCCTTCAGCACCGGAGTGATGTGATCCCGCCAGCGGCTGCCTTTAACCAGGTGAGCCGCCGCGTTCTGTACCATTTTATCCTCACAAGCCTGTGAGGTAGGTTAGGCTGAGAGTCAGTGACTGGCCCAAAGTCACCCAGTGAGCTTCATGGCCGAGCGGGGACTAGCACCCGGATCTCCCGAGTCCCGGTCCAACACTCTCACCACTACACCACACTGGCACACTTCGCTGGTATAAAGTCACCCCAGATGTGCTGAGCATTACGCCGGAGAGATGAGGTGGGAGGGGCCGTGGCCCCGTGGCAGAGCCCCCGCTCCGCGTGCAGAAGGCCCCAGGTTGAATCCCCGGCATCTCCAGGTAGGGCTAGGAATGATCCCTGCCTGGAACCCTGCAGAGCCGTTGCTGCCGGTCAGCGTCGACAATACTAGGCTAGCCCAGTGTTCTCCAACCTTGGGTCCCCAGATGTTTTTGGCCTACAACTCCCAGCATGCCCCAGCCAGCGTAGCTGGCTGGGGCATGCTAGGAGTTGTAGGCCAAAAACATCTGGGGACCCAAGGTTGGAGAACGCTGGGCTGGATGGACCCAGGGTCTGACTCAGGATGAGGCAGCTTCCGATGTTCCTATTACCCGTGCTTGACAACCCCTGTGGTTTTGCAGCCCCGGGGGCAAGCAGCAACATCAGGAGGTTTGTCGTGCCTCTGATGGGCCACCTTGGATGGCTGAGGGGGCTGCGTTTGGCTTGGTGGGACCCCGAGTTACACAAGGCCTGCTGGATCAGCTTACCCTTGGCCAACCCAAAAAAGGAAGCCTTAAGGCTGAAGCACACACAGCGTGACGCTCATAGGTGGATTTCCTGACTTCTGGGTATTAAAGTCGCCACAGGCACTGTGGTTTTTTACCTGCATCGTGCCTGTATTTCCCCCCCCCCCCTTTCCTGCTGTGGGGCAAAAGTAGCTGGGCTGTTAAAATGGCATGATGGAGGAGGAGGAGGATTATGTAAACCGCCTTGGGCTCCTTGCAGGAAAAAAGGCAGGGTATAAATATAATAAATAAGCACCGCCTCTACCGACACCACCGTTCTCAGCAGCATCAGAGCGCCTCGCAGCTGCATTACAGCAAAAGCAAACCCATTGGGGGGTTCAGTCATGGATCTTCTGCCTCATGCATGGTTTGGCCCTGAAAATGGTTATGGGGACAGCTCAGGCTGGGGTTTTGGCAAGCCTCCATGGGGAAAGAACTTTATTGCCCCTGATACAATGTTTTTTCTTTTCTTTTTCTTTTCCCCCTACCATGTGTCATTCCCAGAAAAATGATCACTGAGATAATATTGCAATCAATCAGCAAACAATACAACCTGGGATGGTTCACTTTCCCCCTTTCCTTTTATTTTATTTTTTTTAATCAACAAAAAAGGAAATCCTTTAGGGGCATTCAGTCTTTTTATTACTATATGATGAGTTTTAATCCAAATGAAATTTTCAGGGGGGAAAGCATGTAATCTAATTAAGAGGCTCACGCTGGAGTTTAGCTGGACTCATTACTGCAAGATAAGAGATCCCATCATTACATAGACAAATATATTTTTTTCCCCAAGTGCAATTGGCAGATACGTCCGAAGGCCACATTGCAAACCAATTCTGCCTGGAACTAAGTGGGTTACGGCATTTAGTCATGCACGCAAGAATGAAACAAAGCGATGGAGAGAAGAGAGAGAGAGAGAGAGAGCGCGCGCACCTCAAAGTGGAAATGCTGGCTTCATTTCTACAATTCTTCCATTCTAACATCCTTCATCCCCCCCTTCCCCAAAACTCTTTAAATGGCTTTGCTCAGTTTCATGGATTTAGAAATTACTGACAGCACGGGATAGATTACAGGAAGCTTCCTTGCTGTGAATCACACCGTTAGCTCCTCTAGGACAGTTGTTTTCAAACTGTGTTCCGCAAAACCCTGCGGTTCCTCGGAAGCTTATTAAGGGGCTCTTCCATGAAAACATCATTCACGGAGGACAAGCTTCCCTTCTGCTACCAATCATTCCTGCAGGGGATTCCCGGGTGTGTCCCAGGGCTGGGCTCTCCGACCTTGGGTCCCCAGATGTTGCTGGACTACAGCTCCCAGAATCCCAGCAACATCTGGGGACCCAAGGTTGGAGAGCCCTGTCCCAGGGGGTTCTCCCAGTTCACCACGGAGGTGTGTGTGTGTGCGCGTGCGCGCGCATGTCAAAGCGCGCACACACACATGTCTATGAGGCCAATAGACTCTGCGTGAGCTGACTAGATGTCCTAAAACAGCCTTCCCCAACCTGATGCCCTCTTTTGGAGCACAATTCCCATCATGCCCAGCCACGCTGACTAGGTGGGGACGATGGGAGTTGTAGTCCAACACATCCTAAAAGGGTCATCAGGTTGGGGAAAGCTGCCCTGGAACATGCTCCACGGTTATCTGTAAGAAACAGACGTCCTGTGTCAGATATCTTGGCAGACAAGGAGCTGTGGAAAATGTCCTCTGAAGGCAAAAAGTTCTAAAACTGTGTGCACAGCCAGTGTGGGGTAGTGGTTGAAGTTTGGGATTAGGACTGGGTAGACTTCGGTTCAAATTCCCAGCCACTCATGAAGCCCTGTTGTGTCCTCTCCAAGCTTAATCTACCTGACAGGGCTGTTGTGAGGGCAAAATGCAGGTGTGTGTGTGTGTGTGTGTGTGTGTAACATATATGCTGCCCTAAGCTCCTGGGAGGAGCAATGGGATATAAATGAAATAAATATAAACCCACTGACTTAGCTCAATATTGTCTACTGTGACCAGTGGCTGAAGATCGGGGGCAGAGAGTGTCATGTTCTCTGGTCTCAATTCCCCCTCTGGCTCAGAGGAAGACTCAAGAGACGAGGAACAGTGAGCCATCACCCACTACTCCAGGACCTTCCAGGCCCCCGTTCTACTGGACTCCTCAGACTTGGAGGGTACTCCCTCAATGGAGTCGAGGGGAGAGACAAACCAGAGTTCCAGGTTCAGACAAAACACTAACCAAGCCAGGGACAGAAACAAAGACAGCTGTCAGAGGGGGCCAGAGTCAACAGCATGTCCAAGTCGGCCAGCCTTCATAAGGCCTCCGCGTGTTGCTGAGACAACAGCTTTCCTTGGGTGAATTCCAGTCAGCGCGTGTGCCACAGTGATCTGTCCAAGGTCCTGACAGGCCTGGCCTGCTATTGATCTGCATAGCCTACTGTGATCTGCATGGCCTGCTCCGCTGGATGTGACCCTGCCCCTCCAATAAGGGCCGCCGCTTCACCTCCGCCTCCCCTGGCAGCCTTGAGTCGAGCTAGGGGAGGACGGTGAGAGGCCTTTCTCAGCTGTGCTGGCTGATATCCTTTAGATGGGAGATTGCAGGGATTTGAGCCTGAGCTGTTCTGCAGGCAAAGCATGTGCTCTACCAGAGACCTACAGCCCCTCCCCAACCATTCCCCAAAGACAAGGAAGGCAGCATTAATAGAGAGAGCTGGTGTAGCCATAGTGACGAAGAGAGGGAGTGACAAATCAGGGTTTGAATCTCGCCTCTGCCCTGAACTTGCTAGCTGGCCTTAGGCAAGCTGCCCTCTCTCAGCCTCAGTCCTCCCCTCCCCCCTGCCTCCGCAATATGGGAGGGTAATAATGCTGGCTTGGATCCAGAGATGCCTTGCTCGAGTGGAAAGACACTTCACAAGAAAGCCCTGCCGAATTCTCTTGATTTAAGTTTTGTTTTTCGTGATTTTAATTGGCAATCATTAAATTGCTAATTAAATTGGTGGTGGGAGGGGGGAAATGGACGCGGCTGGCTTGCACTGGTGCTGATGCTCAGCCCTCATTGGGCTGTTTTGGGGGGATTTCCCCTCTTTTCATTAGTAGTAGTAGTAGTAGTAGTAGTATTTCTGAAAACCTTAAGGGTCCTCCAGGCCTGCTAATACTTCCGTCTTGTGCGTGGATGGTGCCATTTTGGCTACAGAAGGATCCACACTTGGAGAAAGAGTTTGCTATTAGGATATTGTTATTATTAATTCCAGGCAAACACACTTCTTGTACTATAGACCTTCCTCTTTAAGCAGGTATTTAATCTTTAATCTGTTGCTTGGTTATTAATTTTACTGCTGGCTCTTCAATGTTTTCAATATTTTTAAATGTTTTTAATATTTAATATTGTATTATTTTTGTTACAGTGTGGCGTAGTGGTTAGAGTGTTGGACTGGGACTCGGGAGATCCGGGTTCTAGTCCCCACTTGGCCATGAAACTCACTGGGTGACTTTGGGCCAGTCACTGACTCTCAGCCTAACCTACCTCACAGGGTTGTTGTGAGGGTAAAATGGAGAGGAGGAGGAGGATTATGTAAGCCGCCTTGGGTTCCTTTCAAGAAAAAAGGCAGGGTATAAATAGAATAAATAAATTAATTAATTAAAATACTTCTCTGTTGTTGTAATTGCCATTTTGTTTTTATGACTGTAAACTGCCCCAAGAGCATTTGCCACGTGGGCAGTACACAGATCTAATAAAGAACTAAAAACGATGAATAAATAACAGAGTGGTTAATTTTTTAGACAGAAAAAGAGGCGCTTTGTAGCTCCAACCTGACTTCCGTGGTTTCTGGACTGGAAGTCCAGGTCTCCCCTCCCAGTTCCAGGTGTGTGAGGCCTGGCTGTGGAGACCCTCTGGGCAAGGCACTCTACGCATGCTCAGAAGCACTCTTATTCAGTGGCCTTTCATCATATGGCCTGCAGAGGGCACACTTTCGAGCCCTGGCTTCTCCATTCATCATTTCTACCCACAGAGAAATCTCCACAGGCTGAGAAGGTCTGGAGGGTGACAAGGGTGTTTATTTTTTGATCACGCCACACACACATCCATTAATGTACTTAACACCATTACATCACGTTAGGAGATTACATGGACCTACAGATTTATAGCTCTGACTCTGTTATTTCTCCCCATATTCTTTGGTATTATTTCCATAGAAACCAAGCCCACTGGCTAGTAATTTTCACACGAGGCTCACCCCAATCCTGCTATTTCCACAACACAAATATCGATTATCCCCCAGCGAGATAAGAGGCCCAAGTTCAGACAAAGTCAGCCGCAAGGTCACTATTATCCCGAAGTGCAACGGAGTGGAGGTCCATTTGCACACAGCCGGGAGCCCAAACATATACAGGCGAAAACAGGAACCCATGCGGGGAAACGGCTACCAGAAACCAACGCCACTCACACGCCACAGCTCTGCTTCCAACGTGGATTAACATACGGGTTTTCCAAAAGAAAAGCAGTACTGGGTTACTCCAGAAACCTGGTTTTCAGGTCTTCGAACTTCAGGAAATCTTTATGCATCAACTTGTGTTGATGAACCCCTGGGCATCTTCCATGGAAACCCTGAATATTACAGAGGATTGTGGGGGGGAGCGGGAGGTTCTAGGGCGTACGGCCTGTCAGGATTGTATCCTAGAACCCACCCAAGGCCCTCCTGCAGGCACATGGTGCAAGGAGAGATGGTTCGTGAGCAGCAAGTCATCTTCCAGGGAAGCTTGTCCACAGCTGCTACTGTTTCCCTGAAGAACCTCAGAATCCACTTCTGGAGCAGTTCCTAATGATGTGTCTTTGGCTCCTGTTGTAACGGATATGTTTCCATTTGTGGCCGTCTAAGGATGTGGCAGCCTAAACTCCTTGGTGGCGTGTGTGATCAACCCACATGATGTGCACTTAATCCGTGTCCTTCTTAACTGATTAAGGCAGCCAGGGGAGGGAATACACAGAGTGGTAACTGCTTCTTTAGGGGAAGAAGTAATGCCATCCCGCTGTAAGATGGCCGTAGTGAAACTTTTATTGAAAAATACCCTTTCTGGATCCCGCCATATTGGATAATTTCCAACCAGTCTCCAATTTGCCATTCCTGGGAAAGATGCTTGAGCGTCTGGTGGCATCTCAGCTCCAGGGGTTCTTGGATGAAATGGATTAACTAGACCCATTTCGACCTGGCTGAGTAGATGACCTACATCAAGAGCCAGACAAGGGAAGTGCATCTTTGCTGGTTCTGCTGGACCTCTCAGCATGCCATTGACCACGATATCCTTCTGGACCACCTGGAGGGGATGGGTGTGGGAGGTACCATCGTATGATGCTTCTAGCCCTTCCTCAGGATCAGTTTCAGAAGGTGATGCTGGTGGAATCCTGTTTGGTGCCTTGGCCATGGGTTCATGGTGTCCCCTCAGGGTCCCATCTTGTCCCCCATGCTATTTAACATCTACATAGCACTGCTGGGAGAGATCATCCAGGTATTTGGAGTGCAGTGCTACCAATATGCAGATGACACCAACTTTATTTCTTCTCTTCATGTGCTATCAGGGAAACTGTTGGATGTTCTGAACTGGTCTCTGGAGGTGTTATGAGATGGATGAGGGCTATTTATTATTAATGGATATTTCATCTTTAGATAGACGTGCTCCTGGTTAGTGGGGGGATGGACTCCAGGAACAGGGATTCAACATGTTTTGGATGGGATTGCTGTCTTGAAAAATCAGCTTCACAGTTTGGGGGTGCTCCTGGTTTCAGCTTTGCCTGGTGGCCAGAAGTGCCATTGCCCAGCGTAAACTGGTGCAGCTGTGCCTAAGGAAGTCAGATCTGGCTACAGAAGTTACATCTCAGCTGGATTATTGCAATATACATTATGTCCAGAATGTGGCACGAAGCATGTTAGTGGGGTGACATTACACCTATCCTGTGACAACTGAACTGGTTGCCAATTGGTTTCCAGGCACAATTCAAAGTGTTGGCAATCAATTTTAAAGCCATACATGGATATGGAAAGAACCACCTCCTCCCGTACCAGTCTGCCCACTGCCTAAGATCTGGTGGAGAGGTCCTTCCCTGTGCCCCATCTATGGTAGAATCACGGCTGGCTGTGACAAGAGACAGGGCCTTCTCAGTGGCTACACCCAGGCCATGGAACATTTTGTCCCATGAGGCCTGGATTCCTCCACCTCCTTTAACCAACTTTCTTCAGCAAGTAAAGACTTTTTTGTTCTGGCAGGGTTTTGCCCTGCCAGGTAGATAATGTTCTTATCCGCAGGAGGAATCCGATAGGGGGATGAAAACCTGATGGATTTTCACGATTTAGCCCGCAGGATTCCGGTTCGTTAGCCCCGTGCTGGTGCCGACTCACTGTTGTGTGATTTGAGCCAGCTCACGGACTTCCATCTCTAAGATGGGCCATGGTTTGCGCTTTTTTCCAAAACCCTAAGGAAATTTGTGCAAATCACATGATTTGCACAATTTGCACAAGCTGGAAGCCTGAAACTATGGAGTTCTAGTGCAATCTGCACAAATTCCATGATCTCCGCAAATTCCCTTGGCATTTTATTTAAAAATGTGCAAACCGCGGCCCATCTTAAGAGACGGAAGTCTGCGGAAAACACCCTGACTTGGCCCACTTCCAATCACTGGATTAGAAGCGGGCAGGAAGTCAGCACATCCCTATGATCACAGGCAGCTGATTGGCCACTATATGAACAGAATGCTGGACCCTTGGTCTGATCCAGCAGGGCTCTTCTTATGTTCTTATCCGAATGTTGTTTTTCATCTGTTCTGCCCGTCTCTACTGTACTTTGTTGATATTGTTGTTTTTGATGATGTGGCCGCATTCTCCCTGATCTCCAATCCTGCGGCAACTCCCACCCTCTATACTTGCCTGGGCTACTTCCAGGTATTGGCCCACAGAGTGTCCTTCGCACTGCAGTCAGAGGGGGAAGGCAGAGCCTCAGGAGGAGGCAACGTGAAGTGATATGAAGACCCTCCGCTGGGCCTTTGTGTGGTCCGCAGCCTGTGAGCATCCCGACACTTCCTGTGACTCCACAGTCCCACGGCAAGAGGGGACTGAAGCCTGGCAATCTCAAGCGCAGGAAGAGAAAGGAGAAGGCCAAAGAAAGCAGCTCCTTGCCACTGTTGGTTTGGTATTTTTTTCCCCCCCAGGGCAGAATGCTGCAACTAATTTTATTTATTTACAAAAATTATAAACCGCTCCATAGTCCAGTATGGAGATTTCGGAGCGGCATACAATAAAAGACAAAACAGATAAAAGAATAAAACAATCTGTTAAAAACAAAATCAATAAAAGTGATAATAATTTTATGTTACTGTCTTGTATTATGGCCTGGCAACATTTTGGTAAGCAGGGGCCCGACCCTGCCAGAACCGAGAAGGTCTACAACACCCTTGCTGGGCGGGACGCCACCGGCTGAAGTTCCACAGTAACTCCAGGATGCCTCCATAAGACTTGCCTCTGCTCATGGGGCAGGTACATGCCTTGTACCACTTGTGATTTTAATAGACATAAGCTGACCTGAGTGATGCATATGCAGTAGAAAGCGGGGCAGAAATTCTTATATAAATAATCAAACAAGAAAGGAAGCTTCAGAGGAAGCTCAGGAACTAGGGAGGGGCAAGAAAAAATTTTTGGTTTGCATTTCAACGAGAACTTACCGGACTCACACTTCTAAAACATGAACCAGAACAAAGTTTGCTGCCGAAATCCGTACATTTCCGAAGTTTGCAATCCAGTTAGTAAAAAAACAAAATGTGTACAAAAAGTACGTACATTTCAAAACATGGTGTATAACAATTGTGTACATTTGCAAAAAGTGCACATACTAATAGGTACGTTTGGAAAACGTGCGTACAAAAATGTGGATTTTTGGAAAATATTAATTTTCCTGTAGAGTGAATATATATATATATATATATATATATATATATTCCCATTCAATATGAATTCAGGACAGGGTTATGTCTCTGGCTTGTCTCTCTCCCGACAGTGCTTCCACTGGATCCATGAGAGCGCATGTGAGCCCGCCTCCCCCTGGCTCAACGTTGGGCGTGCTGCCCACACGACACCCTCCGGCTCCTCTTAACCTCCACATGGAACTGACGGATTTACCTGTTGTTGTTCTTCAACTTAATGTGGTCTGTAGGTTCTAAAACCTGCCCATTCTTCAGCCACGTTATCTGTGGGGGAGGTTCCCCCTGCGCCAAGCAGGTGAAGATGGCGGTGGTCCCCACAGGCCTGGAAATGGACTGAGGGTGCTGTACAAATTCTGCAGGAGCTGCAAAAGAATGGGGGAAGAATGAAAAAGGGGCTCTGTTTTATATATATCAGGGGCTGGCTCCGCTTGTCTGAGCGTGGAAAGCTAAGCAGGGTCAGGCCTGGTTTTCACTTGGATGGGAGACCCCTCCTCTAGTTTCCTGCGTTGAGCAGGGGGGTTGGACTCGATGGCCTTGTAGGCCCCTTCCAACTCTATGATCTATGGAATCTATGAAAACAAACACAATCTGAGGAGAAGGCTTTGCTGTGCGAGCCCCAGTGAAATAAATGGGAGCTGCCAAGCCCCCCCCCCCCCCATATCAGGCATGTTCGGGCAGATGTCAGGATGCCTGCCCTGGGCCCAGTTTTACAATATTTTAAAAAAATTTACATTGCACCTTACAAAAAACTCGGGGCCGCTCCACAGCCCCGTGTGGCTTCCACCCACCACTTTGGCTCTGCCTCATATGCCTTTGGAAGATTCATCATTCTGGAATATTGTGGGGAGAAATAGATGAAGGCTTCCCCCCCCCCCCAAAAAAAAAAATCCCTCCCCACCAATGCTCTGAAATGATTCAATTTCTAAGGCATTGGGGGACAAGCCAAGATGGAAGCTGGAGGGTTTTTTTAAAAAAGGTACAAGAGCGTGTTTGTACAAATCTGTAAAGCGACCCATTTTGCAAGGGCAAAGATGGCACTGTGTGTAGAGCACAAACTGACCCTCTAACTAACAGTGCAATCCTGTGTCTAATCAGAAATATGTCTAATCAGTATGTCTAATCAGAAATAAGTCCCACTGAGTACACTGGAGTTTACTCCCAAGTAAGCAGGTATAGGATTTACCGTAATAGATTTATTTACCACTGACCATATTTTAAAAATACCTTTAAGCGCTTTAGAAGAAAATTGCAACCTAAATCATAATAATTCAAGTGAACCACTTGACCGGGCTGGTAATCCAACTGGACTATATCAGGCAAAGTGCTGGGATCCCTAATCCGCAGATGCGGTTGGGCTTCATTTTGTGGTTAGGAAGTAGACCAGGTGGTCACGGTTAACACAAGCAGGATTTGGGGGGGGAATTATCAGGGCAAAAAAGGGGGATGTTTCTCCATTGTTTGAATATCCATGGTTATGCTTCAGGGGGCAACGCTTATACTATAGATGTATAAGAGGCTCCGTTTCTCTTTCGTTTATTATGAAGGCAAACAAAGACGAGAAATAAACCTCCACTGAACTTATAACTAGAAATCATAGCGCAAAGTACTAACCTGTCACAGAAAGGCTATTTAGGCCGCAATCCTACGCATGTTGAGACAGGGGGAAAAATCCTACAACTCTCAGCAGGGTTACTTAAAGGGAGCCCTGCCTGAGCAAAGACGTTTCTGGGCTTGTCACTGAACTCACTCAATCCCTACGTCTTGTTTGAGAACATTAGCTTAAGGTGCAATCCTTAAGCTAATGGAGAGCCAGTGTGGCGTAGTGGTGAGAGTGTCGGACTGGGACTCGGGAGATCCGAGTTCTAGTCCCCACTCAGCCATGAAGCTCACTGGATGACTTTGGGGCCAGTCATGAACTCTCAGGCTAACCTACCTCACAGGGTTGTTGTGAGGATAAAATGGAGGAGGAGGATTATGTAATCTGCCTTGGGCTCCTTGCAGGAAAAAAGGTGGGATATAAATATAATGTAATAATAATTAAAGACATCTAAAGTTATCTAATAGCTTGATCGGGGGAACCCATTTCAGGTGTTTTTAACAGGTCTGTTCTGCATTAAATATTGTTTTAGCTGCTAAATTGTTTTTCATTTTTTAAACTGTTTTTAAATTCTGTATTATGGAATTTTTTAATGGTTGCTTGTATTGTAATATGGTCCTATTTTAGGAACTGTTGTAAACTGCCTAGAGAGCTTCAGCTATTGGGCGGTATAGAAGCAAAATAAATAGATAGATAGATAGATAGATAGATAATCCTATGCATGTTTAGACAGAAAAAAGTCCTACAACACCCAGCATGCCCCAGCCAGCATAGGATTGCACCATTAATCCTGTAGCCTTCCCCAATCCCTAACCTGCTGCCCTCCAAATGTGTTGGACTGCAACTCCCATCACCCCCATACAGCATGGCTGGGGGTGATGGGAGTTGTAGTGTAACACACCTGGAGGGCAATGGGTCTCGGAAGGCTGCCTCAGGCCTTTTGCGCCATGTCAAGCGTAATCAAGACAACAATTTTTGTCGGGGATAATTTTTACACTGAAGAGTGTTGCGCTTGTCCAGATGTCTCCCCTACCCGTTCCACAATGCGACGAAATAAAAGCAGCGCCATTAAGGGGAGGCGTTGGATGGGCGGGACCGTGAATAGAGAAGTAAACAGAAGGGGCTCCCGCATCTGAAAAGCAAATCGGCATCTCGGGGGGGGGGGAAGAAGCCCCACGTTGACAGGGAAGGAACACCGCTGCTGTTCCTTGTTTGGGTGCTGCAGTGAAAGCTTTTATTCTGAAGGATATAATGGGAAGCTGGAAGGGATAATAGATCCCTAATGAACATTTAAAGGCATGAGGCTCATCTCAAAAAGCTTAAATACCCTCTTCAGAAATATTTAAAATAAAATGCATCAATCACTGGTTTGGGGGCGGGGGGGGGAGGAATGCAGACAGGGCTGCTGAGAGAGGAGGGGGCAAGGGGTGATTTGCACGCGCATCGAGAAGTTGGGAGTGTGGGGTGAAGAGGAGCATGAAGGGGGTGGGAGTGTGTGGGGTGGGTGGGACCAGGGCTTTTTTTCTGGTGGAACTCACCGGAACTGAGTTCCAGCACCTTTTCTTCTATTAATTGCATTGCAATTTAATCGCCATCTACTCCCGAGGAAATGTAATCCAAGAGTTCCGGTACCCTTTTCTCCAGAAAAAAAAGCACTGGGTGGGACCCATAATTGGGCTGCTCACACAGACCAACCAGCTCATCTGGGAGCCGAGGAACCTCCTATGTAACACTGCAGGAGCTTCAGGGGAGCGGGGTGTCCAAAGGAAGGCCGAACCTGCTGTTTCTCAACGCTCCATTATAAAGAAACCTTCCTAGGAAAAAGGTATGTCAAGGCTCGGCTGAATAATCCTCTCCCACCCCCGTGCTAGGTGGTGGTCTTTATGTGCAGAAGCCTGTTCTGTGAGATACCATGTTGCGGTAATCCCTTGATTAGGGATTTTCACGCTGGGAAGAAGGGAGCGGCGGGAGATGCTGCATCTTCCATTTTGTGGAATATAAAGTCCTGCACATTTAGTGGGGGGGGGGGCGGGCGTGTGATCTTTTGTTTGGCCTAGTAGGGGTATTGGAGCAATGTGGATTTTGACATTTTTTTCTTATGGTCAACACGGATACCTTTGCTTTTTTGTGGGGCAGCAGTCGATAAGGGACCGCCCTCCCTGCCACCTGCAGTGGTACGGTCCAGGAAAAGCTTGACCGCTTGATTATGCTGATTGTATAGACTGATCATGGCTTGCACTGTTTTAAGACCAGGATGCAGATTCTGCAGGCACTTAGTAAGACTGGGCTGCCATGGTTCTAGATCAGTGTTCCCCAACCTTGGGTCCCCAGATGTTTCTGGCCTACAACTCCCAGCATGCTCCAGCCAGCTATGCTGGCTGGGGCATGCTGGGAGTTGTAGGCCAAAAACATCTGGGGACCCAAGGCTGGGGAACACTGTTCTAGATACATCAAGGATAACCACAGCCAAGACCTGTAAATGATCTGAAAGTGAACTAAAAAAACAAGCAAACTTAGAACAAGTATCACTCCAGCTAATAGCAAGTTCAGCCGGTGAGTAGGAAACTACAAGGATTTCATTTCAGTTTGCTAATCATCCGAACTTGCCCTGTTCGCAACCCTGAACACGAACACATTTTTTCAAAAAAAAATGTTCACACACTCCTGAACTCGCAGTCGCATTTTTTAAAATGTGTTTGTTTGTTTTTTAAATGGGCACCTTGAAATGCACATATTATTATTTTTTTTAAAATGTGACGTTTATGCTTTGGTCAATGGGAGCAAAGTACGCACTTTTGAAAAAGGCACACGAGAGATGTACACTTTTCCCATTTGAATGAACCGAAAAAATCTGTCACAAACAAAACCAGGAATGAGCTCCAAAGCGAAGTTTAGAGAATTTCTGCAAGCTCGACCATCCTTGGTTCGCACATTGGCGAGTGCTGGCAGGATTGTAGCCAAAATGGGGCCGCTGAGCAGCATGATGAAGGTATCCACAGGGTCCAGGGAACCCTGGGGTTTGCACAAGCCCAAAAAGTCTTCAGCAAGGAAAACAATAAGGGGACTACCCACTCCGTAAAACAGCCCGATTGATTGACTGACTGACTGATTGTATTTCTAGATCGCCCATCTAGCCGGTAACCCGGCTACTCTGGGCGATGTACAATATAAAATGAAACAAAACAGAATAAAATACACTTAAAACAGTATAACATTTAAAAAACCTAACCCACCCCATATTCCGACCTGAAAAGCCATGTTTTTAATGAACGGTGGAAGTTCATCAAGGAGGGGGCATGGCGGAGGTCACTGGGGAGAGAGTTCCACAGATTGGGGGCCGCCACAGAAAAGGCCCTCTTCCTCGTCCCCACCAGCCTGGCTGCTCTGGCTGATGGGACAAGGAGAAGGCCGTCCGTGGCAGATCTTGTTGAGCGGCCTACTCGGTGTTGCTGGAGACGGTTAAGCATGCTCAAATAGTCACAGAATGTTGAATGCCGGTTGGCAAACCAGGGTGAGGGAGGATGGAATGGAGTGTTCTGGAGGAGGACAGGGCCGGAACTCTGAGCAGCCACACTCCTGCCAGGAGGTGATGAGAATACAGTGTGGCGTAGTGGTGAGAGTGTTGGACTGGGACTCAGGAGATCCGGGTTCTAGTCCCCGCTCGGCCATGAAACTCACTGGGTGACTTTGGGCCAGTCACTGACTCTCAGCCTAACCTACCTCACAGGGTTGTTGGGAGGATAAAATGGAGTGGAGAAGGAGGAGGATTATGTAAGCCGCCTTGGGTTCCTTGCAAGAAAAAAGGCGGGGTATAAATATAATAAATAAATAAATAAATAAATAAATAAAACACCCACTTGCTATTTATATAATGCCAACAAAATACAAGGCACTTTACAGGGTACCTGAAGCAATAAGGATAGGCCCTGTCCTGACCAAGCAGAGTGTGCAAGCTGAATTTCAACAGAAATTGAGACACCAGGGGGGAGGGGGGGAAGGGAACAAGGACAGGGGGTGTGCAGCTGCACTCCTGTCCTGCTTGTGGGTTTCCCAGGAGGGGCAGCTGGTCGGCCACTGTGTGAACAGACTGCTGGACTAGATGGACCCTTGCTCTGATCCAGCAGGGCTCTTCTTATGTTCTTAAGGGAGAAGCCAGGTAACAATCCAGAGAAGAGAAGGCCAAAATCTCAAGGGGTGAATGCAGGCTTTATTTCAATGGTAGATGAGGACGAAAGGGTTAAGTCAGACATGAGGGGCCAGTTCTGGTCCTCCTTGGGGCCAAGTATGGCCCTCTGGCGTTCCCCAGAAGCGCCCCCCCCCCAGAACATCTCTGAAACTGGCATTCGGCCCTCCAGGCTGAAAGAGGTTCCCCACCCCTGGGTTAAGCTAAGAACTGCATGGAAAAGTGTTGAGCTGCGGTTTGGAAGAAGAAAGCGGTGTGTGTGTGTGACCACGTGAGTATTCGCATGGAGTCCCAGGCATAAGGGGCCTGCTCAAGATGGACTTGGAAAGGACCATTCAAAGGTGTTGTGTCACAAATGGACACCTAGGATGACATCACATTCATTTCCCCCTGCATCTTTCGGAGTAAATCAAGTCAGAGAATGCTGGCACTCATCTGGACATTTGCAGCACGTCAGTCCGTTATGACACTAAGGGCGCAAAATCCTACGCACATTTAGAGACAGAAAAGTCCGACCACTCTCAGCATTCCCCAGCCAGCCATGCTGTAGGATTGCACCCTAAATGTCTAACTGGAAGCTACAGGAAGACTGGGAGGAGGGCGGGGGAGAAGATCTTTCTTTTTTGCCACTGGAAACACCTTCTCCGTTTTTCCTTTATAGGTCTCTAGCTGTTAATCACACACACACACACCCCCGCTGGAGTTTTTGGGTTTGCGATGGGGGTGGTGGTGAAAGCAATACTCCCAATGTCTGAGGGTGATATAAGACTCAAGAAGAATATAGGAAACGGTCCCACCGTCCGCTGTGGGAATGAAACAAAGGAGACCAAAGGAACCCCACAAGGGTCGGGAAAGGCAGGCAAAAGGAGCGGGCCTAAAGTTTGAGCAAGGGGAGGGGGACGCTGATTGTAAGATGGCGTTATGTCGGCCTAAAAGATCGTGACTGCCGCGACTGAATAAGCATCCAGCTCTAGAGTAGAGACATAAAAGCTGGCACTCTTTCTACCCAAGCTCTAGCTGAGGCATTTCAATCTGGACGGAGAAGAAGCTGCGGTGGCACGGGAAACGGAATTACCGGCACACTGCAAGAATGCTTTTTGCCAGGCAAAAGGGAGCACCTAAGCCCCTGTGAAGTGTGGGAAGGGGCTGACACATCCCTTGATGCAGGAGAGGGATGCAGAACGAGAAGCGATATTTGTTCGCGGCTGGAACGGCGGATTTTCATGGTGTGCAGATCAGAAATAAAAAGAGCTTCGGCGGTGCAGCACCTAAACTCCAAGGTAGCCTTTCCCACGCTGGTGCTCTCCAGACATGTTGGACCGCAACTCCCATTGTTCCCAGCCAGCATGGTCATTGGAATGATGGGAATTGCAGTCCAACAGATCTGGAGAACACCAGGTTGGGGAAGGCTGTTACAAGGCTTTCCTCCCACCGCACCCCCCCCTGTCGTTTTCGGGTTTTTCTACCGTGGCAACGCATTTTGGAAAATACGATAAATTCCGTTAAAAAGCCTTAAAAAGCCCGGTTAAAAGCCTAAAACACAACTGGGTGAATGGGATAAGCGTCCTTGACAGAGGCTGTGCAGCTGCATTGATGTGGCTCCTGGCCTGGGCCACTTTCGTCCACAGTTGCAGCTTAGCCAGTTGTTTTGAGTCTTTGGCGTTTTTGTAGGGTAGCCGAATTGCCGTAGATTCCGAGGCTCACACTTGATGACTGCAGAAATGGTGTCTGAGGCCTGTGTGGCTGAGCCATCATAGATCAAAGAGGAGAGGGCGAGGGCGGAAGAAGAAGAAGAGGAAGAGCGAGCGCTTCCACATCACTTCAAACCATGATGCCCTTCAGTGGATCTGACTCACACGCCCAGTTGCAAGCCATCAAGAGATGAACATGCTGGTGTGACATGATCCACTGTTTGCTGCTGTCCACCTCCTGGTTAATGGGGGGTGGGGACAGGGGGGGGAAGATATTATTGTGGAGAAAAAGCGTCGCACACACCTCCACAAGTGTAAACAAGTATAATCCCAGCTGGGGGCTGGGAAATGCAAAATGTACATCGTTTCTCTGATGGCTCCTGACTCCGCAATGGGGCCGGTGCCACAGCTATTCGCGTGCAAATGCGGCAAAGAGCCACCCCTCCCCTGCCTGGCCCAGATGAAGTTCATCCTGATTGGCTAAAGACACCTGGGCTACTGAAAGGAGGGGTGGGGGGAAGAACCTATACTGCTGCTGTGGCTTTTGGGTTTCGTTGTTGTCTGCACGCTTCGCACGGAGGAGGGCTTTTGCTAAGGCAAACTCTGAGAAGACCAACCCCCATGTAAAGGAGTAAGGGCCTCGGTATTTATATAGTAAAGGAACTAGCTTTTGTTATTTTATAGCTCTACCGAATACACCAAAGTGTCTCCCCACCTTCCTCCCTCTTCCCTCATTCCCCACCAGTTTATTGTAATCTGTTTACCTTAAATAAACTTTCCTGGTTCTACCCCACACGGTGTGTGTGGTTCCTCTGTGGTTCAGTGCTAAATCCAGTGTATAGACCCAGGGCAAGGCCCTGAGAGAATCAGTGTCAAGACGGCAGAGTTAGTTAGCTTAACTAACTTAACAGCAGTTAAGGCTGGCTGGTTAAACTGCCAGCCTTAACTGCTGCTAAGGCTGGCAGTTTTGCACCTTTGATCTCTGGTCTTGAGAAAAGGACCGGTTGGCAGTCCTTCACAATTATTTTATTTTTCCATTCTTCACCCTTTCCCCCCAATGCTCCCCCAGGAAGTTTTCATTTACTTATTGATGAATGATAAATATTATTCATTTGTGCTTAAGGCTTCCATTGGCTGATCATGAACACATGCGGCCCTAACCATTTCATGATCATTTCTCCAGCATTTCTTCACTGTGCGGTGTGTTTCTCCTTCCTTATCCTAGAAACCTTACAGGGAGTCAGCCTATTGGTCCATCCAGCTCAGTCCTGTCTATACCCGACTAGCAGTGGCCCTCCAGGTTTTCAGAAAGGAGCCTGTCCCAGCCCAACCTGGAGATGCTACGAGTGATCGCACCTGGAACCTTCTGCGTGCAAAGCATGCGCTCTAACCCTTCCCCATCCCACCGATCCTCATGTCACCCAAGATGGGTGACTCATCCGAGGCCACCCACTGGGTTCTACGGGAAAGCGGGGATCTGAATCACCATCTCCCATGTCCAAAGCTAACATTCTATCCCGAAAACGTCTCAAGTTGCTGAGCCATATTTACGGTCTCTGCAGTCTCCGGGCTGCCCTCAGTCGCATTTAGAACATAGCAGAGAAACTAAACAGGAAACAGAGAGGCAGAGAAAGGGCGAAACCATTTCGTCTCTCACCTTTGCCCACAATTTGGAGGCGTTTGCATTGCGCAGCAGCACCTGGCTGCGTTCCAACGGCGTCCTGATTTACGGCTCTGAACCTTCAACCTGCCTGCCTGCCTGTGTTATGACTTATTAGCAAGCATTTTATTTAGCACCTTTTGCTTTCAAGATGTCATTTGTGTCTCTCTGACAGTGTGTGAGCTGAAGAAAGCCAGCGTACAGATGCCTCAGACACGGCGGTGCCTCCACATCAGCTGCTGAAGAAATAAATTATTCTGAGTGTTTGGGAAGGGGGGGTGGGGTGCAGGAGGACATTGCTGAATGGGCCATCCTCTACGTATGGCACAACAATTGAGTAACTGGGCTGGATAAACCATTATGCTGTGCAAGGACCAGACTGTGAGGAGCTGCCACTCACAGGCATGGAAACAGCCACTCACTCCCCTGAGCACGTGCAACGAGCAAGAATTCCTCCAAGTGACATGGGAAGCTGCCTTATGCTGAGCCAGCAATGCGATGTGGCTGCAAAGAAGGCAAATGCTATTTGGGGCTGCATTAATAGAAGTATAGCTTCCAAATCGCGTGAAGTGATCATTCCCCTTTACTTGGCACTGGTTAGGCCTCATCTTGAGTACTGCGTCCAGTTCTGGGCACCACACTTTAAGAAGGGCGTAGACAGACTGGAGAGAGTTCAGAGGAGGGCAACAAGGATGATAAAGGGACTGGAAACAAGGCCCTATGAAGAGAGACTGAAAGAACTGGGCATGTTTAGCCTTCAGAAGGGGAGACTGAGGGGAGATATGATAGCACTCTTCCAATACTTAGAGGGTTGTCACAAAGAGGAGGGCCAGGATCTCTTCTCGATCATCCCTGTTTGCAGGACACGGAATAATGGGCTCAAGTTACAGGAACTCTGATTCCACCTAAACATCAGGAAAAATTTCCTGACTGTCAGAGCAATAAGACAATGGAACCAACTACCTAGGGAGGTGGTGGGCTCTCCCACTCTGGAGGCATTCAAGGTGCGGCTGGACAGCCATCTGTCAGGGATGCTGTGACCTGGATTCCTGCGTTGCGCAGGGGGTTGGACTCGATGGCCTTGTAGGCCCCTTCCAACTCTACTTTTCTATGATTCTATGATTCTATGATCTTTTGCAAGCAAACCATGTGCTCAACCAGTGAGTTACTGCCCTTTCCCTAATACGGGAAAGCTTGACAGAAGTTTCGTTTAGACCACAGCTGAGTAGGGATGAGTGGGCAGATGGGCTACTAACTCTAACATATTTACAAAGCTGCAGCAAAGAAAGAGAGGCAGATGCCGTGTGCCATTACCCAAGGAAGGGGACTTAACACACCAACAGGGTCCCCTTTCCGAGGATGGCAGCAGAAGAGCTACCTCCACAGATCCCAGAGTCCATGGCAGGTAAGCACGGCAGCGAAAGTAAACCTCTTCCGTTGTCACCCCTGTGAAAATGTCCAATTAGGCTGCTCAGGCGGGAGAAAATATAATTTTACATTCAGGAGCTCATCAAGCCAGCAGTTAACGAGCGAAGCTGATGAGAATGTGGGCTGCTTGAAATGGGGCTACTTCAAAGACAAAATGAGGGCTCGTAATCAGGAAAGGATTAACGCCATTCAGCGCCATGCTGCCAGCTGGGTATATCTCCCGCCCTCCCGTTTATTTTTTTGCTAATTTTTTTTTTTGTGTGTGGTGAAAGGCGTTCTCTTTGCAAAAAAAAAACAAAAAACACTTCACCATGGAGACCGGATGCTCAGCAAACATTTGAGAAGCTCTCTTCTGGGCGTTGTCACCCAAGGTCATTAAAATTGGCTTTTCGGAACAGTTGTTGGGGGTGTGGGGGGAGGGGCAGCACATTTCCCCAGTGCACAGTATGCACAAAGTTTCAAAGCACTTTCCTGCATGGCCAACTCAGGGATTTAGTCCCACGGCTGTAGCTACAGGAGGGCATGGGGGGGGGGGGAATTAATCTGAGCCCCTTCCCTAAATTTGCAGCTTTCGTTTTATTTTTTAATTTCCAACACAAAACAAAAAAGTTAAGCCTCTCGCCCTTTTACTTCTGGAGAAACAACCAAACACGTACAGGCAGAATCCCGTCCAACGGCTCAGTGAGAAGCCAGCCTGCTCCCAGGTGCTCTGGACAGGGAGTGCAGCGGCACTGGAATGACTAATCAATGTTAATTTGATTATATTTAAATTATCTGATAGATAAATAAAGGCGCAATCCTGTGCATGTTTAGACAGAGAAAAGTTCTACAACTCCCAGCATGCCCCAGCCAGCCATGCTGGGAGTTGTAGGACTTTTCTCTGTCTAAATATGCACAGGATTGCGCCCGAAGTGACTTTGATGTGTGTTTTCCCTCCCCTATTCGGGGAGGCCATAGTACAAAGGTGCGTGCAGGAAGCCTGCATGCAGGAAGTCCCAGGCACATTTATTTATTTATTATTTATTTATTTTATTTACCAGATTTATATTCCATATTCCAGTATGGAGACTTTGGAGCGGTGTACAATAAAAGATAAAACCATGTATTAGAAACAAAATCAATTTAACAGTGGCTGGTCAGCAAGGAAGACTTCCCAAAACAAAAGAGCATCTTCAGCAGGCGCCAAAACTACACAGTGTCGGGGCCTGCTTGACCTCCATAGGCAGGGAGTTCCAGAGAAATGGGGCCGCCACACGGAAGGCTCTTCTCCGGGTGGACTCGTCCCGATGGGGACAGAGGTCCCATATGGAACGACCGGGAACGTGACATCAGCTCCAGCTTCCGGGCCAGCCTTGAGGGTATTTGCCAGTACCTGCAGGGTGAGACTTCCGTCTCCCTGAAACCTTGGAGATCTACTACCAGTTGGAGTATACATTTCTGGGCTGCGTGGGATGTTCAGGCCTTCTACTGAGTCAGACCACTGGTCCAGCTAGCTCAGTATGGTCTGTGCCGAGTCCGACGGGGAGTGGTTCTGCAGGCTTTCCGGAAGATCTCTCTCCCAGACCTACCTGGAGATCGAACCTGGATCTTTTGCATGCAAAGCATGTGCTCTACCCCTGGGCTATGGTCCCTCCCACAGGAAGCTGCCTTACACCGAGCCTGACCGTTGGTCCATCTAGCTCCGACCGACAGTGGCTCTCCAGGGATTCAGGCGGAGGCCTTTCCCATTCCCTGGAGATGTTGGGGATCGATCCTGGGACCTTATGCATGCAGGGCAGGTGCTGTACCACTGGGCTGTGGCCCAGAGTGACGCCTCGGCAATGCTTAAGGGCCTTTAGTATGGAAAGGACTTTGATTTCTAAATGAGGTAAAACATCTCTTGATGCTTCTCGAAGTGGGAGGATGGCAGAGGTGGAGGCCTAGGAAGTTGGGAAGCCGCTTCATGTCGAGTCAGACCACTGGTTCATAATCTGGCACAGCCTTGTCCGCACTGACTGGCAGAGAGGGGCTTTCCCCAGCCTGTCAGGAGCTGAACCAGGGACCTCCTACACACACAGCCTGTGCTCTGCCGCTGAGCCATATCTCTTTACTCAGTCCTAGCTTCTCATGTAGAAACAGAAGCACTTGCGATGACTCCTTCAGTGCGTTCTCAGCCCCTCCACCCCATCACTGCCACAACATTTCCAGATATAGGCCAGTTTAACTGATCCTCCTCGGAGGGTGACTTCCAGGACACGGTGTTGCCTTCAGACTTAACCCTTTTCTTATCATTTACAGCAAAGCGGCTCCCACAAACACTGGGCATTTCCTCATGTGCCGCCGGGAACACTCTTCGTTTGGATCGTGCCTCTTGTGAGAGCTAATACAGGAAGCGCAAGACGGCCATATTTTAATCTCTGCCGCCCTTCTGTTTGAGTTACAGATGCAGGAAAAGCTGGGAAACAGTTTGAATGTCCCTTGTGAACACAGCCACCGCCCAGCGATCCCAATCCAGATGGCCTTACCTTGCACCACCAGCCTTCCTTGAGCTGTCCTCCTCACTCGCGTGCCAGGCTTGTTGGCTGCACACACATATATCCCAGAATGCTGCACTGTGAGGTCAGAAATCATCAGGTTGCCCGTCCCAAGGACCTGAATTCCTTCAACGCCAATTGGACGCCCATCTGGATTGGGGGGGGGGGGGAAGCAGAGTAAAATGATTCCCTGTGCCCAGCCCGAGTCTAGGACTTACCACCTCTTAGACCAGCATGGCCGTTCCCCCTGGTGCAAGCAGCCCATACAAAGAGACCAGAAACAAGAAGGGGCGTGTCTCCCCAGACCAAAGCCCCGCCCCCTGCAAGGCAGCCCCGCCCGGAGGTCAGTGGCCACCAGTGGTGTATGAAGCGAGGGCTCCCTGGGACACAGTGCCGGCCCTGTTTTATTGGCAGGGACACTGACACCGAAGACTGTCCGGAAGCTGCAGCTTGTGCAAAATGCGGCAGCCAGGTTTATTGCGGGGACCAGAAGGTCCGAGCACATTACACCGGTTCTGGCCCGTTTGCACGGGCTGCCAATATGCTTCCGAGCCAAAGATGCTGGTTTTAACCTATAAAGCCCTACACGGCTTAGGACCACAATACCTGACGGAACGTCTCGTCTCTCCCAACCGCAATAGGGATGTAGCTGAGCAGCCCGTCAGACAGGAGCAAGGCCTGAACTGGGCCTGCTCGTGTCCGACGGGCAGCTCGGCCACCCGCGCGGGCTTTACCTGGGCTCTCCGCTCCGCGGAGAGTCTTCTTCGCCAGTCCGATGGGTCCCATCGCGTCACTTCCGGCATGGAGGAAGTGACGCGACGGGACCCTGCTCCGTCGCGCTGGACCCCCGCGCTCTGTTTTTGGCTGGGGAAACCAGGGCAACAGGGCTGTTTAAGCCCTGTTGCCCTGGTTCCTCCCGCCAAAACAGAGCGCGGGTGGGGGTCCAGCGCACCGGAGCAGTGGCTCCGCCGGCGGCGGAGGCGGCGCGCAGGACCAGGTAGGCGGCGGGGGGGGGTCCTGGCGGCAGCAGCAGGGGGGTCCGGCGGCGGGGGCAGCCGTGTGCGGGGGGGTTCTCCAGCGGCAGCTCGAGCAGCGCGGACAACGCTCCACGCTGCTCTGAAGAGCGAGATCGGGCCGCCGCCCTCTCGCGGAGGGCCGATCCCGGAGCGAGCCTCCAGCCGACTCCAGGCTCGGCCCCACCACTACCTCCAGTATCAGAGGCAGGATGCCTATGTAGTCCAGCTGCTGTGGAACATGGGCAGGAAGGTGCTCTTGTACTCATATCCTGCTTGTGGGCTTCCTGTGGGCAGCTGGTCGGCCACTGTGTGAACAGAATGCTGGACTAGATGGACCCTTGGTCTGATCCAGCGTGGATCTTCTTATGTTCTTAATTTTTGGACTCTCCTTGGGGCTGTGTGACTATGGGGACTGTCATGATGAGTGCCTGCACTTCAAAATTTACCACCACACCACTGCAAAGAACCCCACTGCTGCCACCAATGGAAAGGCATCCCCCAACCCCTTCCCCCTCCACCGCCAGTTTCGAAGCCGGACGTTTCCTTCAGAGAACTTTCGGCTCCGTGCTAGGTAGAGTACACGACCATGTTTATAAGTCTTTTAGATGGAGAGAAGCAGAGATGTCAAATAGCCGTCTGCCATTAACTGGCTGGCCGATCTGCGCAGTGGGTTGAAAAAAAGAGAGCCGTAAAGCAGAACCTGCCCGGCATTTAACAAGCAATAAGGCGGACCCGTTTGCTTCGCTGAAGTGCCGCTAAGTGCTCATGAAGGTCTGGGCTGAAATTCAGATTCAGCTCAATTTCACCTTTAAGCTAGACCTTTAAACATTATTTACTCTAGGTATAAAACTCTAATCTCTCTCTTGGGGAGAGAAAGGGAAACATACGAGATGGTGGAGCGGGATGAAGATGCTGAAATTTCACTCTACTCGCTCAGAAATATTCAAGGGAGCAGTGTGTCCCCTGTCAACCAGAACCAGAAGCACTGCTGCTCCCGTGTCCAACAAGTTATCCAATTAATTGGATTCTACCAGTGTCATATCAGCTTTTACCACAAACGGCTCCTTCCATAGTTATTTACTTCTCGCTATATCCCCGATTCCGACAGCTTTCCGATAATCTTGGGCTCTTTTTTTTTTTTTTTAAGTCACACTTTCCCAACTCTCTAAACACTTGTGACTTGTTCGGCCTGTGAGCCTTTTTATGGAGTCCAGACTGCAAACGCGAGAGTTAAAGGGAGGCCTTAATAAATATGCCATACTTCGAAATAAACAAACAAGATCAGATATTGGGAAGGGGGTTTGCGGGCTCAGTAGAGTCTGAGCAATTCTAGAATGGAAAATTCTGATTGCTCTGAGCGCACCTAAGCCATCACCATTTAAGATTTCTGTGACAGCAATGAATGCCTGGGACTGGGATGACTGAATCCTGCGATTAGGAACATCGGAAGCTGCCTCCTCCTGAGTCAGGCCCTTGGTCCATCTAGGCCAGTATTGTTGACGCTGACTGGCAGGATTTCAGGCAGGATTTTTTTTTTCCTACTTGGAGAAGCCGGGGATTGAACCTGGGACCTTCTGCATGCAAAGCAGGGGCTCTGCCGCTGAGCTACGGCCCCTCCCCTAAGTGCCAGGTCAGTGTGACTGGCATGATAAGGATCGTTCCAAGGAACGCTGGCGCTCCTATGTGCATGCCTCTGACCAGGTGTATTTCAGTGGCGGAGAAATGGAAGGCCCTGGCTCAAATCCCATCGGAGCCGTAAGGCCTTGGTCTCCTCCTGCGCCTTGTTCCCCCACCCACCCCCCACTCCACCGACCCATTGGCAACAGGGGGCAGCAAGAATGACATGCTTTACAGGGCGCCATTGCGGAGTTTGTGTTTCTACGATCTTGCAGGCCCAGGTTTCCTAGAAAGATGCTGGGGATTGAACCTGGGACCTTCTGCACGCAAAACAGGTGTGCTGCCACTGAGCCACAGCCCTTACCTGGGCTGCAGGACCGGTGCAAGGCAGTTTGGTGCCCTAGGCAAGATCAGATATTTAGCGCCCCCCCTTCCTACTTGAGAGCGCTGTATTTTTTTTCAAGGCGTTTCTGGTGCCCTCTTTAGCCCTGTGCCCTAGGCAGCTGCCTAGTTGGCCTAATGGTAGCACCGGCCCTGCTGGGCTGTAGTACTGAAGGGAGATGGAGGCAGGCTCTGTAAATCATACTGCTGCAGACACCTATGCCTAACAAGATAAAACACTGGCACACCGCGAATCGAGGATGAGTATGGATTTCTCTCTCTATGCGATCTCAAGGTGCCCGACCTCCTTCCCTTTCCCTTCTTCGTCCCTCTGTTTTGTTGGTCAGTATTTTTCTATACAGAAAGATTACTCAATAAAATGCATTAATTAACAAAACTGTAGGGCAACTGCGCAGTGATTTCTACATCACTGAACTTCCCGTGTAAACTCAATCCATTTCCCTCCAAAAGATGGTCCGTCTAGAAATAAAAACAAAAACAAAACCGGGTCCTTTCGGAGCTCAAACGGACCTGTGTTAACATGCAGAGCTTCTGTAGCATTCTCTCACATGAGCTCAGTGATCCGTACAGCACCAAGCCTGGGATGTAGGCCTATCTTATTCTCAACTCCATATTACAGATGAGAGAACGGAGGCCTGCCGAAGACCGCCTAATGCACACGTGGCTGAACTGAGGTTTTAACTGGGGTTTTCCTGGTTCCTAGCTCAGCCTCTTATCCACTTACTACACTCGCTCTTAACAAGAAACAACAGCACAACCTTCTGTACCAGTGTTCTCCAACCTTGGGTCCCCAGATGTTTTTGGCCTACAACTCCCAGCATGCCCCAGCCAGCGTATTTGGCTGGGGCATGCTGGGAGTTGTAGGCCAAAAACATCTGGGGACCCAAGGTTGGAGAACACTGTTCTGTACAATCCAACCCAGGTGTTTACATGCAAAACCCGCTGTTTCCTCCAACCGGCAACAGTCCTCATACGTTTTAGGAATGCAGACTCCTGCCCGGCAATCATTGTGAAGTGCTGGATGAAACTCTGCCCGCACTGACGCAATATCATCAAAACTCTCCTGCCTCGAGGGCAGGCTGCGGTGCTCTGGTTACTTACCGAGTCGACTCCAGGAGACGATGGGCCGGGGGTTTCCAGTGGCAATGCATTCCAGGATAGCCGTCTGGTGCACCGTTAAGGTCAGGTTCTCCGGCCCCACGAGAATCATGGGATCCTTGTACACAGCAGAATGGGAACCTGTGCAGACAGACCAGTCATCACCTGAGATGTACTGAAATGGGGAAGGCACGTCATATATGCCTCGTTCCACCCTAGGGCAGATGCTCTTAGTATAAGCTTTCGGTCCAGTTTATCTCAAGGAGCGCCTCCAGCAACATCAAGAGTAGGCCGCTCAACAAGGTCTGCCACGGACGGCCTTCTCCCTGTCCCATCAGCCAGAGAAACCAGGCTGGTGGGGACTAGGAGGAGGGACTTTTCTGTGGTAGCCCCCAATTTATGGAACTCTCTCCCCAGTGACCTCCGCCATGCCCCTTCCTTGATTAGCTTCCGCCGTGCATTAAAATCGTGGCTTTTCAGGCAGGAATATGGGGTGGGTTAGGATTTTTAAGTTTTGTACTGTTTTTAATTGTTTTATACTGCGTGTGTGTTCCCCCCCCCCTTGTATTTTATTGGATTGTACATCGCTCAGAGTGGCCAGATGTCTGGCCAGATGGGCGATTCATAAATATAATAAATAAATAAAGCTTTCGGAAAGGCTCTGTCTCATCAAGGCCAGGCAGGGCATAAGCAAAGCATAAGGACCGGCTGGTCTCCTTGTATTTGTATCAGGCATGGCCGATCAGGAAGCTTCACACTGCCAGACAATCACAAGAACTAACGCTAAAGATGCCCCATTCCGTTCTGCTCTGAGGACTGTCCGTGGCATTTCACCGGGCCTGGCTCCCATCCTCAGACCATGAGTTTCCTAGCTCAAGCCCTTAACACTTGCATTGCTTCTCCTTCGGACAGTATTTTTGCTCTCTGATGCAAGCAAGCTGAACTTTGCTAGTGACCCTATGCTAAGGGTGGGGAACCTCTTACAGGCCAAGGGCCAAATTCGATTTTAGAGCTCTCAGGGGCCGCATTCCAGTGCCCGAGGCAAAGGTGGGGCCAAAAATACAAAAAAGTACACACACAAAAATAGCAGCATATTTTAGTTTCAATCTCTTACTGCCTGTTCTAAGCCTTAGGACAGTGTTCTCCAACCTTGAGTCCCCAGATGTTTTTGGCCTACAACTCCCAGCATGCCCCAGCCAGCAGCATGCTGGGAGTTGTAGGCCAAAAACATCTGGGGACCCAAGGCTGGAGAACACTGTCATATTAGAATGCTCTTTAATATTTACCAATGCACACATTCTTTTAAATTATATACCTGCTGCCAATCTAGGTTCTAGGAGATGCATTTCAACCTTTTAGAAGGGGGGGCGGAGGGACTGCCCAAAAGCTGGGAAATAATTAAATGATCGGTGGTCAGGGGGAATGGGGGTGGACGGGGAAAGGCAGCATGACCATCTGGAGAACCGCGAGGGCCAGACTGGGACCCCAGAAGGTCTGGATTTGGCCCATTGGCACGAGGCCCCCCCACCCCCTGTATCTTGCCATGCCCCTAAATTCCATGTCTGCATTCCCCTTTCCTGCTACCACTTCGCCCATCCTGGAGAGCACCGCTTGGGGGATCTCGGCCCTTGGTCCCTCCGTCTGGGGAACTGTTGGCTCAGTAGTCCATTTCTGCTGCAAAAGCATGAAAGGGATGTCGTTTCTGCGGGAGGTCAGCATCGTCACGCACATGAGCCGAAGCCCAATTTATAAGCGGCTGAAGAACCTGGTTTGCAGCTACACGTTGGTGAGCAGATGTGAGCTGTCATTTGCTAAGTGGGTGTCGAGGCTGGAGGGAGGTGATACTTAAAGGGGGAAGCAGCTATCAAGAGGGTGCAAGCAGGAGGAGGAGGGGGGAGGAGGAGGGGGAAGAGGAATGATGTTGAATCATAGAACCATAGAAAAGTAGAGTTGGAAGGGGCCTACGAGGCCATCGAGTCCAACCCCCTGCTCAATGCAGGAATCCAGGTCAAGGCATCCCTGACAGATGGCTGTCCAGCTGCACCTTGAATGCCTCCAGAGTGGGAGAGCCCACCACCTCCCTAGGTAGTTGGTTCCATTGTCTTATTGCTCTGACAGTCGGGGAGTTTTTCCTGATGTTCAGGTGGAATCTGGGTTCCTGTAGCTTGAGCCCATTATTCCGTGTCCTGCAAACTGGGATGATCGAGAAGAGATCCTGGCCCTCCTCTGTGTGACATCCCTTCAAGTACTGGAAGAGTGCGATCATATCTCCCCTCAGTCTCCTCTTCTGAAGGCTAAACATGCCCAGTTCTTTCAGTCTCTCCTCATAGGGCCTTGTTCCCAGTCCCTTTATCATCTTTGTTGCCCTCCTCTGAACCCTCTCCAGTTTGTCTACGTTGCTCTAAGAACACAGGATCTGCCTTGCTGGGTCAAGCCAAGTCTAGTCTAGTTCAGCATCGCTTTTCTGGCAGCAGACAGACAAGTGCCACCCTTGAAAGCTCCCTCTCTCTTGCTCAACGGTTGAAGTGTTCCCCTGCTTGGCCTAACCATCCAGTGTGTGGTATTTATGAAGCATTGCAATGCCAAGGAGGCGATGGTCTTTCCCCGTGGTTCATCCACAGCGTGTGGTACCCAGTGGTACAGTGACTCTGAACATGGAGCTATTGTGATTACTAGACCTGCCCCCTTTCCATGAACCTGTCTAGTTCCTTTTTAAAAAGAAGCTGTCAAAGATGGTGGCCACCAGATGGACTGGTGGCCTGACTCCACTACAAGGCATTTCGTACGTGCCTAGGGGCTTCTGGGTCAGACTCACAGCCACACCTGCTGGCGGCGAGTCTGACCCAGAAGCCCCCAGGCACGTACGAAGTGCCGCGTAGTGAGTCAGGCCACCAGTCCATCTAGCTCAATGTTGCCTGCACTGACTTGGCAGTGGCTCAACAGGGTTTCAGGCGGGTGTTTTTGCAGCCCTACCTGGGGATGCCGGGGACTGAACCGGGGACTTCCTGCACGCAAGGCAGGGGCTCTACCCCTGAGCCACGGCCCTTCCCTAAATAGGAAGCTGCCTCACGCCAAGTTGGAGCACTGGTCCATCTGGCTCAGTCCGGTCTACACCAACGGGTGGCAGCTCTCCAGCGTTTCAGGTGGATGATTGAACCTGGGGCCTTCCGTGTGCAAAGCATCTGCTCCACCACTGAGCCACGGTCCTTCCAGAGGCGGTGTTGGGGGCGGCCCACTAGGGCTGGAGCCCCAAATTTTTCCTTTGGAGCCCCGAATCTCTGGGAGGCCCTCTGCCCCGCCCACCCTGCTGTCCAGGGGCACTTGCTGAAATAAAGGTCCAGGGGCCCTGATAATCTCTCTTGCCCCCGATCCCCCTGGACTAGCTGGCTTTCTGCCCACATGTGCTTCACCTCCTGCTGCCCCCCCCCATTTGAATCTTCCTGCCTGAGGTCCCCCCCCCCGAAATCAAACGCCCTCCTCTCCCCTGTCCATACATCCCTTTTTGCAAATAGGTGTGTCCTTAGGAGACAGGGTCCTTCAAAGACACACACACACACAAACTTTAGAGCATATGTAAATTAGCATATGCAAATTTGTGGGGGGGGTTGTCCTGTGGGCCTGAGCCCCGGAACTTTCTGGTACCTAGCACTGCCCCTGGGTCCTTCCCCGTATAAAGGCCGGAAGCAAGACAGACAGGCACCTGAAACACTCACTCGAGAAGAAACGCCTTCTTCCTTGCTGGCCGGAACCACTGCCACGTGTTTTGCCCGAATCCGAATTTACTGGCGCAGATCTTGGGCAAGTCTGAAGACCTACCAGCAAATGTCCCAGTAAGCTGGGTGGGAGAAAGGCTGCTGTGCAGGAGTTGCCTCCAGGGACCGGTTCAGGCAGTTTGGGCGGGAGCAAAGATGCCCCTTCCCAGCCGTTGTGCTGCCTTCTTCTCCTCTATGCTCCACTCCACTAAATGGGACTTTTAACTGCACCACTGCGCCTGGCACAAAGGCAGAGTCTGGGGGTGTGTGGGGTGGGTGTGCGCGCGCGCACTGCAGAATTCCAGAACCCCCGCTGAGATGCAACTGGCAATACTGAGCAAAGTGTGTACGGAATTCCAACCATCTACCGCTTGCCTCTGGCAAAACCAGTTCTGTACACCTGCACGGAAAGAGCCTCCATTTTTCGTGGTTGCTTTAAACCTTCGATAGGTTGACAAGGGCAAGCGGGTGCAGGGCGGGGAGAGCAGGGAGGTAAAAGGGGGCTTTGCAAAGATAAGCTGTAACTGATTAGCTCTGAGCTTCTAGAGATGTCGTGATGATGTCTTCCTGAGCGCTGAGAAGAAGGTTTGCGTGGTTTTCCTTTCTCCTTCTCCGGTCAGCACCAGAACAGAAGATGGGCTTGGAAGTGTGAGAGCGAGGAAGTCCCTAAAGTCAGGGGGAGCGCGTTAGGATTCCCACTGATTGGTCGACACAGAGTTTTATGTCCTCTGCAGCTCCCTGTCCCACCCCAGGGCCCGAAGGAGCAGAATAAATCAGCCACGATTTGTTTCACGCGCACAATTTACGCAGGTCACAGAATTTCAGTCTCCAGCTCACTCGAATTTCCGCTGCTCAGAGAGTCGAGCTTCAGTATTCTGCTGCGGCTGCCCTTTCCCAGTCATTAGCATAAGCAGAATAAATTACGCAAACTAAGGAAATGTATGTAAAAAATTATCTTGACTTGCATCCTTTACTCAAGTCACAGAACTTGACTTTTCCCGGTGCAGAACATGCTCCCACTGTGTTCTCCATGATGTCCCACAGGGAGGGGGGGGGGAAGAAACAAAAACCCAAAGCTAAGCCATTACGCCAGTGTTCTCCAACCTGGAGTCCCCAGATGTTTTTGGCCTACAACTCCCAGCATGCCCCAGCCAGCTACGCTGGCTGGGGCATGCTGGGGGTTGTAGGCCAAAAACATCTGGGGACCCAAGGTTGGAGAACACTGCATTACGCAGAAAGAAAGAGACGCCTGAAGAAAACCTCTCCGGCTGTTCTTCATGAGAACGCCGCCTGTTTTATGGCGCATGGAGACAGGAGAGCCAATTGCTCTGGTGGCCCACCACGGCAAAGGCGAACACGCTTCCATCCTCCTCAGTGCCCGAAGTGGGAGGAAAAGGGATGGTTAGGCCGGACACAATTATGTCCGCCTGAAAAGAAATGGGACGGTTATAGCACCACGTGAAAAGAAGCCAGAGGGAAGCCCATCCCACCGCCTCCACTGCAGCCCAAGGGGCTCTGGTAATAGGTTGGCCAGTCAGAAAATAAATGGGAAGAGCAACGAGAAATAGGACAGGCCCAAGATATTTTGCTGCCTGAAGCAAAGAACACAAATACACCCACATCCAAGCCCCCCCACACACACACATTCCACATGGAGAAGCCAACTGGCCTGGCAACACAGGCGGCCTGTGGCTCGCACTGGCTCAGCTTGTCTGAGCGTGGAAAGCTAAGCAGGGTCAGGCCTGGTTATCACTTGGATGGGAGACCCTTCCTCTAGTTTCCTGCACTGAGCAGGGGGCTGGACTCGATGGCCTTGCAGGCCCCTCCCAACTCTATGATCCTATGATATCCTATGACAAGGGACGTAGGGCAGGCTGGTTGGCAAACAGAGCTGTGTCCTCCAACACCTCGTTGAGGTTCCCATCTGCTGGATGAGACGGCTGCTCTTCTCTGCCAAATGACAGGGCCGGCCCTAATGAGAACCTGCAGTCTCCCCGCCCATGCGCACGCACGCGTGCACACACGCACACCCTTTGTCCCTTTGACCAACCTGACACGGTGAGCCTGGCTCCCCTGCTAAACTTCACACTGGCAATGTTCGTGGCGACACAGTGGAAGATCCCGGCATCCTCAGCGCGGAGTCCAGTGATCTGCAAGACTCCCTTGGGCAGCAGGGTGTACCTAAAAGAGCCAGAAAACACAATGAGAACAGGGAGGGGGCATAGTGGATGAACCGACCCATACACTGCGATCAACATCTGAGGCCCTCCTCTGAGGGAAGTTTGGAGGATGGCAGCAAGTGAGAGCGCCCTGTCTCCCAAGGACACCCCGATTTGTAAAAAGGGATGTATGGACAGGGGAGAGGGGTGCATCTGATTTCAGGGAGGGAAACTCAGGCAGAAAGATTCAGGGGGGGGCAGCAGGAGGTGAAGCACATGTGGGAAGAACGCCAGCTCATCCAGGGGGATCGGATGGAACAGGGATCATCAGGGGGCCCGTACCTTTATTCCAGCAAGTGTCCATGGACAGCAGGGTAGTGGGGCAGATGGCCTCCCAGAGATTTGGAGCTCCAAAGGAAAGATTCGGGGCTCCAGCCCTAGTGGGCCGCCCCCAACACCGCCTCTGATGCAAAAGACATCCAGAGTTCCAATCACAGAACTCCAGTGCCATGTCTAGTTTGATCCTAATCTATATAAAAGAAGTCCTGACTGACTGACTGACTGACTGACTCATCAACGCCCAGCTCAAACCATTTAATCTAGGAACGTGTAATTTTGAAGGAACATTGCTTTTATGACGTAGACACCCACTAAGGAATGATTTTTGGAAATTCCATCCCTAAGGGGGTGAAAAAGGGGGGGGGAATCGCTCCACTTTCATATCTCCTATGGGCAAAACAACAGGGCAGCAGTTATGCAAATCGGCCTCACCTCATAACTGCTGCAGGAGTCAATAGGAGCAGTTATGCAAATAGCCCATACGACACTTAGAATGTTCGTATGAATTCCTGCAGGGGCCAATAGGGGTGGATATGCAAATCTCCTCTAAGCCATTTAGAATGTTCTCTGAGGGGGTGAAAAGGGAGGGAAACTTTTTAAATGACTGAATGACTGTTGTGTGTGGGGCGTCGTCGCATAGGCTCCACTCCATCACATTTTGACAGATCTACCCCAAACTTGGCATGGCCACTCTTCATCACCTGTAGACTCTCAGGATTAACCTGATTTTTCTTTAAGATCAGATATTTCTGTCAGAAAAGTTTTCTGCTGCCAGCACCCAGCCTAAACGTTACACTTTCAGTCAGAGAATGACTGTTGTGTGTGGGGTATCCCAAATCCTGTGTGTCTGTGTGTCTCTGTGTATGGGCGTTTGTGTGCGCACGGTCCTGTTGCATCACTTCCAGGGCCGGATGTGACACGACGGGACCTGCGCCAGCGGCGCGGGTGATTCGCCGCAGAGAGGCAAGCCGCCGCTGGAAAACGGTAGGACCGTGCGAGCCCCACGCAGACGTGAGCGGGGCCGATTTCGGCTCACTACGCCCGCGCGAGGCGAGCGGTTTCATCCCTATTCGCAGGAGTCATTCAGGAGCGGTTATGCAAATCACTCCAACGACATATAGAATGTTCGTATGAACTGCCGCCACAGCACCCCAATCAGGAGCGGAAATGCAAATCTCTCCTACGTCAAAACAGAATGTTCATATGCACTGCAGCGGGGACCTACACGGGCAGGGAGCTGGGATTTCATTGTTGGGTAGTCCTGGGGTGGGGGGAGAGGGGATTACATTGGTGGGTAGTCCGGGGGTGGCAAGCTGGGATTTAATTGTTGCATAGTCCTGGGGGGGAAGAGCAGGGATTTAATTGTGTAGTCCGGGGGGGGGGGAGCAGGGATTTCATTGTTGCGTAGTCCCGGGGGGGGGGGAGCTGGGATTTCATTGTGTTGTCCTTGGGGGGGGGGACAGGTATTTCATTGTAAAGTCCCAGGAGGAGGGAAGCAGGAATTTCACTGTGTAGTACCGGGGGACACACACAGGGATTTCATTGTACAGTCCCGGGGGGGGGGGGGAGCTGTGATTTCATTGTTGTGTGGTCCCGAGGGAGCTGGGATTTCACTGTTGTGTAGTCCCGGGGGGGGGGGGAGCAGGGATTTCACTGTGTAGTCCCAGGGAGAGTCCCGTGAGAGCAGGGATTTCATTGTGCAGTCCCGGGGGAAAGATAACAGGGATTTCATTGGGTAGGCCGGGGGGAGCAGGGATTTCATTATGTAGTCCAGAGGGGGAATCAGAGATTTCATTGTGCAGTCCCGGGGGGGGGGGAGCAGTGATTTCATTGTGTAGTCCAGGGGGAACTGGGATTTCATTGTGCTGTCCCGGGGGAGCTGGTAGTCCCGGGAGAGCTGGGATTCCCAGGGGAGCTAGGATTTCATTATGTAGTCCCGGGGGACCTTCCCTATGGAGGGATCCAAAACAGCAGACTGCTACCTTAAGGAATTTCGAACAAATAGTGTCTATAGGAAAATGACGACCCGTGCAACGCCGGGTAAAAAAAGCTAGTAATGTTATTATAACCCTTGTTCGATTCCCTGCAACTCCAGGTACGGCTAAGTAAAATGCCTAACTGAAACCCTGTTGAGCCCCTGCCAGTCACTGCAGACAATATCAAGATAGATGGACCAAGGGTCTGACTCGGCATAAGGCATCTTCCTATGTTCCTCAGTAGTGACGTCACATCTCTGGAACTCCCTGCCCAGGGAGATTTCTCTGACCGGCTCATTGCTCTCCTTTCAGAGGTTAGTGAAAGCTGCCCTCTTTTGGGGGGCTTTTTTCAGACTGTGGATCAATTGGAACTGAACAATCCTTTGGAATCCCTCATATTATCAGTTATGATCATCTGTTTTCTGGTTGGTTATTTTAAATTGTTTTGATTATCTATTATGCATTTTTGTATAGATTTTGCCATTTGTAAGGTACTCCTCCGAACTCACTGGTGGAAAGCAATACAGTGCGGGGAGAAAACAGACTGAAAAAAATGACTAAATCAGCAAGTAAGGGAAAATCTTCATTTCAGAGTTGCACCCTGGTCTGTCTTCCATCTTTCCACTATCCTATTCCTAACTTGGAATAGGGTAGTGGAAAGATGGAAGACAGACCAGGGTGCAACTTTGAAATTGTACCAAGACTACAAATACAACCTGCATTTTTGAAATCTGTTTTGTTAATGGTCTAGTGTGCATTGATTGAGCATATCTGGTCCCAGAGAAAGCCCTGTGCAGATACACCCTTGGCATATCATGGGATGGCTCTTCTCAGTTGCCAGTTTAATTGCCTCTGCAATTGCTTGGGAGCAAGTGTGTTTGTGTGTGTGTGTGTGTGCGCTGTGTGTATATATCTGTTGTGTGTGCGTGAGTGGCTGCGCATGCAATTCTGAATTGTCCCATTTTCTTGTTTCATATTAATTCTAGCTTAGTGCTGCTATTACTTATTTATTTATATTTATATTTATATTTATATTTATATTTATACTCCACCTTTTTTCCTGTGAGGAACCCAAGGCAGCTTACATAAACCTCCTCTTCCTCTCCATTTTATCCTCACAACAACCCTGTGAGGCAGCTTAGGCTGAGAATCAGTGACTGGCCCCAAAGTCACCCAGTGAGTTTCATGCCCGAGCGGGGACTAGAACCTGGATCTCCCGAGTCCCAGTCCAACACTCTCACCACTACGCCACACTGGCTATTACCAGTCTAGAGCAGTGGTTATCAAACCCTGGTGTTCCTCAGATGTTTATCAGATCAGTAATGTCAGACTGGTTTCCCCAAAAGACAGCTTGCTGGCTACTATATTCTTTGGAAATGTACAAGTGCCAGAGAAAGCTGAGCATGACTTGGGGCACGCTCTCAGTTCATGTGGAGCGGTGGCGAGGCTCAACAGGCCTGGACGATGCCAAGTGTGAGGCTCCCTTGCACACTCCCCAGAATCCTTTGCGACATGCATGGCAGATGTACAGCCATGTTGGCGTGAAAAGGGTTCCCAAGACTCTGAAAAGCACGGGGGTGGAGCACACGCAGCCCTATTTATAGCTAATCAGGCCCACGGTCCTTACCGGTCATTATCTGTATTGACGGGGAGATGATTCCTTTGCCACATGATCACTGGCTCCGGCAAGCCATGGATTTGGCACTGGAACCTGGCAACGCCTCCTTCTTCCACCACGGCACTCTGGGGGTGAATGTGGAAGTCAGACATCGCTAAAGAGAGAAAGAGAATGAAAGGATGCTTTGGTGTGGGATTAATTCTGAATTTGAAAGGTGAGCTACCCGCCGAGAGGAACCCAGCCTCCCAAAACCCACCAGGGAAGACTAAGAGACACACATACCCCCGGGGAAGCTGCCACCGGTCAGTACAGGCAATACTGAGCGAGATGGACAGATGGTCTGATCCAGTATAAGGTAGCCTACTACGCTCCACCCCTCTGGAACTCCCTGACCAGGCAGTTTTCTGACCAGACTGATGAATACAAATTAAAACTGAAGACCCCCCATGGCGCCTCACAGAAACTTCACATACTCTCACTCTTCAGCCTTAGTTTATTTAGGGCCCAATCCTACGCCTGTTTAGACAGGGGGGAAAGCCTACAACTCCCAGCATGCCCCAGCCAGCTGGCTGGGGCATGCTGGGAGTTGTAGGCTTTTTTTTAAAATTGTCTAAACAGGCGTAAGATTGCGCCTTTAGCTAATAAACGAATACCCTGTTCTTCCTCTAAAGGGCTCAGAGAGGCTGATCAACGATGTCCAAGCAGTTATCCAGTACCACCCGCTGCCAGTGCCGTCTCCAGGCTTTGGAGGGCCCTTGGGCAAGACACCCACCATAGGCCACCATCGCTACCGCTGGCTTGCTTGGCGGGCAGAGGGCCCGGGAGCGAGTAGGCAGCGGCATCTCCTGCTCCCCCCTCCTCACCACCTCCGTTGTCTGGGCCAGAGCGAGAGGCGGGCGAACAAGCAGGTTTGCAAAGAGGAAGGGGAGGAGCCGCTCCGGGGGGGCTGTGGTCAGTGGGCCCCTACTGGGCTGTGGACCCTTGGCAAGTCCCCGGCCATGCCAGCCTTGCCACTGACCCTGCCTGCTGTGACCGACAGGCAGTATGATGTTTCCAGATTGGCCAGGCCTGGATCTTGCCCTGCTCCTACTTAGGGAGGTGGTGGGCTCTCCCACTCTGGAGGCATTCAAGGTGCGGCTGGACGGCCATCTGTCGGGGATGCTTTGACCTGGATTCCTGCATTGGGCAGGGGGTTGGATTCGATGGCCTTGTAGGCCCTTTCCAACTCTATAAACTTTTCTATGATCAGCAACCGCAACCACAACAAACAACAACTTTGCTGGTTGAACTCTGGGCTCCAGCAACTGATCTCAGGGACCCTGGGATGGAAACATACTCCACGCCGGGATTTGGGCATGCTTGCCCACAGCCCCCGGCCTGGCCCTAACGCTGCCTAAATCGTACCACGTTGCATGTAATCATGTTGCGTGCATGAAAAGGGTGCAGCTGGAGGAACTGACTCACGTGAACCGATCGACACCACCCTCAGCTCAACCAGCCCCCGACCCAAGACTAAATTCATAACCGGGCCAGTACTCGAGAAATCATCCACGCTCCTAACTTCCCGAACAACAACAACAAAAAGCATCTTTTAGCTGTGCCTGTGTCTGCTCCCTTCCCACCCTCCTCACAAAATGCCTTCTGGCTGCACATTCACACACACACACACACACACACACCTCAATCTCCTTCTTTCAACATACATCAAAGATAATACATGTGCATCTCTTTAAGGGAAAGAACCACAGACATGTCAGGAAGGATCCATCATTCATCTTCAGACTCCCATTGGGCCCCGACAGATGGGAGACTTCTTATTCCGTTTCATACATTAAACATGGGCCGCGCATCACCCTCCTCTCACGCCCCTCTGTCATAAGCTTCAGCTCACTAAATAGGGAGGGTTTAGAAAACACAACGTGCTGATTGTGCTTTTAGGGGATCCACTGCTGTTCCCCTTCCTCTCCCTCCTTCAAAAAGAAAATCTGGTTTGAACTGGATTTTAATGTAATTTGAGAGCATTTTATTAAATTATGTAAGCCCCTTGAGCACTAATTGCATTTTATTGTGTTAAGAAAAGTGCTCTGAGCACCAGCCAACTGGAGTGCAAGTGCAACAGAAACATAGCTGTTTTATTGCTATAATGTCGTGAAGCTTGATATAAACATTGTTATATTTTTAATAGTTCGCAGCATTCTTAGTTGTTGTTATTGCTGTGGTGATGATGATGAAGATTATATGAGATAGCAGGAAATGATCTTAGTTTTATCCTGAAGCTTAGTTCCATTCATTATGCAACTTTCGAGTAAGTATTTGAAGGGTGAGGGCCCTAGCTCTGCTTTTTTAGCAATGGGGTTGCTTGGACACTGAACATGTGTCCTTCAATGAGAAAGTGATGGCAGACAGCTTGCACATCCATCTTCCCCTTCAGTATAGAGTAGGGATGTGTGAGGAATCCGATAGGGGGGTGAAAATCTGACAGTTTTTCATGGTTCAGCCACACACACACCCCAGATTCTGGTTCGCCAGCCCTGTACTGGCGCTGACTCGCTATGATGCAAGTCACGCCAGCTGGCGGACTTCCGTCTCTAAGACGGGCCGTGGTTTGCACATTTTTTTAAAACGCTAAGGAAATTTGCAAAAATGGCACTATTTGAGACATTTGTGTAACTTTTACGCCATTTGTGTAACTTTATGCAAACAGCATAAATCACGGTATTTTGCACGTTTTGCACAAATCAGCACCTGAAAAGCATGTGGATCTAGTGTGATTTGTGCAAATCCTCCGATTTTATGCAAATTGCACTAGATCTATGTGTTTTGGGGGTGCTGATCTGCGCAAAGCGTGCAAAATACTGCGATTTACATTATCTGCATAAAGTTACGCAAATGGCGCAAATAGCACCATTTGCGCAAATTTCCTTAGCGTTTAAAAATGCGCAAAATATGGCCTGTCTTAGAGACGGAAGTCCATGGAACACACACACACCCGACTCAGCCCGCTTCCGATCATCGGATCGGAAGCGGGCAGGAAGTCCGTTGAGCTCAAACGAGCCAGACTTCCCAGCATCGGCACATCCCTAAATAGAGCTTTAGGGCTGGGTATATTTTCGCTCTCCATTCAAGCAGGGCAATAGTAAGGCCTGCTTTGCAACTACAAGGGTTCCTTGACAGACAAGCTTGTGCCAAAAGGGTTCCCCCGAAGGAAGGAAGTCTGAACACGACTGCCCTCACAAGGCATGGATAACATCACCCGGTCATTAATAACACTGAGTTTAAAGACTTCAAGCCGCTAACTGGAATGGCCCACATAAAGTATGCTAGAAATGAGCTAGAAACAATTTTCAGGGACCAAATCGAAAAGGGAAGACCAGAAAGAAGAATGCAACACCGCTCTCTGGGAATCTCCGGAATGGAGGTTCTCCAGTTGGCGGAGGGTTAACCGGAAGGCGAGTTTGCCAACAAAAACAGCCCCAAGTGAAGAACTGGTTTCCCCGTAGCTTTATTTCAATAAGATCATCTCTTCGGGAAAGGGAAAGGGGAGTAAGCCATGTCATGATATGATGTATTTTTGGAATATAGATTAATAATGGATTACCGGTATGTGGATAGAATTGGTTTTGGCCCCGGGGTGACGGGTGCACTTGGAGTTTATGATTTGTAGGTTTATGTTCTTTGTATGTGTGTTCATTTAAAAATATAAATAAAAATTAAAAAAAAAGAAAAGATAATCTCTTCCAGGTAAAATTGCGGCAATAACCTCTCCTCTTAAAGACACCAGTATTAATATTTATCATGAATAAAACATGGAGAGGGCATAAATAATTCAGTGATGAGGATGTTAAGTAAAATATGGCTCTACAGTGACCCTATAATGTGGCTTTAAAGCGCAGTTTTATGTCAGAAGCTGGGGGGAAATGCCACAACCCTTGCCAAAGCAGCGGGTTTTTATAATTTGCATTAAACATTCATGTCCTATGTTATAAAACGCTGCCCAGGTTTTGCAAACCTTATTTACAGTTGCAAAGGCATCCATTCCGAGCAACTGTCCTGCTAACAGCACCGCAGTCCAGCAGCAAACACTCACCTAGGAGGGATTCTCTAAAATTAGCCAGCGGCAGGTGGGCAATGGATCGACCGTCACAGTTTCTGCTAGGTTTCCAGTATGGTTGCACCGGAACCAAACCAAAATAAACAAGTTTGCATATCATTCATATCTCTGCCCACAAATGGATCCACGAAGACTAAACCGAGCCAAGCTCACTACTCTGGAAATGCTACCCTGGGGTCATCCTGTTTTAACTCTAGAAAAGTTGTACACTGGAGTTACAGACGGTGCCAGGCAAACTGGACAGAGCCAACTGTTGTCGACACAACGATGCCCGGCATATTCTGATCGCCAAGCATGTCACTGGGTTCTGGTGAGCTCTGGTTTCAGTCACTACCGAGGCAAAGTCTTGCAAACCGAGCAATAAACCCCTATCCGGTCCCATTTAAGGGGCAGATCACAACCTCATCCATATTCATGAGGCGTTTATTCCGGCAAACAGCTTGGTCGGATCCCCCTTAATCGAACGGCAAGCCGGCTCGAGAGCCTGACCGCAGCAGCAGCAGCAGCAGCAGCAAATCTGATGTAATAAAGATGAAAACAGGTATTGAATAAAATTTCCTTTACTCCCTGAAAAACTAAATTGAAGCCATTAGCAGGCAATCCGTTTTCGTTCAGCAGAGCATTAGCGGATAAGGAGGAGACTGACCTAGATTTGGTGTGGGAAGAGACAAACATTAACTCAGTATGTCATAGCAAATCCAAGGCCTGTTAGGATCATTAAAGCACAAACATTAGGATCGGCAGCAAGTAGCGGCTAGCGGTGCATGTGTCTGTGGGGCTCGGGGGGGGGGAGATGATGGACAAGGGAGAGACGTGGCACGTCATGGCAGGCAGGGCCTGCACCAGGTTCCCGGGGGCCCGGGCAAAGCGGCTTCGTGCCCCCCCCCCCCAGAGCAGCAGGCCCTCGCCTCCAGACGTGGCGTGGGCTTCCTGGACGGTGCGGAGCAATGCTGAAGTGCAGCCAGACTATTACCGGTGCCCGCACCATTTTAATTTCTCCACATATGCATTGAGGGCATCGTATTATGGGGAAAAGTAGAGTTGGAAGGGGCCTACACAAGGCCATCGAGTCCATTCCCCTGCTCAACGCAGGAATCCAGGTCAAAGCATCCCCGACAGATGGCTGTCCAGCCGCACCTTGAATGCCTCCAGAGTGGGAGAGCCCACCACCTCCCGGGGTAGTTGGTTCCATTGTCTTATTGCTCTGACAGTCAGGAAATTTTTCGTGATGTTCCATTGGAATCTAGGTTCCCGTAACTTGAGCCCATTATTCCGTGTCCTGCAAACTGGGATGATCGAGAAGAGATCCTGGCCCTCCTCTGTGCGACGACCCTTCAAGTACTGGAAGAGCGTGTGGATGGTGCTGGCAAATCCAGCTACTTGGGTTCACTGCTCCGGTAAGTGCCAGCCTCACCAGGCCCCCACCCCGCTATTTTTTTAATGTATTAAATAAGGCCCAGGAATCAGTGGGCCATGCCACAGCCCCAAGGTCCCAGCACCCCCCATGGATCTCAATGGATTTACTCTATGACTAAAGGCACAATCCCATGCAGCACATTTAGACAGGTTTCCCTGTCGCTTTATTTCAATAAGATCATCTCTTCCAGGTAAATCCAGGATTCCCATATTTAAAGGATTTTCTCAAACACCACAGACTACGGAGACACCCCCCCCCCATATTTGTACATTATCTCCAAATGCGACAGAAGTGCTGGGGTTATGCCCTAAGCTGCACAGTCAGTCCACATGGACCGCTGCCCAGAGCTGTTGGCTTTCACCATTGCTTTGCATGAGTTGAGACTGAAATCTAGCGCACTCCCTTGCATTATTCTCCCTCTCTCATAATACTAGGACCCAGTGGGGTCATCCCATGAAGCTCATTGGTGGCAGATTCAGGACAGATAAAAGGAAGGACTTATTCATACACCGCATAGTTTAACTATGGAATTCACTTCCACAGGATGTAGTAATGGCCGCCAATGTGAAGGGCTTTAGAAGGGGATTGGACAAATTCACGGTTCGATATATGCTACCTCCAGGATATATTTTTTTATCTGGATCAAACTCAATACTTAAGAAGTGTGTGTGAACAGCAGAGAAGAAAAGCACATCCCCCTGGATACTCTTGGAGGAATACCCCTTAGCTACTGTTCATGAGAATGCAGCCTTCTTGTTTGGGGTGGGGTGAGGTGAACAGAGAGAATCTTTTGACTACAATAGTATTAAATGAGCGGCATTATAAGATCAGAGGCGGATCACTAGTCACTCTGGAATCCAGATGCTGAAATTGGCTGGGGTGGGAGTGGAGAGACTCCTTTTTCTGCAAAAGGCATCATTCTACAGCGTGCCAATTAAACAGACACGGGAGTCTTTCAAACTGATGCACAAAAAAACAACAACAACACAACAATCTTCAGCATCCATCGGGCCTTTTACATCACTGGCATTCTCCTGTTTCAACTCGCCTAAGTTTCCATAGCAAAATGCCAGGATTAGAAAACCCCTTTTTTAACAGCCTCGTCGGAGACACCAACCGTGAACCTAGCTGGCCCACGACGAGCGGCAAGGTCAAGACCCAAGCAAACCCACCAAGGATCTGCTCTATCTAACAAAAAGAATTCCTTATGAGAAAGGGAGGGGGAGAAAGTGGTTTTTATGTGGTTTCCTCTTCACACACTCCGGAACCCAAAAAAAAATATGAAAGGCGCCGAGAGATAAAAGGCAGAGAGAGAGAGAGAGAATTCCACTGCTTTGTCCTGTTCTCGCTTTGACAATCCTAATGGTCTTAACAAGGAATTTAAGGACATTCAGGGGGAAAAAATACATTGTATCTTCCTTTTAACAAGACCTTTTTATCTCCCACCCCCCCACCCCCACTCCACCGCCAAAAGGGTCCCCTCCTGGAACAAGGCTCCGCTGGCTATTCACGGCACCTCAGCCGCCTCACCACAAACTGGAGACTCCGCTCTCCGTGTCTAATGATGCTATTGTCCAAAGCTGCCACTGCCTGGCCCGGGAGCCTAGTTTTGAATACGCGCTTCTTTATGCGTAGCCAAGTGTGAACAACCGCACCGCCCAGTTATTCTCTGGGAGCATTGGGAATGGGGGGGGGGGAAGAGAGGGGACGGATCCGACGCTTATAGCCGAGTGAAGGGGAAAGCTGGGTGTAAAAACGAGTAAATGGCGGGAAATATTAAAGCGCCTGGGTTCCTTTTCTTTCCTTTGTCCTTCCATGCAAGGAAAATCCGCCTCATCCCATGAGTGGGTTTGTAAAGCTGGCGTTATTTTTTTTATTATCCAGGCAGGGACTCGGACCCGAACAAAACGGGCTCTTTCTCCCACCTCACCTTCTCTCTGCTTCTGCCATTTTTAACCAAATCACTTTTTAATGTTTACGGTATGTATTGCCACGGCAAGCCTTCTGGGAGAAGGCTTTTGGAACAGAACATCATATTTTGGAGAAATGGAACTTCTTCTTTGACGAAGGATATTATCACTGTGTATATCACCGGCTTCTGTCTTTTGGTCATACTAAATATCTGGCACGGTGTACCCCACCCCCCACCCCCGTTCTCTGGTAAGGGGGCGCAGGGACGTCAGAGGAGCTCCACGTGAGAAAAGGACAGGAAAGGGGAAATCTTGTGTGTGAAGCAGAACTTAAGTGCCACATACCTTTGGACGAAATAACGGGGAGGCCATTACTTTAAAAAAAGGGGGGAAAGATGCAAACGTTCAAATCCTTCTCACTAGTCCCAGATATGTGACGGGGTCAGGCTATGCTTACCAAACAGAGAGAGACGTGCATTGCCTTTTCCTTATTGTCACATGGAATATTCCACCCTTCCCTACCCTGGTGATGTCCATGTTTTTGGACTACAACTCCCGTCACCTTCCCCTCATGCGTCTGGTCTTTTTTAGTTTGTAGGCTAGATGAAGGACTGTCATTCAGTGGTACAGCACAAGTTTTACATGCCAAAGGCCCCAGGTTCAGTCCTTGGCATCACCGGGTAGGCCTGGAAAGGACTCCTGTTTGCCAGTCAGAGGCACTGCCAGTCAGCAGGGACAATACTGAGCTAGACATAAGGCAGCTTCCGAAGTTCCTGGGGCAGGAACTGTGTCACTTTTGAGGGATGTGAACTACTTTGGAAGGCAATGACCTGGTTTGCACAAACAAAGCTTGTGGGCTGCGGCGTGTGCCAGGTGGGATTTGAATATTCAAAGCCCGGCTGCGGCTTGTCCTGTCATCCAAACCCAGGCAGCAGGGGTTGTGTGAGGGTTAAACAACCCTAGCATAACCCATGGTCTGTTGTTGGGATATGCGAGGGTTGTTTAACCCTTGCACAAACCCCGCTGCCTGGGTTCACACGGCACCACAAGCCATGGCCAGGTGTTGAATATTCAAAATGGCCACCGGCCTGCGCCAGTACACGCCACAGCCTGCCGTGGCTTAAATAAGCCACACTGGATTGTTCGATCATGTGAACTGTCCCTGTCACAAAGAGGAGGGCCAGGATCTCTTCTCGATCATCCCAGTTTGCAGGACACGGAAACATGGGCTCAAGTTACAAGAACCCAGATTCCACCTAAACATCAGGAAAAATTTCCTGACTGTTAGAGCAATACGCCAATGGAACCAACTACCCAGGGAGGTGGTGGGCTCTCCCACTTTGGAGGCATTGAAGGTGCAGCTGGACGGCCATCTGTCAGGGATGCTTTGACTTGGATTCCTGCATTGAGCAGGGGGTTGGACTCGATGGCCTTGTAGGCCCCTTCCAACTCTACTTTTCTATGCTTCTATGATCTTCGTCAGGTTTAAGCTCTTCATCCTTTGATGGTTTACATCAGTGTTCTCCAACCTTGGGTCCCCAGATGTTTTTGGCCTACAACTCCCAGCATGCCCCAGCCAGCATAGCTGGCTAGGGCATGCTGGGAGTTATAGGCCAAAAACATCTGGGGACCCAAGGTTGGAGAACACTGGTTTACATAATTCAACATACTGTTTGAATGCCATAAGGGTACAGGGCTCTGCACCACCGGAAAAGACCCATTTCATTTATCCCATGCCCAGCAATAACACCATCAAATCCTTCCTGCTTCCCAATTAAGGCTAATGAATGTAAAATGAAATTAAAACAACAACTTTACACCGTCAGTCTTCACATTCTGTAAAGCAATCATTTCCAACAATAGCCTATAAGCTTTTGGGATGTGTTTCCAGCGAACGGCATGCTTGCAATTAGCTTACTAAAATGTCTTCTAACCCGGCTTTGTTATTTTCAGAGAATTACTTAATTCCCTGCTATCAGAGATAGCCGTGTGCTCCGGTCTATAAGGAGTTAGCCCTTTGTTCTTTGGTGATTATCTGCGAAAGAGGACGATGACACGCAGATGAATGACAAGCCAGTCTATCACCACACACTCTGCATTTAATGTCTTCATACCGGCTCATTAATTACCACAGAAAGCTCCTTTCCAAATGGAACCAGTGATTTATAGAATGCTTGGGCAAGGTGCCATTTTCATCAGAGAAGCAGCCAATGGCATTGCCCGAGTTAATTGCCTCCTTCTTCCTCGACAATCACAGACGTCATCTTTGCTCCGTTCTGCCTCCATAAGGACTAAGGCTCGGTTGGACCATATTTCCCACGCGAGCTGCATGCTGTCACGTAGAGGCAGGGTCACGTGACGACCCACAGGGTCAGGGGCTAGGAGCAAGAGAGAAGGCGGGTCGGGCCTTTTGCAGAGAACTGGTCGGGCTCGGGGGGGGGGGAGGCTCCTTTTCCATTACGGGTTCTGCAGCTTTTATTTGGAGCTTCATCGGAGCTATCCATGGTGCTCCGTGGTGGTGAAACTATTTTGGGGATGGAGTTCGGCACCATGGATAATAGAGTCTCCCTGAAAGCTCCAAATAAAACCTGCAATGGAAAAGGAGCCCTGCCAAAATAGGACATCTGACCAAGGGGAGGGCTGAAGCACTGGTTGGAGATACACGCCGAGGTCTGCTCCAAAAAGGCACCCAGGCAGGTGCAGAGAGAGAAACAGGTAGCAGGCTTGGCAGGGAAAGACCTGCGGGGTAAGGAAGTGGAGGGAGAAGAGGCGGGGCAGAGGGAAAAGCCAAAGCCGCGAGCCGCATGCAGGTAGATGCCGAGCTGCCCAGGCAAAGGGGGGGAAGCGAAGGTCAGCATCCAGTCAGTGGGGAGGGGCAGAGCTGAGGTAGGCACCCTGGTTCCCCTCCAAGTCTTTTGCGCGGCAACTCCCATAAGACCCTGCCAGCATGGCTAATGGTCAGGGATTGTGGGAGTCGTAGTCCAAAGCATCCGGAGACTGCCTGCTCCTGAGTAACATAACACAAGAAGAACTCAGGTGGATCAGACCAAAGGCCTGCCTAGTCCGGCATTCTGTTCCCACAGTGGCCAACCAGCAGCCTGTGGGAAGCCCACAAGTAGCTCATGAGTGCAACAGCACCCTCCCGATGCCAGCAACTGGTATTGAGAGGCAGACTGTCTCTGATACTGGAGGTAATAAATAGCCATCAGGACTAGTAGCCATTGGTAGCCTTCTCCGCCATGAATTTGTGCAATCCCCTTTTAAAGCCATCCAAACTGGTGTCTGTGAAGGACTACGACCAGTCCTTTGACTTTGGACAAGAGATCAAAGGCTACAGATCGCCAGCCTTTGAGTCTGTCATCTTCAAACCACCTCACTCTGAATCCGGCCCTGGGTCTCAGACACTGGACTTAGCACAGTGTAGGGGAAAGTAAAAGAAAGCTTAGTTTGGGTTAGTCCGTTACAAATTAGGTGGGGAGATAAGGGAAGTGAAATTGACAGAAAGAGATACAGTCACGCCTTGGATTGAGAGCATAATTCGTTCCGGAAACGTGCTTGTAATCCAAAACACATTTCTATCAAAACGAAATCCCCCCCCCCCAAAAAAAATGTGTACAGAGATTTTTAATTCCAGCCGTACTACAGTACTTGTCTTGCAAGACGTCGCTTGCATAGCAAGTAATGAATAAATAAATAAATATTTAAAAATTTGCTTGTCTTGCAAAATGCTCTCAAACCAAGTTACAGTACTTGCAATCCAAGGCATTACTGTGCTTTGCTGCACACAGTCAGAGCTACAAAATAACAAAACTAGATTTCACGCTAGAGTTCCCACTACTACCCAGGCACTTACACATTAGCTTGGGGATTGCTCTTCTTGGGACTTGCCTCAGCAACAGCTCCCTGCTTCGCACTCCTTCGTGTCCAGAACAACCACCAAACCCAGAAGCCACGGCTGACCGTATCGATTTCCCCACCCACCCCTCCCTTCGATAGCCCGACTGTCCCTTGGTCAGTCATGATCAATTCGTCCGAGCTAGGTATGGGGGTGTGTGGGGTGTGCCTCCTAGGTGTCAGAAGGGTGGCTTCCTGACCATACCTAGAGAGCTTGGCGGACATTTACATGCGAATATGTCGCAGACTCTGAAGCGACACAGCCACCCCACCCACCCCCAGGAGAAACCGTGTACATTCACAGGAGATTCTCAGCCTCCAGCGAGGATTACACTTATTTACATGTGTTTGGTGAGGAAGGACACAGGAAACACCGAATGCTTTTCTTCACAGCGGCCATCACTACATCTCATGGTAGCGAATTCCATCGTTTAACTATGTGCTGTGTGAAGAAGTTTTGACAGCTAGCTGTCTGGGTCCCCTTTAAAACGGGATTTTGACAGGGCAATGGGTTTTTGGCTTTTGACTGGGACGTAAGGCTGCATATGCCCCAGTCAAAAAACAAAACACAAAACCATTGCCCTGTCAAAAAAAAAACCCTTTTAAAGGGGACCCAGAGAAAGGGGGTGGGATGCACTTTTGCTCTTTCCCGAGCACCTAGAGTCTCGGGGGAAAGTGCCAAGTGTGCATCGCCCTGAGGACTGTCAGGGCAAAAAGAAAAGATGAGGATCTCGCTGTGAAGGGGGTGTAAATCTCACCACCCCTTTTCGTGAGCAAAGATCGCTCGTGCCTTGCCTTTCCCTTGACAGCTTGCCTTTTGACAGCTGTCAAGAGAAGCAAAGGGAAGAAAAAGCCTGTTTGGACCCTTTAGGGGTCAATGTCCAGGGTTGGTACCTGCTGTACTCTGACAGCAGGTACCCACCCACCCCGACATTACCCAACTGAGGCTCCCAATTTCTGCACTTGCATAACTGCACTCCTGCGCAGTGCGGCTAATTATTATTTTTTAAAGTAAAAATTAAAAAAAAATTGCACATTGTGTGTACACACATACACACAAGTTTGCCAACCACTGACACCCCCCACTTGGGCACTCCCAAGGGGCTGTCAGTGGCCATCAAAATGGAGATTGCAAAAGCTGGCTGTCAAGCCAGACTTTGTGATCTCCAGGAAAAATAAGGGTAAAGGGACAAAAAGCCATGACAAGCCGAAAATTACTTGCAGTCGTGGGAGGGAGGGGGAGAGAAGCCGGTCCTGCCACAGTGTCCCCTGGGAGACCAGTGGGAGGACCAAGGGGGAAGGAGGAGGAGGGAAGGGCAAACAACCCACGGTGAGACCAATCCTCTTTCAGGTGTACCATGGGTTGTTCACAGAACAACCAACCTACCGTAGCTTATTGGGTTGGCGCGACGTGCGAACGCGCCCACTGTAACCTTTCCTCATAGGCGAGTTGCTCCAGCCCCTTGATCATTCCAGTTGCCCTTTACTGCACTTTTCCCAACTCTACAATATTTATTTATTTATTTATTATATTTATCAATCGCCCATCTGGCCGGTCACCCGGCCACCCTGGGCGATGTACAACCAAAATACAACAAAACACAATAAAACATAATAATTAAAACAATATAAAAAAAATTCTTATTAAAAACCTAACCCACCCCATATTCCCGCCTGAACAGCCATGTTTTTAATGCACGGCGGAAGCTCATCACGGAGGGGGCATGGCGAAGGTCACTAGGGAGGGAGTTCCATAATGTGGGGGCCGCCACAGAGAAGGCCCTCTTCCTAGTCCCCACCAGCCTGGCTGCTCTGGCTGATGGGATAAGGAGAAGGCCGTCCGTGGCAGACCTTGTTGAGCGGCCTACTTGATGTTGCTGGAGGCGCTCCTTGAGATAAGCTCAATATCCTTTTTTAGGTGCGGTGACCAGAACTGTACACACAGTATTCCAAGTGTGGCCGCACCACAGAGTCCTGGATTAATCTGCAACTGGGAGAGCTGGACACTGCTGCGCGGCTTGGAGGGAAATCTTGCTGCTGTGTGTGGCATGCCACTTGCTTCAACAGGGAGCTGGCTAGCACACAAGACTACTGTTTTTCACAAACACCAACACCCCAACCTTTTCGGGTCAGTGGGTACCGTATTTTTCCGTCTATAAGACGCCCCCATGTATAAGACACCCCTACTGGGCAGTTTTGCAACCGTGCGGTTCTCTCCTCGGCTTACTTCCGTGTATAAGACGACCCTCAATTTTTAGTCTAACAATTTTAGGGAAAAGTATAGTCTTATACATGGAAAAATACTGTACATTTGGAATATTGATAGTGTGTCATGGGTGCGCTCAGAAAATGGCTGCCACGAGGGAGGGCTTGCCCATTCCTAAAATGGCTGCCGTGGTGGGCACGGCCAGTCACAAATCTCTCCTTTCCCAGAAGGCAAACTGGTGAGACTGAAAGAACCGTGACTTGTCCAAGAACTTGATTAAAAGGCAGAGGTGGGGTCTGAGCTCCAAAACGCAAAACTATTCATCTGAACCCAAAAAAAAAGATGACGTGGAGGGCTGTACTTTGCTTTGCAGCATGCCAGCCTCCTGATTAAAATAAATACATAAATAAATAAATCTTAAGAAATGAAATAAAAACCAGGAGTGGCAGGGAGCCTGCTGAGTGTCAAGAGGGCTTTCCCATAGGCACCCCGTCGGGAGTCCCCAGCCCTACAATTATATCCATGGCCCAATCTATTAAATTATATTAAAGGGACAGCAGGAATAATTGCCTAGTATACAATCCAAGAGTCAGGGTATAACATTTCCTCTCCTTGCTATTCTGAATTGCACACGTTTAGGGTTTCTCCTCGCCTTCTTCCGATATGAAGAGCCGCAATTGCTTTCTTGTAGCGAACCTGTGCGCATTTGCTCCTTGCAGGCACCTGTAACAGTTTCTGTATTTTGCTGGCAGAGATTCAGGAAAAGGCATGTTGAATCAGCTGTTTCTGAGAATATACGGCAAATCCCTGGAAGTAGGTCACATGACTGCACACACAGGGCCGGCCCCAGTTCTATTTATTCACTTGGAAAAGCCCTGTTGGCTGAAAATAGCTTATCACTGGAAGTTCCCTCTTCCGCCTCCTCGGCGGCAGCCTTATGCTTCTGTTGGCTGCCGGCCAGATGCCGGCTGCCCGAACAAGAAAGTCCCTAGCTCAAGCATGCAGGCTCGGCTGATACAGCAGTACACGTTATTTTGATGCTTTCACTGCTCTGTCATTGTGAATCAGCAGGAATGGCCTGCGCTTCTATAAAATATGTCTTTTTTGACACCCAGCCACTTCTGCGGCAGTTGCAAAGTTTGGAATGGAATTTACGCAGAATACTACCACGACTATTTCCTGCTACTGCTACGTTTTGCCTAAAGGCTACTAAAAGCAAAGTTCAGCCGGAGTGCATGTATTTTAAGCCAGCTATCCAATACCATAAAGCTGATGAAAACAACAATAATTCGCCGCCTTCAAGCCAGGAACGCATTGCATTTCTGCCTTCCGTTAATTGAGCAATCTCCTCCAAGCACGGCAGACTTCAGAAACAAGCAGCAGGTTGATCTGCACGTAAACTTGGCTGTAATTTCTCCATGGGTAGGTTTACTGGGGGGGAACCAGGGTTGCTCGAGCCCTCTGCGTAGTTTCATTCTGCAGGGGAACTCTGGTGCTAATTGCTTGCCTCCTATGACATCATGCTGATGGAAATTAGCTACCTCACTGGGGGCTCAAACACATCTGTATGGTGGGGGGGACCTCCAATGTGGGTGGGTGGGTGGGTGGGGAAGGAACTTCTAGTGATTCTACAGAGTTCACGAATGCATTGCCTGGGAAATCAATGCAGGCATCCAACAATACCCAGTAAAGTAATACCTTGGATTGCAAGCAACTTGGTTTAAGAGCGTTTTGCAAGACAAGCAAATGTTTAAATATTTATTATTATTATTTTGACTTGATATACAAGCGACGTCTTGCAATACAAGTACTGTAGTACGGCTTACGGTAAATTAAAAATCTCTGTACAAATTTTTTTTGGGGGGGGATTTCGTTTTGATATAAGAGTGTTTTGGATTACAAGCACATTTCCGGAACGAATTATGCTCTCAGTCCAAAGCGTGACTGTATTGTTATAAAGTCTATCTCAAACTAAACCTTCTTGCACATAACGACTCCCTAGGAGACCCGCTATGACACCTTAATGCAGTGTTCTCCAACCTTGGGTCCCCAGATGTTTTTGGCCTACAACTCCCAGCATGCCCAAGGTTGGAGAACACTGGTTTACAAGGAATGAAGACATTCCATCGCCACAACTGTGCTCAAGCTAAAGGAGGAGGAGGACGAGGACGAGGAGACAGGCACCCCTCTCTCCTTTGTAATGAGGCACAATATTCCCATCAACAAAAGGCAAGGCTGTGCAAGCAAACTTTGCAATCCACCATCTGGCTGGCCAGCTAATGCACGTTCGCGGCTATTCAGCTGGCTAAGGAAGCCACTAGGGAAATCAAGCTCAAGCCAAGACCTAGGCTTTGAGCCATATATAAATTAATGCAGTTAGATTAAATGCAGATGGATCACTGCTTGGATGGGTCCAACTTTGGTGACCTGGTTGACTAGAGGTATCTGACCAAGAGGCACTGAAAGAGAGAGTGAGAAAGACAAGCAGGATGCTCACAGCTTCCCACTAACCCCATATACAGACCCAGAGGTACAGTTATACAGTCAAGGTGGGGCAGAGTAAAAGCGAGCCTGCTCTTTCCTGGAGGAGGGATCTGGTAAAAGGCAGCCCATTCCAACCAAGTGCGCAAGACCATACGTACACCAGGGGATAGCCAAAAAATTCTGCAGCTTCAGGGTCCGACCCAGACACATACTTCCTTCCAAACACAGATCCAGCCATAAACTTCTGGGGCTAGGCTGGGCTCCTCTAACATGGCGCCCATGGGCTCAAATCTGCCCACGGACACCTTGCTTGGCACCCACCAGGCTCCCTGCCCCTCCTGATTTTTATTTTATTTCTTAAGGTATATATATATATATATTAAGAAAATAATAATAACTGGGAGGTTGCCGTCTTCCAGTGTCATCTTTATTTGGGTTCGAAAGAGTGGTTTTGTGTTTTGGAGCTCAGTCAGAGCCCATCTCTGCCTTGTACTTAGGTTCCTGGGCAAGTTACGGTTCTTTTAGTCTCACCAGTTTGCCTTCTGGGAAGTACGGTAAGTGTTTGGTTACCAGCCATGCCCACCATGGCAGCCATTTTATGAATGGGCAAGCCGCCACCACCACCACCCGGCAGCCCTTCCCAGGGAGGCTAGAACGGCGAATGCTTCCAGAGGCAGGCAAAAACTTTTTTGTTCCAGCAGGCCTTTGGGAATGAATAGCCTGGGCCTGTGAGAATGTGATGGAGCCCACTGTTTATATTGTTACTGTTTTAACTTTGATATTTGTATATAATTTTAATATTATAGCTAATTTTATTTTATTTTTAACTTTCTATTTATGTGTTAATTGTACAAGTTTCAATGTTGTAATGCCACCTTGAGTCCCAGTATTGGGAAAAAGGCAGGATGATAATGATGATGATGATTTATATTTATACCCCGCCTTTTTTTCCTGCAAGGAACCCAAGGCGGCTTACATAATCCTCCTCCTCCTCTCCATTTTATCCTCACAACAACCCTGTGAGGTAGGTTAGGCTGAGAGTCAGGGACTGGCCGAAAGTCACCCAGTGAGTTTCATGGCTGATAAAAACAATAAAAATATTATTATTTTGTGAGAATGCCCACGACACTCTCTAAAATCCAAAGGTGCCCACCAACCCAAAAAGGCTGGGGACCCTTGCTCTGGGATGTGGAATATGTTAAGAAACAACGGAACCAAGGAGCAGAGAATGTTGGGCCACTGGCTATTTGGGGCGGGGGAGAGATGTGGTCCCACAGAACAGGAAACACCCATAACGCACATGAGGTGATACTTTTTGATTAGATCAGAGGGCTATTCAGAAGATACCCTCACGCACTGAGGGGGAAAGCTAAATTGTACACGCGAGCCCCGCCCCGCCGATGTGCCCAGTGGCCACGCCCACCAGCAGCTGCGCGTTTGGCATCAGAGTGAAAGGGGCCCTATGCGCATACATGCGTCTGGTGCATCGGCAGTGGAGGGGCATGATCCTACCCCCCCACCCTCACACTCATGTGTTCATTGAATGCATACGGGCGTTTGTCTTAACAATTTTCAGCTCATGCTTAAAATGCTGGAGGATTGTTTAAAGCGACACATCACAAACGTCCCATGGAATCCTCTGGGACAGATAGCTTTACCGCTTGAAATTTTCTTGCTGAAAAATCTCTACTCTGTTTTGGATTTCTTGGGGTGGGGGGGTGGGGGCAGATTGAATACGATGATTGTTCCAGCAAAGCCAGATAATTTGCAACCCAATTAAGAACTTAGTTCTTCAACATTCTTTCTCAACCGTACCTCAAGAAACCTCAGCATGATTCTGTGACAATGCCATTCAGAATTTTTTTTTTTTTTTGCTGCAGACACCTATGTTTGAAGAAAAGTCCTGTGTGATTCAAAAGCTTACCTCCTGCATTTTAAATATTAGTGAATCCAGTAATAATGTCTTCTCTCTCTCTCTCTCTCTCTCTCTCTGTGTTATAAATTTGCTATACAGTTTTCATTTATTTTTATTTCACAAGCTGAGTAATGGCAGAAACCCCGGAGGCTCATCCTTCTGAGCCGTATGATGGATGTTGTCCCATTCCCACAATTGCACACAATTACGTTCCAGTCTCCACCACCATGTCCCTAAAAGGCACCGGAAGGAACAATCCCCCTACCGCTGCCCACAGCAATCAGCCTGCAAGTGGAGGAAGAAAGCAATCAGAGCGCAGGAAATGGTTACAGCTCCAAGCACACAAAAATAAAACAAAACAGAGAGAGAGGGAGAAAGACCCGTAAGTCAGACCCAAGGAGGGGAGCGGGAGGGAGTTTTATGCCACAGGAAAGCGAGGCCTGAGTCAAAGGTACCGTTCAGTCAGGAACTGCAGGAAGGAGAAAGTTTTCCTTTCTTTCGGCAGGATGCTTTAAAATGTCAGGCATGCATGCATGGCTTTCATTAGCAGGGCCGGGATGCGTTATTGTAGCAGTTTTTGCCGGCTGGAGGGAAGCTGAAACAAAGCTCCAATCCTCATGGGCCTTGGATGGAAAGAGCAGATTCCAAACTTCCACATTCTGGGCTGCAACTTTAGCTCTTCCATCCCGACACAGATGAACGGCTTTGGCTCCCCCGACATCCGTTGATGCTTGAATTGTCCCTGTGTCGCAGATTGAGCGGCTCTAAGCCCGAGGCCCCAGGGTCACATCATGCTGAGTAATGGCAGTGATTCTGATCCTCAGATCTGTTCATCGGAGAGGAGGTGCCTCTTCTGGGACTTCTCTGTACCGGGGACCTTGTTAAAGATGAAGGCTGCATTCCCTTGTGGGAAAATGGTCTGGAGCCATAGACTGGGGGTGGTCGGGCCCAGAGCCAAACATGGACAGGGCCAGAGCCAAACACAAGTAGGTCCATCCTTCTCTCTCTCTTGCTCTCTTTCTCCCAGCCATCCCATTTCTCTCTCTCTCTCTCTCTTTCTCCCCTTCACCATCCACTGCTCCAGTTATTCTCTTTCATATACACAAACTTCACACACACACACACACACACACTCTCTCTCTCTCTCTCTCTCTCTCTCTCTCTCACACACACACACACACACACACACACAATTCAACAAGCAATGCTGAGAGCCAGTGTGGCATAGTGGTTAGAGTATTGGACCAGGATTTGGGAGATCTGGATTCTAGTCCCCACTTGGCCGTGAAGCTCCTTGGGTGACTTTGGGCTGGTCACTAACTCTCAGCCTAACCTAACTTGCAGGGTTGTTGTGAGGATACACCCCTCTCCAACAGCCGGGCCCTCCGTTTCTGTTGCGTTCACCCAGAAAGCCTCTGCCTTCCTGACGGGGCGAGAGAGGCAGGCAGGGACAAAATCTTGGAGGACCAACCATGAAGCACAGCAGCTGGAGTGTCTTTCTGAAAGATGCTACGCCCACTCTAGCCTCTGCACTCCGTGGGAGTGGGAAAGCAGGGGAGGATTACAAATGGTGAGATGAGCACATCTGGACCCCTGTACAACTGCAGGCGTGAGGCAGGGTGATTGCCAGTGGTTCTGGTGGTGCTGGGGCTCCCAGTTGTTATTAGCAGGGATGGTGAGGTCATCGGCCACCCCCCTCAGAAGTCCCTGCTCCTCTGAGCTTAGATGCAATTTTCACAGTAGCTGATCCCTGTTGTAATGCCAAGTATTTTGGGTGTCTTGGTCTTCAACGGGCAATTAAGACCCATCAGCTTTACTAAAGGCATGCTATATAGGTGGAAATAAAGCGGCTAGAACTGGCTTGTTGGTATGGATCAACACGGCAGCCTGAATTTTTAGACCAGGGGTCTTCAAACTAAGGCCCGCGGGCCACATCCGGCCCGCCTTGCCTTTTTATCCGGCCCGCCGGCTGATTGGAGGAAGCAGACTTTTTTTTAACTCTTTCGCTTCAAGCGCCGATTCTTTTAATTCTTTTTCATAATATGGAAAAATTAGTGGTGGTGTTTTACCTCTTATGTATGAGCTGATGTAGCTAAGTCAGATTTATAATGTTTCAAAAATGCTACTTTGGATTGAAGCAGAGTATTCTCATTTGTGTGATGGCAAAAACAAAAGTATATTCATGTTAGGCATGAAACAATTGTGCAACTATATATGTAAATGCCACCAGCTTTGCCAGGAGTGTTCATTAATATTCCCCCTTCTTCCCTCCCCATTCCTTTTTCCTTGTGTGTCGTGTCTTTTTAGATTGTAAGCCTGCGGGCAGGGACTGTCTTGTTAATTGCTGTAAACCGCCCAGAGAGCTTCGGCTATTGGGCGGTATAAAAATGAAATAAATAAATAAATAAAATAACTTTCCATTTAAGGGGGGGGGGAAATTCACCCCTATCAAGTAAAAAAAAAGGACCCGGGTCCTTTTTTTTTAACTTGATCCATTCGTTCATATTTTTTTCAAACTATAGTCCGGCCCCCCATTGTCTGAGGGACAATGAACTGGCCCCCTGTTTAAAAAGTTTGAGGACCCCTGTTTTAGACTCTCCTTGGGGGCACTGCTATGTGGACTGCCGTGCTGAGCGCCAGCACTTCAGGCCGCAGGGTTTACCACTGCAACACGTTTATTGCCGGCCAGATGGGCGGTTCATAAATACAACAAATAAATAAATAAATAAATAAATTGCCGGATAAAAGTCTCATGTGGAAGCAAGCTAAGTCTACTCAAAGCGATTCTGAGTGCAGAGCCTTTCAGGCCTATCATAAGATTCATTGTACAAGGCAAAGAGCAGATAGGATCTGCTGCGAGTATAAAGCCGCAGACAGCGCGGTGGCAGCACCCGGAACGTTGAACATTGGCAGCGACTCAGAACCAGCGCAGCGTAGCAGTGCTGGTGCGGTTATCATTGCCCGAGGTCTTGAGTCTGCCAGATGTGGGCGGAGAGAGAAGAGCACGATCCGGGGTAGGATGGGACAATTCAGCACGAAGAACAAGGAGGACCTCACTCACTGCGATCTCAAAAATAAACAAAAAACCTACCACTGGCTACAAAGGCCCATAGTCCGAAAAGGACTCAGGGATGGGATGCCAAGTACCTTGCAGTGGAGCACCTGTCTTTACAGCCGCCGTGCCCCTTCGCACCAGGGAGAGGAAATACGCAAAAAAATTCACGCACCAGAAATACAAACACACGCGGTTCAAAGAAACCCTTGACCTCAATAAAATCTAGAACAATTAACTTCCTAATGAGTCAACAAATTACTGTTTCGCCAAAGTATATATTACGTTGTTTGGGAAACTATTAGCAGTTCTAGTGCAATTTCACGCTTTGCTGATGATGGATAAAATGAGGCCGAGCGGGGCCCATTCACATCCCAACGGCACTGCCGGATAAATCCATGACAACTAACTAGTAGCGGGGAATCTTCATCAAAGGCAGCAAACGCGGAGTCTTGGACCACAAGTTGCTCCGTGAGGCCAGTAAGGTAAAGCAAGGAACCACAGGGCTAAGAGCCATCCCACATATCATGCAGGGCAAACTACCCGGCTGCGTCAACTCCTTTAGGAGCATACTTGTACGATCCATGAGACATCTAGGATTCCAGTACTGCCATCGCATTCTCCTCCTGTTCTCCCACCCAGCGCTCCCTCCTTGGTTGGGAGCTGCCCCTCCCACCCAAATCTGACCGCGCTCCTCTCCAGCGACGCAGCGGTAAGTTCCGAAGCCACGCCCGCAAGGAGAGGCCAAACATTCAGGCAGCTGCGCTGATCCATATTAACAAAGGAGTTCTAGGAGTTTTCATCTCCACCAGGATCAGGGCTTTTGGTACGCGAATGGGTCTTAACCGGCCATTCAAGACCAACAAAACTTTGCATCGCAACAGGGAGCAATATATCCTTGCCATTACCCGCCAGCTCCTGTGAGGACTGCAGCTCAGCTCTGAGGGAGCGGGGTGGGGTGGGGTGGCAGATGACATCAGCGTCCCTGCGGATAAGGAAGTGTCCGCACTGCATCCCTGAGCTCACCTCCTCTCCCACGACTGCTCCTTGTCTCATGTGGGCACCAACAATGAGTCCCGGGCAACCCAGCAAACAGGCCCGGGCAACCCGCCTCACTGCAGTCGGTGGCGTGTGCTCTAGTTCAGTGTTCTCCAACCTTGGGTCCCCAGATGTTTTTGGCCTGCAACTCCCAGCATGCCCCAGCCAGCGTAGCTGGCTGGGGCATGCTGGGAGTTGCAGGCCAAAAACATCTGGGGACCCAAGCAAGGCTGTGGAGTCGGAGTCGAGGAGTCGGAGGAAATTTTGGGTACCTGGGGTCGGAGTCGGCAAACAATGCACCGACTCCGACTCCTACTGAATTTAGATTGGAATTTTTTAAAAAAGCAAGTTTAAATGTCCCAATTCACAAACAGTTATAATTAATGACTTCTGTTTTATAATAAATGCCCCTCCTGGATCCTCCCACTGCCCTATCTTCAGCAGCAGATCAGCACACAAAAAGGAGAAGGCAGCAGCTTCTGCCCAACTACCTCGCATATTAATTAATTAATTAGCATATTAATACAGAGGAGTCGGGGAGTCGGAGTCGGAAGTACAAAAAACTGAGGAGTCAGAGTCGGAGTCGGAACATTTATCTACCGACTCCACAGCCCTGGACCCAAGGTTGGAGAACACTGCTCTAGTTGCTCTGGCAACTATCCAAGACAGCACCCCCTGCCGAGGCCTTTGCCCGTGCTGGAGGGTGCTTCAGTTGTATAAAGGCGTTATGGTCCATGAGCACATGATGCAGGCTGCATGCTGAAGCTAAGCAGGCACGAGCCGGGTCTGTGCTTGGATGGGTGACTGCCTGGGCTGCCCACATCTGTTCTCCTGCATTCCACTCTTCCATGATTCTACGAGATTGTCTCTTGCATCTAAAACGACGACTGGGCCCGCACAACATGCTAGCCAAGGTGGCTTCAGTAAATCCAAGAACAAGCCATGGCGTCGAAGGGTGGCGTCGAAGCCATGGCTGAGCCACGCTGGCCGGGTTCCCACGTCGCTTTCAGCCCACAGAGGTTCTGGAAGCCTCTGTGGGCTGAAAGTGACGTGGGAACTCGGCCAGTGTTGCTGAGTTCAAAGTTGCCCCGACTAATGGTTGGGCACAGCGGGGGGCTCTAGAGGCATCACCTCTCCACTCCATCCTCTGGTCGGGATCCCAGGGAATACCACGGGGAAACTGAGGGGAGGCGAGTGAGGGAGACAGCTGCCCAAAAGTGCCCCAGTGGCATTTTTGGGCAGCTGTCAGAGGCTTCTCGCCCTTGCTCAGCGGAGCTGCATCCCCGCCGAGCCATTGGCAACAAGCCCCCCCCCGGCTGTCCCCCCACTCACTTCCCCTCCCCACAGACTTCCCCTCCCCCCAGGGCCCCACTCAATGTCACCGTCATCCGCCACAGCTGTCCCCCGTCCGCATCCGTCGCTCCCATGCGCCTCAACCTCCTCGCCAGGGCGGCGCAAGGAGGAGCAGCATTGGTGGTTCCATGCAAGACTGGGTTTAACCCGGTCTTGTGTTGGACCGCCGACGCAGCAGCGTCTCCTGCCGCGACACAGTCCCTTCACACCAGGACCCGACGCATAAACCCTTCTCAGGCTAAGCACCAACACTGAAAAACCTGAGGGGAGGGTCAAATGAAACCTTTCCCCTACCAGTGAGGGAAAAGATTATTACAGGTTATTAAGGATCTATTTTAAATCCAGGGCTTTTTTTCTGGTGGAACTCACCGGAACTGAGTTCCAGCACCTTTTCTTCTATTAATTACATTACAATTTAATCGCCATCTACTCCCGAGGAAATGTAATCCAAGAGTTCCGGTACCCTTTTCTCCAGAAAAAAGCACTGTTTAAATCTATGATACTGTGGGTACAAAGGTGTGTGTGTGTGTGTGTGTGTGTGTAGATGTAACAGTAATGCAGGTTAATAATGCCAAGCTGACACGTAGGATTTGGGTAGCAAACAAAATAAAAAATAAGTTTATTTTAATTCTCAGAATCTTAGTTCCAGAAAATAACTTTAAACCTGCCTACACCAAACACTTTGTAATTAACCTAAGTCCCTATAACTCTAAGTCCCTATAACTCTAAACTCTTCAGACAAGCACTGATTTCTCTCAAAACTCCTGACAGACAAGACACGAATAACTCAACTAACCTAACTCCCCAACTCCCAACACACACCTCCACTCAACTACTCTGACACACCACTCAAGCACTCCTTATATACTGCTCCCCCCACCCAGCATACCCAGCCAGCATGGCTAATGGCAAGGGATTCTGGGAGCTGTAGTCCAGCAACATCTGGGGACCCAAGGTTGGGGAGCCCTGACAAGACATTATAAGACATCACAAACCACGCCCACTCGGTTCAACATTCTAGACACACTAAACATACTAATGTAGACATACACCAGGGAACTGAATTATTGTGGGGTTACGCCACAGTTCCCCCTCCCAGGCTTGCCCCCCTGCTCCCACGAGAAAAGTGGGAAGGGGGAGCCGCCGCCGTGTCGGTGGTCCCATGCAAGGCCGGGTTAAATCTCCCACCCCTTATTTTTATTTATTTATTTATTTATTTCATTTTTATACCGCCCAATAGCCGAAGCTCTCTGGGCGGTTTACAGCAATTAACAAGACAGTCCCTGCCTGCAGGCTTACAATCTAAATTAGCAAAACCGACCATCTTTATTTCATATCTTTATAGACAAGACTGCTTCCATGTATCCAAGAAGCGTACAGCTAATCAAAACCAGGAATTGTTAAAACAAATAAATTACGATGACAAAATTGCAGTGACTAAAGTACCAACGCTATATATACACTTGTTGGAAGTGTATATATAGCGTTTCAGCCTACTCAATATGCATTTGAGCAAAGGCTGTGGAATTTCAGACAAAGCCAGCATCAGACCCACCACTCCCACCACGGAGGTTTCCTCGGTGCCTCTTCCCTTTGCTGTGTAGCTGCCTGTCCAAGAGCCCGGTGTGCTGGCGCCCCTCTCCAAGAGAGCGGGCCCTTCCCACGCCTCCTTGGCCCACTGGCCGATTGGCACAGCAGGCGGGAGGGGAAGGGAGCGCACCCCTGCATGCGCGCGCTGCCTAGTGGCACCTGGCAGAGGGAATTCTCCCCTCCCGTCCCCCCTGCTTGCGCTGGCTAGCGCTGCTCACGGACACCACTAGCGCAGCGTATGCCAGGGGGGGGCACTTCCTTCCGTAGCTCCTTTAGCTTTCGTCCAGTGGGTCGTTCAGCGTGGCAGGCGGGTGGGCGAGGAGGCGAGGAAAGGACCCGCTGTGCTGCCGTTCCTCGACGGCACGGGGGCTCATTGGACAGGCATCTACGCGCCACAGGAGGCGGCCAGCCAGGAGGCGGCCTCCTCTACCCCCCACAGCACGCAGCCGCCTGCGCTTCCTACGCTCCTTCCTCGGCGGCTTCGTGGCGTGAGGGTAGAGGAGGCCGGCTTCTGTTCGGCCTCCTCTACCCCTGCGGTGCGTAGCTGCCCGTCCTGGCTGCGTCGGGGCCCTTGGCGCACACGCGCCGAGGCCCCAGCTGTTCTTCCTCGCCCAGCCTCAGCAAGGAGGATGAGGCGCGCGGCAGTGGACGGCGGAGCGGTGGCAGACAGCAGTGGCAAGTGGAGCCCAGGGGGAGGGGGAACGAGTGGGGGGGCAGCCCCGGGGGGGGGAAGCTGATGACAGCCGGCCAAGTGCCGCTTGCGCACTTGGCCGGCTGTCGGTGGCCAGAGCGGCAGCCCTTTTTGCAAGTTAGTGTGTCGTCCAGCTTCGGATGACACACTAAACCTACCAGGGTTTCCTTAACCCTTCCGCAAACCATGGCATCTCCCTGGTCGCTTCTAAGGCACCCTGCAGGGCTCACACGACACGATAAACCGCAGTAGCTCTTACCCTACTGAGGTTATGCGTGTCCTGCGATCCCAGTCACTGACTGGGTTTGCACAACAGGCTAAGCCACGGTGTGTGGCCGCCATGGCTTCGCCTGTTGTGCGAACCCAGGCACGTGTTTCTTAGCCATGGCTTCAAAGCCACCCTTCGAAGCCGTGGCTTGTTCTAGGGTTTACTGTAGCCACCGTGTTGTGTCAAGCCAGTCAATCGAGCCTAATTCCTTCTGCATCAACGGCTTCTCCATTTCCTCTTAAATCTACTACAAACCATAGCAGGTTTCACCAACACGATGCTGTCCAAATGTGTGGAACTACAACTCCCATCCTCCCCAGCCAACATGGCCAATGGTATAGGGCTTCTCACTATGTCCAACAATACTTTATTCCCTCTCCACTATCCATTTTGGCTTGGCTTGGCTTTGTTGTTCTAGGGGTTTGTTTTTTTTTGGCTTAGCATCTAGCCCAGGGCTCCCCGACCTTGGGTCCCCAGATGTTGCTGGCCTACAGCTCCCAGCATACCCAGCCAGCATGGCTAATGGCAAGGGATTCTGGGAGCTGTAGTCCAGCAACATCTGGGGACCCAAGGTCGGGGAGCCCTGACAAAGTTCTGGTGAACTTGAAAAGCTTGTTCCCCACTTTGTGACTTTTTCGTTGGTCCTACTATGCTACTGTTGCTTTAGCAACAACAATTGGGGTTTCTTTCAGCGTTGGATTTGTAGTTCTCTGGGTTTCTTGTCACAGAAAAGCTTCTTTACCTGTCTGCATTTGTGGGCAAATAAGGGGGATTGCACCCCTAGTGCATCAGCTCTGCTTATTATGTGGACCTCAGATAGCTTTCCAGCCTACCTTTTAAATAAACACACACCCCGCTATTAAAAAGAAAAAGAAGGGTTTTCAAGGTAGAACAATAGGGAGCAACACATTACAGCCCTTATCTCTATCCTCTGCTACAACTGAATTAGCACTGCACACAGATAATGAGTTCCCCAAACCCACCAGCGGCAGGAATATAAATCGCACGCTGCAATTTTGTGCTTTTAATGGCAGGACAGGCATCCATCCATCTACCTATCTATTTTAAGAGACTTGGATAAATATGCCGCTCATATTAAGAAATCGAATCGTGCTGCTGGGGAGCTCAATTTATCCCATAAAATCTCTAAAAAGCTTGTAAACTCCTTGTGTTATTAGCCCAGATTTATTATATGTATTTGAAATAATACTCAGAGGTATTGTTAAGCTAGGGCTGGCGCGGGCTGTGGCTGTTCCTTTTTAAATGTATTTTCCTTTTGGTAATAACAGAAGCTGTGGCAGTGATGGCCATATGGGAACTGGGACACCGACTGATCTCCATCAAAAGGGGAAAGTTGCAAATACACCTTTGCCGGCCCATCACTATAATGTCATTCTCAGTCAAGACATTCTCTTTTGCTGTTTCCAACTGCAGTCCCACTCCCATTTCAGCTGAAGGCTACACATTTCCAGGGAGAGGAAAGGGCTGATATTTGAAAGTGCTGCTGAGTGATTCAGTCCTATTTATTTATTTATTTATTTATTATATTTATACCCCACCTTTTTCCTGAAAGGAACCCAAGGCGGCTTACATACCGGTAATCCTCCTCCTCCTCTCCGTTTTATCCTCACAACAACCCTGTGAGGTAGGTTAGGCTGAGAGTCAGTGACTGGCCCAAAGTCACCCAGTGAGTTTCATGGCTGAGCGGGGACTAGAACCCGGATCTCTCGAGCCCCAGTCCAACACTCTCACCACTACGCCACACTGGCTTACTTCTGAGCAGACATGCAAAGGCTTATCCTACTTATTTGTGAGTAGACATGATTCTCTCATGCTTACTTCTGAATAGTCATGTCTCCTCTATAAATTGGTAACAATGGAATTTAGGGAGTTTTGCCGGTGGCCCTGCATGCTACTGGGATGCAGCCCTCAAGAGCTTCTCCAACCAAAACGCAATCTGGCCTCTGGGCCAAAAAAGGTTCCCCATTCTTATGTTAAGACGCCATCCCTACTTCCAAATAGCATCCCAAATACCAACCCTATGCATGCCTACTCAGAAGTAAGAAGGCAAGAATAGCTCAGCAGCACTTTCAAGTAGCATACCAAGTACCAAGCCTCTGCAGGCCTGCTCAGATCAGCATCATGTCTAGTTTGAGGACAGGGCTCAGAAGGAAGTAGGACTGAATCACTCGGCACTCTGCCCTGCAGGGATCCCTTTTCAGTGCTAAGGAGGGGGAAGCACTGTCTCTGATCAGCTGCTGATCCGAGATAAGAGCATCTCCCTTTGTAGCAGTGGGGGCAGGGTCAGGGCAAGAAGTTGCTGGGCTGGATAGAGAACCCCTGCAGGCCACAGGTTCCCCATGCCAGCTTTAGGGGAAGGGCCATAGCTTAGTAGCAGAGCGCATGCAGAAAGTTCTGGGTTCAATCCCCAGCATTTCAGGTCATGGGGCTGGGAAGGATCCCATGTCTACAGCCTACTGCTGGAGCTGCTGCCAGTCAGCGTAGCCCAGCCTTCCCCAATCTAGTGCCCTCCAGATGTGTTGGACTACAACTCCCAGCATTGCTGACCGTGCTGGCTGGGGCTGATGGGAGTTGAAGTCCCAACACATTTTGGAGGGCGCTAGGTTGGGGGAGGCCGGTGTAGCCAAGACTGAGCTAGGCGGACCAAAGGCCTGACTCAGCGTGAGGCAGCTGCCCATATTCCAGCAGAGGGGCCGGAACTCAGTAGCATGGCTTGGCATGCGCAGGGTCCGTGGTTCAAGCCCTGGCATCTCCAGGTAAGGCTGGGAAAGACCCTGGAAAGATGGGAGGCCCTGGAAAGCTTCCGTGAAGAAAATACTGAGCTAGATGGCCCAATCGCCTGACTCAGCATAAAGGCGGCTTCCCATGGTGCAGCGGTGCTCGGTCAATGCAGTGGGCGCTTTTGCACATATGCCACGTCAAGCAGCCACGAACAATGGCTGGGAGTCTTGCAAACAGCCTCCACCAAGGGAGCCAATCCATCGCTATTTTTTTGTGGGGGGGTGACTTCCACTCTCCCCAGGCCACATACAGAGCCACGTGCCTGAATCGGTCATTTCTTACAACATAACACCATTTCCAATTCCATTACACGTGTTACTGCATCCGTTTGGCACAGCAAAGTGGTCTGCCCCAGGAAGCGGCTTATGGAGAACCATTAAAGGGCAGAACATTGTCAATTATTTCATTTATTATTATATGTTTATCTCCAGGTAGGGAGCCATTTGGTGTCCTGCCTCAGGCACCAAAGCGTCCTGGGCCATCTCTGGAGCAGCTTTCTTTGTACGCTGGGGGGGGAAGAGATCACCGGATACACAAAGGAGAAAAAGAACAGAGCGGCGCTAAGCATGTTCAGGAAAGGCACAATCCGGACTCCGAGTCATGTAATAAGATGAAACCTCCTTTTCTTCTTCAGTAAATGTATGGCTCCAGCCTCTGTGTTGGAGTTTGAAGAAAGGACTAAATACGTACAGGAATACCTTGGATTGCAAGTAACTTGGTTTGAGAGCATTTTGCAAGACAAGCAAATTTTTAAATATTTATTTATTTATTTATTTATTTGACTTGATATACAAGCGACGTCTTGCAAGACAAGTACTGTAGTACGGCTGAAATTAAAAATCTCTGTACAATTTTTTTGGGGGTGGTGGTTTCGTTTTGATATAAGAGTGTTTTGGATTACAAGCACGTTTCCGGAACGAATTACAGTATTTTTCCATGTATAAGACTATACTTTTCCCTAAAATTGTTAGACTAAAAATTGAGGGCCGTCTTATACACGGAAGTAAGCCGAGGAGAGAACCGCGCGGTTGCGAAACTGCCCAGTGGGGGTCGTCTTATACATGGGGGGCATCTTATACACGGAAAAATACGGTATGCTCTCAGTCCAAGGCATGAGTGTACTGTGAATTTTGCTGCTGCTGCTGCTGCTGCTGTTGTCGTTGTCATTATTGTAAAAACACAGCAAGAGAAGGGGAGGCCATGGCCGAGTCCGGATCCGGCCAACTGGACGGGTTAGGAGAGAAGTTGCACGCGTCCCCTTTGGGGGGGGGCTCCCCTGTGGAAGCTTCCTTTCACTGCCCCGCACGCACGCCCCCCCCCACAGAGGCAGCTGTGCACCAGGTGAAAGAAATCAGTGGGCCTAAACTACCCCTGGCCGGTTCTAACTGGCTCCCAGCATTCCCCTCCCCCCAGCCTAGCGCCCCCTTCCCTTTGAAGTTCAGCTAATGACAAAATGACATCCTGTGCTCCCTCCCGCCCCCTCCCTCGCAGCCCCCTTCTCTCCCCTTGCCCATTAAGAGGGGCCCCTTGCCCTGACCTTAAGGTGTTGCCGTTTCCCAGCTCCAACTTTTGGCTCCCTACGAATGAGAGAGAGAGAGATGGCACATTCCAGTTGAAATTACGACTTGCAGCAGGGGTGGGCAGAAAGCAGATCTCCAGATATTGTGGACTTCCGCTCCCGGCTTTCCTGACCATCGACCATGTTGGCAAGGACTTCTGGGAGTTCAAGTCCAAAACGTCTGGAGAGCTACCTTCTGTCCCCTTTCTGACTTGAAGCACAAACTTGTATGCATGTCAACTCAGAAGTAAGCCCCACTGACTTACTCCCAGGTAACTATGTATAGGATTTCAGTCTTGGTCCCATTGAAGGCAATGGCACAGGCCTAACTAAAGTCCCATATATTTCAATGGAGTTTAGGCCCGTCTTAATTGCGCTCATAATGTCTGCAAGGGCCTCGTGGCCACTGGAGACCATTCCTGGATTATCAGGAAAGGAGATGGGGAGAGCCAAGGCAGCGGATGGGATGCCAGTGGAGGAAAACAACACGCCTTCCCTGTGGCAGTGAGGAAAGGAAGCAGGGAAGGAGACAGAAGATCCTCCCTCCGGATCCTCCCAATACATGGGAAAGTAGAGGATGCGAGGCCAGGAATTACTGAAGGATTGGGCTCGTCAAGCCTACCGTCCGTGCCAAATTTGTACACTCACCCATCCCCTGGCCAGGGTTGCACAAACACTGTGAAACTAAGCTTTCTTTGTGTGTGTGTGTGTGTGTGTGTGTGCGTGCGTGGCGTGTGCACAAGAGCAAAGAAAAGCCCTTGAGTGCACTATTAAGCTGCAAAATTCAGCTTCTTAAGAATCAACGCATTTTTAAAAAAAGCAAGTTTCTAGTCCTTATAGTTGCAAGGATAGGCAAGAAAACAATTACTGAAATTTCAACAGTGTGAACTGTTCAGATTTTCATTGGATGGGTCCGGAGGTGGCACCACACCGTCCTGAATAGCTCCTTACTCTTCCCGATGCCCAGAAGAAGCAGAATAAATCATGCAAATTTGCATAATCTCTGCACGTCACAGAATCCAGAATCCAGCTCCTCTTTTTACAGGGTTTGTTCAGTTTTGGTGAAAGGCTGCATTCCTAATCATAATTACCAGGAAGTTACTTTTGAGTAAACTGTGTAGCATCAAGATGTCCAGCTGTTTGAGCTGATGATGAATGTCTTGGTTTTGTGTGTGTGTGTCTGTGGGTTTTTAATATGGTTTCGTTCTTTGCCTGCTATGTATTCTACATCCATGAGAGCGATACATATTATTTGGAAGGGGATAAAAAGAAAAAAGGAATACTCTCCATCACTGAGAATTGCAATAGTCAGAAATGGTCATTAAGGGAGCGAGTCAGCCCAAATGCATATAATCAGCAAATTTATGGTCTGCTCGCTCTATTCTTTGACAGGGAGAAAAGGTGGAAAGGCTGGGGAAGCGTTTAATCTGGAATTATTAAAATACGGGCTTGCCAGGGCATCTTGCAAAACTACTGTTTTTGTTTTATTTTTCTTTAAGGAGCTGTTCGGTGTGCTAGCTAGCTCGCATTCGCGTTTCCGTGCCTTTATAAAGCACACATAGATGCACCCTGCGGGTTTTCGCCTGCCCCAACCCACAATTTAACTGATTTCCCCCAAGGGGCCTGGTATGAATTTTATAGGGCATAACTAATACCGATAAGCAGGCTTGATAAGGAGGTGCCATTAACCAACTCATGGGCCAATTCATTTACAGACGCTTCCTTTTTCACATAGGGAGAACAGGGTGGTGGCATCTTTAAGGAAACCACAGTCCGTCATGAACCTTACCCTGGGGGATTGGCCTGAGGTATCCCTTTGGAGAATAAATGGGAAACGCAGGTAGGTGAACAGCCCCCTTGCTGGGACCAGCCTTGCCACAGCCTTGGAAACCGGCCCCTGTTCTGTCACAAAGGACTGGACTCCCGGGGTCTCCACCAGCCCTTTTCTGGGATATCTCAAGGTGAGGGTCAACTAAGGTCGTGATTCACTTCCTCTTCCCCTCCCCAGGGCTGGCTCAAATGCCTCGCCCCTCTGGAGTGGCGGTGTGTCCGCCTTCCAATTCTGGGGCTCTCTGTGCTGCCCTCCTCCCAACCAGAGCGCCAGCGTGGTGTAGTGGTTAGAGCAAACCTCGGCCACGCTGGGCTGGGGATGACGGGAGTTGTGGTCCAATACATATGGAGAGCAACAGGTTGGGGGAAGGCTGGGTTAAATTGTCAGGTAGGAGATGGGACTGGAGAGATCCAGGTTCAAATCCCTGTTCAACCACAGGTTGGCCACTTAGCCCCAAAAGGGGAACTGCATCACGGGAAAAGAGGCCAAAAGAGGGGACGGATGTGCATAAAAATTGCATACACGCATACATACATATATGAAAAAGTAGAAATAATTACTACCATCTAAGTCAGGGGGTTGACAACTTTGGGGGTCTGGGAGCCATTTTCGCCCCCCTCCGCCCCCTGTGGGCCACACTCTGCCACTGCGGGGGGGGGGCGGGAAGGAATTGATAGTTTGCCACCAAAACACAATGGCAAACCATTGGCTATGAAGAGGCAACCCACTCCGTAGTGGTAAACTGCTTGGCGTGGGTGGGTTTGCTGCCACTGCGAATTTCAGCAGTACAACAACTGCGTGTTGCCCAACCTGGTTTAAGTAGAAATACAATCCGTCTTACTATAGCGGGGAAGACTATGACTCTGCTGTCTAGGGACTAGCTGTCGATGGGCAGCGTCAAGGCTCTCCTTCTTACGGTTCCCGACTTGCACCAGACGCCCCTTCAAAGAGAGGGCTGTCCTTCGTAAAGTAGGGCACGTGGCCACCACACTCTGCCAGGAGGTTCAGGGGATGGCCTTGAGCCATTCACTCTCTCTCTCTCTCAGCCTAGCCTAACTTACCTCACGGTTTTTTTTTTTATAAGGATAAAAAGGTGGTGGTTGGGAATGGGAGAGAAACTTGTAAGCCCTTCCGAGCTCCTTGGAGGAAGGTTGCATATAAACGTAATACATTTCCCTAGGCCCTGAACTCCCTTTCTGCCTCCACCCCTACCCCCCCCCCCGCTTTCCTGTAAGCCCCCAGAGCAGTGTTCTCCAACCTTGGGTCCCCAGATGTTTTTGGCCTACAACTCCCAGCATGCCCCAGGACGGGACTGCAGGTCATCACTAGAAACGCCTGCACTTGTGAAAGCAGAATCCTGTGGCAACCATCCCCCAAGCTGGCGCCCTCCAGATGTGCTGGGCTACAACTCCCAGCATCCTCCAGGCAGCCATGCTGCCTGGAGGATGCTGGGAGTTGTAGTCCAGCACATCTGGAGGGCGCCGGGTTGGGGAAGGCTGCCTCGACCCATGGATTTCACATGCTGTCAGATCCACCAGGAGTTCATGCAAATGTCGGTGGGTGAGGCACTAGCTCCTTAGCCAGGCACTTAGAAGCGCAAGCCATTCTTGCATCTGTGACCCCTGCTGATATATAGAACATCTTTGAACAGGGAAGGGCCTTCTCAGTGGCGCCCCCCCCCCCCACTGTGGAATGATCTCCCCCACTGAGGCCTGCCTGGCACTAACTCTGTCCTCCTTTCGGCACTGGGTTAAGACAGCCCTCTATGCCGAGGCATTTAATGACATCCAATGGTTTGATGGGGGGGCACCCATGTCAGGTGTTTTTAATAGGTTTATTCTGTATCAAATATTGTTTTAGTTGTTAAATTGTTTTTAAATTTTGTATTGGGTGGGGGAGGGGGGGAAATGGTAGTTTTATTGTATTAGGGTCCTATTTTAGGAACTGTTGTAAACCGCCCAGAGAGCTTCAGCTATTGGGCAGTATAAAGATGATGATTATGATGATGATGATGATGATGATGACGACGACAATAATAATAATCACAAACTGAATATGAGCCAGCAATGCGATGTGGCTGCAAAGAAGGCAAATGCAATTTTGGGCTGTATTAATAGAAGTATAGCTTCCAAATCGCGGGAAGTGATCATTCCCCTTTACTCGGCACTGGTTAGGCCTCATCTTGAGTACTGCGTCCAGTTCTGGGCACCACACTTTAAGAAGGACGTAGACAAACTGGAGAGGGTTCAGAGGAGGGCAACAAGGATGATAAAGGGACTGGAAACAAGGGCATATGAGGAGAGACTGAAGGAACTGAGCATGTTTAGCCTTCAGAAGAGGAGACTGAGGGGAGATATGATCGCACTCTTCCAGTACTTGAAGGGTTGTCACACAGAGGAGGGCCAGGATCTCTTCTCAATCATCCCAGTTTGCAGGACATGGAATAATGGGCTCAAGTTACAGGAACCTAGATTCCACCTAAACATCAGGAAAAATGTCCTGACTGTCAGAGCAATAAGACAATGGAACCAACTACCTAGGGAGGTGGTGGGCTCTCCCACTCTGGAGGCATTCAAGGTGCAGCTGGACAGACATCTGTCAGAGATGCTTTGACCTAGATTCCTGCATTGAGCAGGGGGTTGGACTCGATGGCCTTGTAGGCCCCTTCCAACTCTACTTTTCTATGATTCTATGATTCTATGAATAATAATAATAATAATAATAATAATAATAATAATAATAATAATAATAATAATAATAGGTTCTATGACCAAAAGGGGATCTTGACTGAACAGCCTATAAAGCAGAGAGTCTGGATACTCGAAATCTGTCTCCCCGGGACTAGCCTGAGAACCCTGCCTGAACGAGTGCGACCAGCTTCCTTCTGCCGCAGTCCTGCAACTCCTGGTCCAGCAAGAAAAACAAAAACAAAGCCCAGCTTGGGAGCTTTTCACACAGCACAATATTTTGCAGAACGGTAACCTTAATGCCCGCCCTCTTATGCACATGGACTCAAAACTGGCCCGTTCAGTTCAAGAGCCAGAGTGTGGCGTAGTGGTGAGAGTGTTGGGACTGGGACTCGGGAGATCCAGGTTCAAGTCCCCACTCAGCCATGAAGCTCACTGGGTGACTTTGGGCCAGTCACTGACTCTCGGCCTGGCCTACCTCACAGGGTTGTTGTGAGGATACAATGGAGAGGAGGGAGAGGAGTATGTAAGCCACCTTGGGTTCCCTGCAGGAATATAAAAAAGTAAATGACATAAATAAAAAGAGGAGTTACCCTTGGGTTACCCTTGGGCATGAATGTCTGCGGCCTCATCCATCTAAAACAGAGGCGGGGGAACCTGGGGGCCTTCAGATGTGGCTGGACTCCCAACTCCCACCAGCCACAGCCGGCACGGCCAATGGTCAGGGATGATGGGAGCTACAGCCCAACCACGTCTGGAGGGCCCCCGCGTTCCCCGCACCCCCCGGTCCGAAAGATCTTCGGCCACGAGCTTATTTTCCGGCCATTTCATTCCCGCCACCTCCGTGACTAACTCCCGCCCGCTTGACTCGAAGCGGAACCGGCGCTCGCGGTGCCTTTTTTTTTTTTCGCGACGGAGGGAATAATGCCTGCCTGTCACCGAGCATACCAGAGCCGCGTCTGCGGCACTCCGGCATTCTGCCGCAGCAGAGGTCACGGGCCCGCGCCCGCAGGGGCCATGGGAGAGGGGCGCAGGAGGGAGGGGGAGGGGCCCTCTGCTCGAGGACTTATCCAGAGGTCACTGCTCTCTGTCACACGGCCCCGCCAGCCTTTGGCTCCTAGGGCCTCTAACCGGGGGGGGGGGGGGGAGGCGGGGAGGGGTGTGTGAGGAAGACAGGCATGATGAAAGCCGAGCCCTGATGCGGAGAGACAGCCCAGCCAAAGACGGCTAAGTGGAAACAGCCATGTGCAGCGCACAGTTAAAGGAGCAGCACTGCTTCCACCACCACCCCCGCCCTCTTCTCCCCTCTTGTAGCAGAATAATTCCATCCAAACGACCGGATTAGAGAACGTTTTTCCCCTCTTCTTTCGAGAAGAATGAAACAACTGCCTCGCCGGATCAGGGCGAAGGGCCACCTAGTCTAGCATTCTGTTTCCAAAAAAAAAAACAACAACAACAAAACAGCCACCCAGCCTGGGCATGAACGAGCATCACATTATATTCCATTCATTCATTTATTTGGCTTTGATTTCTTCCCCAACTTTCGATCCAGAAAGATCCCCCGGGCGGCTTACGTAGAAGAATAAAATACGACAATACGGTGGCTGCTTCTACCCCATCCAACACGTACATCTTGGGCTGGGGCGGCATATCCTCGCGCCCCCCCCCGCTACGCACACCAGTATTCTTGGGGTCCTTGTGGTGGCTGTCCCCACGGCTTTCCATCCGATCTCACTCCCACGACCGCCAACTGGACCGTGTGTCGTCTGGCCAGGTTCTCCTTACACCCACTCCCTGGACTGCAGGTCTTTGCACCGCTGTTGTCTTATAAAGAGAACTCAAAAAGAGTGGCTACCTGCGCCAACGTCAAAACAATAAAACCTCAGAAGCACACAATGAGAAAGCTAGCATAGCTTTAGAGCAGTGTTCTCCAACCTTGGGTCCCCAGATGTTTTTGGCCGACAACTCCCAGCATGCCCCAGCCAGCGTAGCTGGCTGGGGCATGCTGGGAGTTGTAGGCCAAAAACATCTGGGGACTCAAGGTTGGAGAACACTGCTTTAGAGTGATGATTACCCCCTCCTTGTTTGTCCTCAGCATCTTTTCCTCAGAGGGACACTGCCTCTGCACACAGTTTTCATGGCCAAGAGCCGCTGGCCGACCTCTCGCCCATGAATGTTTATTTCAAGCCATGGCTGGTGCTCGTCACCACTTCTTCCTCACAGGAGGCCGCCTGGTGCCGAGTCAGACCACCGGTCCATCTGGCTCAGTCCTGTTTACACTGACAAGCAGTCAATGCCCGCGGGGGGTTCCAGCCAGGGGGGTCTTCCCCAGCCCTACCTGGAGAGGCCGGGGATTGAACTTGGGACCTTCGGCATGTGCTCAGCCACTGAGCGACGGCCTTTCCCTCAACAACCAACGGGGGAAGCTGCTTTATACCAAGCAGGGGAGGGAGGCTGGTCGTTACTATGTCAGCGGGGCTCCTTATCCATTGCATCTCTTATTTTGAGCTTTATAGAAGCTATCGATGGTGGCTGGACGCCATCCACAAAATAGGTTTACCACCATAGAGCACCACATCTGGGGACCCAAGGTTGGAGAACACTGCTCTCCTGGGTGGTAGATGAATTCCCCATGTCAATTCTGAGTTCGTTCTCTCTCTCTCTCTCTCTCTGGGTCCAGTGAGTAGACTGTGTAAGCATCTGAGGCCTTCGAACGGGAGACCACTGGCAGTGGCTCTCCAGAGTTTCAGGCAGAGCTTCCTAGAGTTGCTGAGGATTGAACCTGGGCACTTGTGCATGCAAAGAAGGTGGTCTACTACTGAGTCACGGCCCGTCCCCTGACGTGTGCTTGTCCCAGTCCACTTCAGGGGCTGCAGGCGCACGCAGAGATCCCTCTGGAGCATAACGGAGCACTGTTCCCTCCTCCCCATGGAACCCGTGCATGGATCTATGGGTGCCTCATGCCCAGCTGTTGCAGGGCAGGGGAGACCTGTGCGCGCCTCCCATATCGACATCCAGCCTGCCGCATCAGTCGAGGAATGCTCTGAGCTCATGTTCCTTGACTGAGTGGAGGAGGCAGGCTGGGACAGGGAGAGGGGAGATGTTCAAAGACCTCCTGTGCCCTATAATGGCATGGGGCACAGAGTGCCCATGTGCACGTTACGAGCAGAGAGGAGGGCCTGGCTTTGTTATGTCCTCAGCATGTGGGCTCTCACCTGCCGTGGACTGGATCCAGCCTCATGCTTCTCCTTGTCTTTCACTTTATCACACACACACACACACACACACACACTCAAACCTGCCCAGGCCCAGCCTCTCTTTACCTTTCTAACATAAGCAGCTGTACATTGGCAGCAGCTGGCGAGGAAGGAAGGGCCTCCAAGATGGAATTGGGCTGTTGGACACCGTGCAAAGACACCTACACGCCACACACAGTGCTGCAGTGTCCAATAAAAGATGTAAAGTAATAGGGATGCTGTGGCCATTTTATGTGGAGAAAGGTACCTTAAGAAGGGTAGACAATAAATGGGACCAGGGCAGCCTTCTCTAAAACGTGAGGGAAATTTGCCGAGCTGAAAAATGCAAGATGGCCGCCACCGAATCATTTGCACACATCTTCCCGGTTCTGAAATCTGAGGAAGGTGTCTTTGTTGTCTAAATGGGAACATTTTGGTCATAGAATCCATTTTGGTTGATCTATCTAAACATGCATTAGACTTCTAGATCTCTAAAATAATTTATTTTGAATTTGTGAGGGTTGTTATACATAGCTTTAATTAGCACAGTCATTATAGAGAATGACCCTAAATAAATGGCAAAATAAATTATTCTGGCGCCCTTTTATTCAGAATTGTTTTCTTTGTAGTATGTTAAAAAGCTGAGAAATGTAACTTGAAGCAAAATGACAACTTTCTGATGGCATCAGTATGTGAAATATAATTGATTAAAATGGGAACTTTTAACACCTCATAACTGCATTAATACACAACAGATTTTTATCAAACCCAGAAGGCTAACAGTTAGCATATAAACCAGGAAAATCTGGAGGTAGGTTAAGGGTTCACAAAAAAACAGTCACAAACAAGTGAAAACTTTTCTTCAAGGGAAAATCTTCAAAATGCTTTATCTCACTCATTTCTTATCCACTCTTTTTAAAATTTGGTTTCCCTGGCTCAATTTATTTGCCACCCTTCTAAGATGCCAAAAGAGCTGTCTGGCCTTTCCTCCATAACACAGCTACAGAATCTTATTCTTTTGATTATTCTACAAATAGCGGCTGGAATAATAAAAGACGGTGCCAATCTTTCAGGCGCGCCTCTTCCCACCATTGCAAGTTCTGGTGGCTGCATATTTTGGGAGAAAATTAGCTGCCCTAAACTATGACGCAAATTCTGCGTCTAAGGCAGGACCTCCAACCTTCCTCATGGCTGGACTGGCCTTGCATCGTCGGAAAGACGCCAGAATTTACTGACATATTCACTATTGCTCCAGAGGGCAGAACTTGAACCAACAGGTGGAAATGGCAGGGAAGCAAATTTTGGTTGAACATTAGGAGAAACTTCCTAACAGGTATTGCTGTTCAGCAGTGGAACTGGTTGCCTCAGGAGGTGGTCGGCTCTCCACTGGAGGTATTTAAGCAGAGGCTGAATGGCCATCCATCAGGCATGCTGCAGTTGCATCCTGTATTAGGCAGGGGGTGGGACTAGATGACCTCAAAGGTCCCTTCCAACTCTGTGTCTGGGTTCAGACAACACTCAAGGGCTGAGTATGGGTTGAGTGTGGGTTGCTGTTGAACTGTGGGTTGTTGTTGAAACGTGGGTTATTGTGTTGTCTGAACCCAGCCGAGATAACAAACCATGGTGAACAACCCACGGTTCATAACCCGACAACAAACCATGGGTTCTCTTCATGGTTTGTTCGTGGTCAACAATCCATGGCTTGTTAGAGCAGCTGGGCTCAGATAACACAATAAGCCACGGTTTATCAACAACCCACACTCAACCCATACTCAACCCTTGAGTGTGGGTTATCGTGTTGTCTGAACCTAGTCTACGTGTCTATGTACCTGGAGCTGGCATGACATCAGCTCATATACAGAAGTCCAAAGGTGGCACTGCAACATCTCTACGAATCTGGGTTTTTAAAAATAAATTGTTGTTTTATTTCAATGTCTGTCCCCAGCCTGCCTCTCTGGCTATGCTGCACTTCTGGTCACCCAATCTTAAGAAGGATAATCAGAGAGCTAGAAAAGGTGCACAAAAGGGCAACCAAAATGCTCAGGGGGCTAAAGGATCTCCCCTGCAAGGGGCTTTTAGTTAGAAAAAAGATGACTAAGGGGGAACACGACACAGGTCTATAATAATATGCAAGCTGCAGGCAAAGTAAGCAGAGAGAGATTTTCTGCTTCTACTCAAAAGTAAAACTTATGGGGTCGCTCAGTGAAATGAGCAAGCAGTAGATGCAGGCAAAGAGGAGAAAGTACTTCTTCACACAAGATGTAACTAATTTATAGAATCCATTGCCACAAGATGTGCTGAAGGCGTAGGTGGCTTTCAAAAAGGGCTAGACAAATTTAGAGAAACGATACCCCTGACTGTGGAACGGCAGTGGGGGAGTCTGGCCGGCCACTTTGGAAACCAGGGCGCTGCCACTAGATGGGCCTTCTTGTCTGACACAGGAGGGCCCTTCCTGCATCCATGTGGCCAAGAGCTGCCACGGACCTCTGGTACCCGTTTTTTGTTCAGAACAGGAGAGCCGCGTTCAAGAGGCAGCAGCTGTTTGCTTTCTGATTCATTAGTTCAGTGGTTCTCACGAGCTATGCGCAAAGCACATCTCCTCTGTTGGCATGTCGTCCTCCCGCTCCGCTAAAAGCGCAGGCGATTCTCATGCCACCCTCGGTTCCATCATCGGAGCTCCGCTTTATTAAAGGCCCCCTCTCGGCGCCTCCTCGCCTGACGGGCATTGTTCCAGCCACAATGCCGATGGGCACATTCCCTCATCAGATGTCAAGGGGAAATGAGACCAAGGACTTGGGAAATATTAAATGCCATCCGTCAGCTAAAGGTAAAAAAGGACTGGGGAAGAGCAAGCTACAGCACCTCCGAGGCTGAGTGCTTTATTGTACATGCTGTGGCCAAAAGCAGTCTACGTCCTGCATTGAGGCGCGAAGGGAAACTGATTCTCCAAGCGGTATAAACTATAGCACACAAGTGCATGTTTTAAAAGATGTATCGCTCTTCAGCGAGTCAGGCGGACACCATCACCTGCCCACTGGTCTGGCTTCTGAGATTTCACTAGGCCAGGGCTCTCCAACCTTGGGTCCCCAGATGTTGCTGGCCTACAGCTCCCAGCATACCCAGCCAGCATGGCTAATGGCTTACCAGGGCTTTCTGAGATTTTCAATACAATGAATTTTGCAACTAATGCCAAAGATTGAACGTGCCAGAAATAAAAGTGCAGTGACTAAGGGGAAGCCTGTGGCAAACAGGGAAACGAATGAATGACATCAAAGAGGGCTGCTGGAAGCCCAAAGGGCCCAGCCAGAGAAGAGTCTGCCCACTGTGTCTCTGTATGTTTCACAGCTTGCTAATCAGGCTCTGCTGGGAGCGAGTCATTCTGCTGTCTTCTGGCATCAGATGTCATGGGGTCGCTTAAACACTCTTGATGCAAAAATGCCCGCCCTCTGGAGAGGCTCCTGTTGTGTCCCTGCATGAGTCGCAGGTCTGGACTGGCCCCCTTCCAACCAGGAGCCATCCACAGTAATATGGCAGGCCAATCTCACTCTTAAATGCTGTAACAGTAAACCTTTCAGAGTATAAGAGCAAAGCATGTTTTAATTCAGAGACAAAAGTGTGCCATAGCTACCATTAAGACTGGGAAACAGCTGCTCTGTATCAACACAGCTAACAAGCCATTTTCTGATGCAGAATTGCAGATTTTCTCCAAGATTGCAATGTATGATATTTCCAACACCTTTGGTGTGTGTGTGTGTGTGTGTGTTTAAATCCACTTTAATCAAGCTTCAGAAGAAAGCCGGAATGGGAGGAAATGGGTTTAATTCATCTGCAAATATAATTAAACTATGCACTGCTAAGATTTTGTCGTTAATTTGCCCACATTCGCTATGTCATCCAGGCAACAAATCACAAGGCAGCTCAGCTTCATCCTTTCGCAACTGTATGTATAATGCATTTGACAAATAATAGGAATAGGGAAGATTACATTCCGAACCCTGCAGTGAGTAAATTAAATGTAGTTGCTGCAAAGTAAATTGAAATACATATTGGACTTATTACACTGTCGAGTTTAATAGTAACCAGTGCGCTGAATTTCACCCATTGAATATAATCTGCCTGCAATGAAAATGGACATGGGTTGTAGGTTAAAAAAAAACCCTGCAACCCTCTGATCAGTGATATCGTAGTTTCTTTTTGAGACTATTTACCAATCACAGATATTTCAGCTTCCCATCAGTAATGAATATTTCCTAGCTTTTATCACCTAACACTCCCAGACCTATCTTCAGAACTATTTGGTATGGAAAGCGTTATTAAAAAGATGGTGTGAATCCACAATTGAGTTTATCCCCCCCCCGCCCCGTGACTCTGCGAGATTTGGAGTTTGCAACGCTTTCCAAAAGTTGGTTGCAACCATATGTACCTTCTCGTACACTACTGTCTGCAAATTATCTGCAAACGAGACCCTGCTTCAGATTCCCTCAACAACAAAAACTCCACTGACATTCTCAGAAGCAGGGTCTTCTCTGCAAGATTTGGAGCTTGCAACGCTTTCCAAAAGTGGGTTGCAACCATATGTACCTTCTCGTACACTACTATCTGCAAACGAGACCCTGCTTCAGATTCCCTCAACAACAGAAGCTCCACTGACATTCTCAGAAGCAGGGTCTTTTTGGTTGTGGCGCCTGTTCTGTGAAACAGCCAGACTCATTCTATCGGAACGTTGAGGATGCCGGGGATGCTTCGATTCTCCGAGACCATTGCAGCTTAGAATCTGTACGGGTTTTTTTGCTTATGTCAGTTGTAGATTTAACACTGGTTTGGTTCAGGCTTGACTCCAAACCGTGACATGCGAGCACAACCCTATAAAGCCTGTTTATTTGGAAGTAAGCCCCACTGCGTTCAACGGAGCATGCCCTCCACCCCCGGTGACTGTGTTTAGGATTGCAGCCTCGACATTACATGAATAGGCCCTGGACTCGTGTGTTCTCTTCTCCTTCCCCTCCCCTGCACACTTGGGATTCCCTTCCTAATTTCCCCTTTCATGGCAAAGTATCGCGGGTCATTACACGCAGACCAAGCCATCTCTGGCTTGTGCAAACCGTGATTTGCTTGGTCCTGACATAAGAGCAAACGACGGTTAACTCCAAATCAGGAAAGCAGGATAGGAGAAGGAGGTGCGCGAGCCTGAGCCCAGTTCAAGGTTTGGCATTATGTCTGAATCCGAATCATATTGGCGTAAGTTGTTTTAAGGTGCAATCCTATGCATTTTTACATTTTAAAAACATGCACAGGATTGAGCCCTTAACTGTTATTTTAGCTGTCATGAGGTTTTACGTATTTATGGCAGCAGAACTGGGTTTTGTCGTAAACTGCCTCGAGAGCCCTTTGTAGCTGAATTGGGGACGGAGGTGGTGCACAGATCTAAGAAAGACAGTCCAATCTGGATCGTTACATGGTCAGCATGATTGTGAGTCCACGTCCTCGAGACCTCCTGGCCTTTTCTCACCTCTTACACCCCTGTTAACTAAGATTGCCCAATTCAGGGGGTTGACTAGATACTCCTTCACAAACCACCCACAGGACAGGAGACAGTTTGTGGTAGATCACAAACTGAATATGAGCCAGCAATGCGATGTGGCTGCAAAGAAGGCAAATGCTATTTTGGGCTGTATTAATAGAAGTATAGCTTCCAAATCGCGGGAAGTGATAATTCCCCTTTACTCGGCACTGGTTAGGCCTCATCTTGAGTACTGCGTCCAGTTCTGGGCACCTCACTTTAAGAAGGACATAGACAAACTGGAGAGGGTTCAGAGGAGGGCAACAAGGATGATAAAGGGACTGGAAACAAGGCCCTATGAGGAGAGACTGAAAGAACTGGGCATGTTTAGCCTTCAGAAGAGGAGACTGAGGGGAGATATGATCGCACTCTTCCAGTATTTGAAGGGATGTCACACAGAGGAGGGCAAAGATCTCTTCTCGTTCATCCCAGTTTGCAGGACACGGAATAATGGGCTCAAGTTACAGGAACCTAGATTCCACCTAAACATCAGGAAAAATTTCCTGACTGTCAGAGCAATAAGACAATGGAATCAACTACCTAGGGAGGTGGTGGGCTCTCCCAGTCTGGAGGCATTCAAGGTGCAGCTGGACAGACATCTGTCAGAGATGCTTTGACCTGGATTCCTGCATTGAGCAGGGGGTTGGACTCGATGGCCTTGTAGGCCCCTTCCAACTCTACTTTTCTATGATTCTATGATTCTATGACTCTTTCTTCAAACCACCATATTTTAAAAATAATAATAATTTTGCTTCCCATCCGCAGACAACGACTTTGACACTTTACACAGAGCTAGCTCAGGACCTGTTATTTATTCTGTCGGCTTTTGCATGTATGGTATAAGGAGGGTAGCAGGGTATTGTTCCAAAGCTGTCCCTTACACAAAATAAATCCTTTATGCATGGCTTTAAAAGGGGAGAGAGACTTAGTGCTTTCAGATTTATTCTCTGGTGCTCTCCGGTGACCTTGTGCGACCTCCATTACTCAGGAATCCTCTAGAGGAATCCTTAAAAGGCAGACTCGCAATTACGGACCTTCAAGCTCATTTGTTTGCTCAGGGCAGGGTGGTCTGATACATCCGGACCCTCCCCACAAAAAGCAATTCATTGGTGAGGAAAGGAGCCGCTTTCTGCCCCTTCCTAAAATTATGGTTATCATCATTATCCCCTCTCTGCTTAAAATTGCAAATCTCCCTGTTGTCCACAGGCTGGGGGAACCTCATAAGCTTTGTGAATTTCCTGGCTTAGTGTTCCCAGCCCTGGATTTCAAGGCAGCAGAAGACTGGGAGAAGCGGGCTCATCTGCATTATAAAACTGAAGCATGCCCCTCTTGAGGCGGCTTCTAGTGGTGTGAGAACTTGGGGAGGAGAAAGAGAAAAATGCTCTTTTTGGACATCTGCTTCCTGATGTTTCAGCAGCAAAGCGGAGCAATGAAAGAGGGTGGAAGGAGGGCGGGAGACCGACAAGGACTGAGAAAACTGAAAAGGGTTTAATTCTGGGAGAACCAGAAGCTGTGGGCGGTAGGGGTGGGATATCTTAAATGTTGGGGGCAGGGGGGCGTGTGTATAATACTTTTTTTAAAACTTTCAATGGATTCACAATAATTGCACTATATCTGCACATCCAAATGCTCCATCGTGGTTGTTTTCCTTTAAACTCCCTGTGCATGGAAAGCTAGCATGTCAGGGAGAAGTTTAGCCTAGCTTTCTCGGTCATGTGCTATCTTTCAACATGCAGAGAGCCGGGTTCTGTTTTGTTTCTGTTTTTTAAACACATTGGGAGGTGTTCAGACATGCCATTCCCGCATCTTCAGTCCGAAGTGGCACAGCCCAAGAAGGGCTCTTACCACATGCTATTTCTGTCCTCAGTTTGGTTAGTGAGCACCGGCCGGAGCCAAGGATGCCGGTTCAAGAGCATCCCTGGACGACAGTAGCTCGATAGAGGATGCTGGGGAAAGAGAGTGTCCGTTATGAAAGCCAGTGCCAGTCACCTCGGGTCGGGTCATCTCAAATCTTAGGATCCCACAAATTCTAACTTCCCCAGGAGCCAAACTCAGAAGGCAAAGTTGTCATCCCTTCCCGTTCCCCAGGCCCGGGCCCTACACGGTCAAACCACATGTTCCCTGATCAGGGCCGGCCCGCCAATGAGTCAGCGAGGAGCCCGCATCAGGCGGCGGAGTGGGAGGGGCGCTCCCCCCACACGCACCAGGAGTGCCCGCCGCCACCGCTTCCCCGCCGCCTCTAGAGGGCGCTTTGGGGAGTCCCGCCAGCTGCTCCCCCGCCGTGATGCCTGCCATCTGGGGGGCTCCCTGGAGCAGCCGCCTGCCCAGTTTCCCCCATCGCCCCCCCCTTGCCACTGCTGCATCGGCGGCAAAGGGGGTGGCGTGACGGGAGAGTGAAGGCGGCATGATGTGGCGGTGGCAGGAAGAGATGCGACGCAGCAGCGGCGCGCGCTCTCTCTCACACGTCGGGCGGCGAGAGCGCTTGCGCCGGGGCTGGACCGTATTCATGCTTCTAAAACAGCGCGCTTAAACCACTTCCGCTTTGAAGGAAAAGCCGCCAGGAGGCCCCAAAACAGAGCGTGCCCCTGATGCAGATCGGGGCCCTGCAGTGGTTTCCTGTCAACCTCCCCCACCCACCCCGGCCTCCCTGCTGCTGCCCAAAACACACCTGTGCAGGTAAATAGCCGGGGAGGGGACAATTTTGAGCAGAAAACTGCCGCAGGTCCCAAGTGCGGAACAGCAGCATGTTCCAGATCATGTCCCCACGGCGGCTTTTTCTTCAGAAGGGGGGTTGGATCCAGGATCTGCCTTCTGTGAGACAAAGGGACTTCTGCCTGATTTTGGGGGGGGGTCCCCTTCCCCTAATACCACACCACAGCTCACCCCGTTCAGCAGGGTCTCCTAATTCTCTGTGTAGCATTTTCAGGGGGCCGGAGGGGCAGCCGTGGGGAATGAGGGGGCCGGGAAGTCCACTTCTGCTAGTGCCGTTGACTCAGCTCAGATCTGGATCCAACCCTGTATATAAGTGGTCAGTTTCCATATGCTTTTTTTTTTAAAAAAAAAAAGCATGCTTCATGTAACATGTACTTTGGCCCTAACACATGTACCCTGGCCTTGGTTTTGCTTCCACGGGTGGTTCTTGGGAAGCCAAAGCAGGCTCCTGCGAAACAAGAGGAGGAATGCTGCACTCTTGGGAGCGTCCTACGGTAGGCAAAAGTGCAAAATGTCTAAGATAATATTCCCCCAAAGGGGGCACACCCCCTAAAAAAAGAACAAAACCCATAAGAACGGTGCATCCACAGTCTTGTGGAGGGACGGAGAGAACGCCCCTGCAGGCTAGAGTGCAACAGCGCTGGGCTGTGGGCGGCGATCGGAGCCAAGGCAGGCGCCACAGGAAAAGCCGGGAACCAAGGACAAACCGGTTCAAGAGGCAAGCTAGAACCATCGATGGTGGAGAAACACACCAGAGCCCAGGAGGACCTCGTTGCTCAAGCAAGGCTCTGCTGGAACTGGAAGCCCTTTTATCCTCTCTCCTGCCCAGGAGGATCCACTGGCCAGCCTGGGCGGGCAGAGTCCATCCGGGGCCTGAGGGCACTCCGCTGAGAGGTGGCCCCCCTGCCGTTCAGTGGTTCACCACCCGGGCAGGGCCGGCCCAAGACATCCCGCTGCCTGAGGCGAAGGACAAGATGGCGGCCCCTCCCGTTCCATGCACAAAAAAAGCTGACTGGCCCGGCACATGGATCTGTCTTTCGCACCAACGATGGGACAACGTTCTCCACTGAAGCTGAAGGCCGCGGGCTCGCTTAGGGGGCGCTGAGTAGGCTGCAAGGAACACGGCTCTCGTCTTCAGCACCTTCCTGCTGCCTCCCAGCATCTGCTACCTGAGGCGGCTGCCTCACCCCGCCTAATGGTAGGACTTCCATAAATAAAAGTACAATACATTATGCGGGGGCAAAGTATCTCACTGATCTGTGGAGGTGGGAAGGAGAGGTCATCTTTCTGAAGAATTCAAAATGCCCTTGTGAAGAGTCAACAAAAAAAGAGTGTGCCACCATAAATGGCACAGTGTGACATAGTGGTTAGAGTGCTGGACTGGGACTTGGGAGATCTGGGTTCTAGTCCCCACTCGGCCATGAAACTCACTGGGTGACTTTGGGCCAGTCACTGACTCTCAGCCTAACCTACCTCACAGGGTTGTTGTGAGGATAAAATGGAGAGGAGGAGGAGGAGGAGGAGGAGGAGGATTATGTAAGCCGCCTTGGGTTCCTTGCAGGAAAAAAGGCGGGGTATAAATATAATAAATAAATAAATCACAAAATCCATCACCTGCAACATTTTACTTCAACACTGTTGAACGGTAATGTAATTTTTGCAAATGTGAGTCCTGGCGCAAACAAAGAGGGCATCTCAGATGACTTTTTTAAAAACAAGCCAGGCTTTAGGAGGAACAGCGGATTTTGTCAGCTGCCTGTTAGACACAGCAGTGAACAACTGTAGCTTTTTAATGGTGCGTTCGAACTTCGTGGAAGCAACTTGGGGGGGGGGTGTCGGAAGAGACACAATGAGCTTTTGCAACAGCAAGACTGAGAACCACTTCAGACACCACAATGGCAATGAAGTTTCGGGTAAACCCTATTTTTTAAAGTCACCATTAAGCAGTCCTCCATTTATTCCCTATTGTAAGTGGTCCAGTTTGTCTAAATTGGATTCAAATGAAGTATTTTGCATTTGCAGCGGGTACCTGCAGTCACACTATCAAAACGTCACTCATGTTTTTCATAACACAGCACACACACACACACACACACACACACACACGCACTTAGCAGTTGTTTGCTTTTGGGGGTTGGCTATGGCGAGTGGGGTGGGGTTGCAAGAGAAAAGAGCTGCAGTAAAAAAAAAAAAGTGTCCCATAATTATGCAGTAGTGGTTAAGAAAGTGTTATTTGTCTGCTAATTCCCCTACCGGGGCCATTATTGTCACTGGCAGTAGGCCAAACTTCGTAGTAATTTTGTGTCAGTGTTCACTGACAGACTACTGCCAGATTCATTCCATCTCTAAATGCACGGTGCTGAGAAATAATATGTCTATTTTCCGCGTAAGTGCCTTTGTTTCTTGAGGTGTGCGCACCCCGTCGCCATCCCTACAGCGCATTGTGACGGATGGCCAGCCGAGAACACCGAGGTCTCACCGATGGGGTCCATGTTTGAAAGACAAGGAGATAAACATCTGAGCGCACAGCAGCTGCCTAGCCTTCCCCCTCCAGATGTTTTTGACTACAGCTCCCATCAGCCCCAGAGAGCATGGCCAATGGTTAGGAAAGCCAGAACAGGAGTTTTAGTCCAGAGTGTCTGGAGGGCGCCGGGTTGGGGAAGACTGTGCTGGGGGGGGAAGGTTGCCCCCCAACTTGGGGGCAATCTGAAAGAGCATAAAACAGATGAGTCATCTTTAAAAGCCTAAGAGAATGGAAAAGTCTGGACCAGTGTTCTCCAACCTTGGGTCCCCAGATGTTTTTGGCCTACAACTCCCAGCATGCCCCAGCCAGCGCCCAACCTTGGGTCCCCAGATGTTTTTGGCCTGCAACTCCCAGCATGCCCCAGCCAGCGTCCAACCTTGGGTCCCCAGATGCTTTTGGCCTAGAACTCCCAGCATGCCCCAGCCAGCGTAGCTGTAGTTGTAGGCCAAAAACATCTGGGGACCCAAGGTTGGAGAACACTGGTCTAGAAAGGTAACAGCACAGATCAGTGAGATACTTTGCCCCTGCATAATGTATTGTACTTTTATTTATGGAAGTCCAGTCTAGGTGGAGCCACACGTAATAAGAAGAAAGAGAGGGTTTGCTGCTCAAACGGAGAGCCTCGAGTCGAATTCTCCCATGGGCCCCTCTGTAGTATGTGGTACACCTTACCTCATGTTGACATCAGTGTATGGAGCATTGCTTGCTCCCACCAGTGTCAGCCCATGAATGGAAAAAGAACATGAGGACCTGGATAAGCTGTACTACTCATTACGAAGGGGGGAAACAAACATTTGTTTAAATGTTTAAACAAACATTAAAAAAAAAAGTAATGTAATTCTGCTCGTTGTCCATTCACATGCCGCACGCTTAGAGTTCTGGAACCACTGTGATGTACTGGTTAGAGCAGTGTTCTCCAACCTTGGGTCCCCAGATGTTTTTGGCCTGCAACTCCCAGCATGCCCCAGCCAGCATAGCTGGCTGGGGCATGCTGGGAGTTGTAGGCCAAAAACATCTGGGGACCCAAGGTTGGAGAACACTGGTCTAGAAAGGTAACAGCATGGATGCCAGGTGAGGCCCTGGGGAGATAGTTCTTCAAGTGGAAATTACCTCAGCTCAGGCCGTGGAGGCACTCGGAGCCGAGCACCAGTTGATGCAAGAGCAGCTTTCCTTCACGTGCCTGTGGCCCAAGCCGCCGTAGGGCTTTTACAGGGGAGCAGAAGCACCTTGAATTGCGCTCTGACTGTACTGGGCCAGTTGCCGGTGGAGTTCTTTCGGATTGCATTCAGCTTTCCACTTGCAGGACTGGGGACCGTGTGGTCCTCCAAATGACGTTGGACTGCCGCTCCCGTCCCATCAGCCCCAGCCAGCATAGCCAATGGTGAGGAACGGTGGGAGTTTTAGAGTCCCACATCTGGAGTCCCCCGGGGTGCCTAGTCCTTCCTTCCCGGCTTCCCCTCTCGCTTTCCTTTCTTGCCTGGTCTGCCTCCCCGTGACACCGCCCTACTTGCGCCTCTCGCTGCCACCCCGTTCCTTCTGGCCTGGAGATGAACGTGTTGCCACGGCAGGAGTTTGAGTACGCACAGCGCAGCTCCAAATGGATTGGGCGGCGGCGACACCACCAAGCCTCACCAGCTTCCTGGAGGATCTCGCTGATGGGTTCTCTCTCTCACCATGGCTAGGAACTGGGGGGCCCAACATCCAGTCGGGTCTGCCTTGGGTTTCCTGGAAGCCCTGGACCCTCGCCGCTTCTCAGATTACTGATAAGTGCAGCGTGCCTTTCCCCCCAATGAAAACTGCAGGCACTCGTCTTCACTCTCTGCTTGCGGAAAGGTTTGCTTTTAGAGCGTGAATAAGGGTGAAGAGCAACCCAACTCAGGGGGAACCCCCTCACCCCTGTTTTTCTGCCTGAGGTTTAGGTATGCCTCCTGGTTTAGGTATGGAAGGAAGCATGCCCAGGGCAAGGGAGAGGCCGTGGCTCAGTGGCAGAGCCCCTGCCTTGCATGCAGAAGGTCCCAGGTTCGATCCCCGGTATCTCCAGGTAGGGCTGGAAAAACTCCGGCCTGAATCCCTGGAAAGCCATTGCGGCCAGTCAGTATCAACATTACTGGGAAAGATGGACCGAGTGCCTGACTTAGTTCCTGTGTCCTATGTCCCCATGACTCATTGAGAGGCACCACAGGCAGCTCTCCGTCTCTGCATCGGGTGTGGCTGAACGATCCACTCCAACCCAACACTGAGACATGGAAGAATAGCCAGCCCCCGGCAGAGAACGACGGAAAGCAGGAGCACGGTCGGCCCCGCAGCATCCAAGTTCAGAATACATGTGATGAAGGAGGTCTAGAAAGGGCTCCCTGTTTTGAATATTTAGAACAGCAATTTCCAAACGGTGGCAGGGCACTCTAGCGTGCCACGAGTGCAGAAAGATCCAGGTTCAATTCCGGGCATCTCTAGGTCGGCTTGGGAACGACCTCCCGTCTGAAACCTTGGAGAGCCGCTGCCTGTCAGAGGGGCCATAGCCCAAGGTGACACGAGTCGAGCCAGCACGCTGACCTTCTGTTTTTAAAACGGGCCGCAATTTGTGTAAATTTCTTTTTTTTCTTTTTTTTAACCTGGGGAAATCTGTGCAAGTTGCAGATCGGAGGCCTGAATTTTGCCCAGATCTGAAATGAGCTGTCAGAAAATTCAAGGTGGCCAAGGTGGAGCGTGTCCAGATGCAGTGAGAGGCGGAGGCTTCGAGACTTCTCGTGTTAAATGCTGCAGCAAGAACAACAGCAACGACTCGCATCTAACCAGTTGGCCCCAATTTGCACCATTTTATACAATTTGCGCAGATTGCGCTAGAGACGTGCAGTTCTCGGCTCCAAATTTGCGCGTATGCTCCGAGCAATTTCGCAGAAGCCAGGAAAAAAAAGCCCCGACTCGCCCGCTTTTGCCCATCCGGTCGGAAATATGTTGACAGTCCATCGAGCTGAAACGGGACGAGTTTCCCCATGTTGCACATCCCTAGCCGAGGACGGGAGCTAGAAGGCACAGGGCCTCATCCCGTCAGGTCTCCAGCAGAACAGAGCTTAGACGGGGCGTCTTACCCTATCCTGTCTTCAAGCCCAAACAGGAGAAGGCAGCACCTAGAAGGGGGAGATGGCGAACCTTCTTTAGGGAGAGGGTGCCTGGAGGCGTTGCCAGCCTTGCCGCTCTGCTGTATGCCATGGGGACACCACCCCACCACCACCACCCCGCTGCAGCAACGACGGTCCTTGCTCTTATTTGGGGCTCCCGGGCGAAGAGCAACATTCCGTTTCTTCCCTTCCGACGTGGCCTCCGCAGCCATTGTTCCCTTCCTGTGACCTGTGAAAACGGAGCCATTGAGCTCAGTGACAGTGGTGGGCGCAACAGTGAGCATCAAAGGGCCGTTTACAGGGGGGTGGGGGAGCGGGATGCTCTTGGCCTTGACAAAGAGCTGCCTTTAATCAAGAGAATGCTCAAGAGGTGCCGGCTTATTCACCCCATCATCCAAAGCGGAGAGAGAAGCGCCGCTCGGCGACGGCAGTGGAAGGGAGCCTGCGGAGGGGAGAAGATGTTTGGGTCACATTCCAAAAAAGCCCCGAGGGTCCATCTAGTCCGGCTTCCAATGGGAGCCCGCCAGATGCCGCCAGGGAGTTCACAAGCGGGGCTCCCCAGCCACTGGTCTTCGGAGGTCTATTTAGCCAGCATGGCTCGGAGCCACGGACGAAGCTGTCCTCCGCCACCAACGTGTCTGGAGGTGCTTCCAGATGGGAGGGCTCCAATCCAAAGACATCGTGCAGCTATACCACCGTTTCCTCCTTAATGGGTTTTTTTTTTTTTGTGGGAAGAGAAAAGACAGACGAAATGGTGGGGGAAACAAGAGGGTTGCAAGCTGAAGACGGTACTATAAAATTCTGTGAATGGAGCGACTGCACCGCGAACACCTCGTTTAGAGGCACCCTAACCCTCTTTGAGTTGCCATCTCAAACCAGTGGCCATCCCCATATCTTGTGGTTGTAAATCCCATATTTTGTCCTGCATCTCCTGCCTGTTAATTTCGTTAGTGACCCTGCCTTCTACTGCTTATGAGAGAGAGAGAAAGAGAAACATTTCTCTCTATCCACTTTTTTCGCACCGTGCAGAATTCTAAAGACCCCCGTCATCTCTTATTTATTGATCGATTTGATTTATGCCCTGCCTTTCCAGCAAGGAAATGACGCTAGAGGCAGCTAAGGATAACAAGGACCAAGATCTAAAATGAAAACTTTGTTAAAACAACCATAGAACAAATACATTAAAAACACAATTTAAAAAAACATAAAATAATAAAAACAGCACCCAACTCAACAGACCAGCTGACATGCCAAAGGCCTGCTTGAATAAAAACAGCTTTGCCTGCTGGCAGGAAGACAGCAGAGGGAGAGCCAACCTAGCCTTCTTCTGCATGGAGTTCCAAAGCCTAGGGGTGGCCCCTGAGAAGGCCCTCTCTTGTGTCCCCACCAAATACGCTTCCAAAGGACCAAAAGAAGGGCCATCCCCAAAGATCTTAAAAGCCAAGCAGGCTCGTATGGGAGAAAGGAATAGACTGATTCTATTTTAGGCACGTATACCCTATTTTTCAATTCTGAAAAATTCACAAGGCAGTTTCTATCATAAAATGCAACAATATCTATTTTTTATGACACATAGGCAATGAAGTAGCAGAAACACAAAATATAAGCAATAATAAAAGAGAAGTAAGGTTGCATAGCAGTAAAACAGCAGAAGCAGCAACGAAAGACATCACCGTTTATCAAAATCTCAGGCATATAGATCTATTGTAGCCCTGCAAGTGAAGCTCAACAGCACTGGTGCCAGGCCAGCATCTTTGGGAAGGGTGTTCTGAAGCCAGGGTGCCATTCCAGAAAAGGCCCTATCTCTGGTCACACCCTGCCTAAATTCTGAAGGAGGGCTTCTGAAAGAGGGCTTCTGAAGATGATCTTAGCAATTTGGCAGGTTGGGATCTATGCCTCTCTCTCTCTCCCGTAGCATCTGGTTTAAAGGGGGCTACTGCTTTCAACTTGATTTTTAACAGTTGGGTTGGCTATTGCAAAGAGGGGGTCAGCTGGTTCTGCCTAAGGATCACTTGCTAAGTGGCTCAGATTAAGTCTGAACCTGGGATCTTCCCCGTTCCCAGCCTTGGCAGTGACGGCTAGAGCAGATGGCCTCTTGAATGCAGCTCAAAGACAGGCCACCCTTTCCCCTTCTTCCATTGTTCCCCATTGTTTGGAGCTGAATGGAGCACTGCTGAAAGCGAAAGTCTGCTTGCTTTGCGGAGCCTGGGAGATGCGGCTCAAATGATGTGGATTCTCAAGAGGGATTGAAAAAGAGGCCTCCTTGCTTGCTGGGGTTGCATCCTTAAGAGGAACGGAAAATATTCTCAGAACATGCACGCACACACACACACAACTGGCACCGTCTTTCACTTCATCTCTCACATTTGGGAGGGGGAGGCTCTTTTCCTTCTGTCCTCTCAATAGTTTTTCCTGCTTAGAGAGGGGGCGGACAAGCACAGACAATCAGCCCTTTTGCTCTTTCCCTGGGCATCAAATGCTTCTACACGATGAGGTGCAGGAAAGTTCTGATGCAAACTGGAATACAATTCCAGGTGCTGGAAGGAACAAACTCCTATCTGTAGTAAGTAGTCCCCTTACCTACTCCTGCAGTGTAGACATGCTCAGTACAGAGAACCGTACAATGCAAATATACGCTGATTCCAAACATACCCTTAGGTCGGGGTGGGCAACACTACCCCCCACCCCACTGCTGCCAAATCTGCCAAAATTTGCAGCGGCAAAAAGAAATAGCGGTTTACCGGTACACAGTGGTAAATAGGAAAGAATTTAGTTTGTTCGCAAATTTGCCGTAATTAGCATTCCGTAGTGGTTCGCCACCAAATTTCAGCAGGAATACCTCCACTATTTTTGCTGCTGCCACCAGGGGCGGTGCCAGGGAGCAGGCCCACAAGGGGCTGGAGCCCTGAATTTTTTTTCCTTTGGAGCCCCGAATCTCTGGGAGGCCCTCTGCCCCACCACCCTGCTTTCCAGGGGCACTTGCTGAAATAAAGGGACAGGGCCCCCGAGGATCTCTGCTGCATCTGATCCCGCTGGAGGAGCTGGCTTGTTGCCCACAGGTGCGTCACCTGCTGCTGCCACCCTTGAATCTTTCTCCCTGAAGTTTTTTTCCCCCCTGAAACCAAATGCCCTCCTCTTTTTTTAAATAAAATAATTAACTATGTCAGTTTGACACTTGATTTGACTCAGTCTCTCCAGATGCAATGCATAAACGTCATAAATATCCCAGGTTTTCTCTAAGTATTCCTTACCATTGTTATATCCCCATAGCTGGAAGATTGTTTCAGGACACTGAGGTTTAGGATGGGATACATAAAACAACTTAAGTTGAACTCATACTTGAATTGACTTCAATCTCTGGCAGCAATTCTGTGTACAGTTGTGAGGGAGCAAGTCCCATTGAATTCGGAGGGATTTACTTATGAGTAAACTTGTCTGAGCGTGGAAAGCTAAGCAGGGTCAAGCCTGGTTATTACTTGGATGGGAGACCCCTCCTCTAGTTTCCTGCATTGAGCAGGGGGTTGGACTCGATAGCCTTGTAGGCTCCTTCCAACTCTATGATCTATGAAATCTATGAAATCCCCTGTCCATACATTCCTTTCTACAAATAGGGGTGTCCTTAGGAGACAGGGCCCTTTACAGACACAGACACAGACACACACACAGACTTTATAGCATATAGTAAATTAGCATATGCAAATTTGTGCATTTTTTTCATCCTGTGGGCCTGAGCTCCCCGTACCTAGCACCACCCCTGGCTGCCACCACGACCACGACCACCACCAAACTCAATAGGACAGCGGCAGCAGGAGTGCAGCCCCCGGGAAGAGGGGGGCAAAAACGGTCCCACCCCAGCCCGAGGAGTTTCTGATGGTCTCTCAAATATCCTGCGGTACTGACCAACATCACGAAAAAAAAAGAGAGAGATTAACGTTAATGTACCTTTCATGACGACAGCCGCCAGAGCTGAAACAAAGTCCATCTTGATTTTAGTGTGAAACCTCGGAGGAGTTCACAGTCTGCCCATGGGCAACATGTCTCTTCTTGTGTTGTTCACAACACAAGAGACATGTGTCAAGGGGGGGGCTCAGACTTGGCAAAGTCAGGAACTTGGAAATGTACAAGCGGCTGGCGCCGGTGATGAACCGAACTCGGCCAAAAGGGTTGTTTCACCCAAATTTTGGGGGGAGGTACGTCACCCCCCTCCCTCGGAAAATGGGGGCACAAATTTCAGGCCCCTGAACTGTTTTGGGGACAATTTGGCGGAAGGTGATGCTTATTACGACGGAAGAAACTCCTCTCCCCTGCACACCACCGTAGAAAAACTGAGCTGGAAGTTGTGGTGGGTTGCCCATGGCTCAAGCAGAGCAATCTGCTATTCCTATAGAACAGTGTTCTCCAACCTTGGGTCCCCAGATGTCTTTGGCCTACAACTCCCAGCATGCCCCAGCCAGCGTAGCTATATAACAATAAACATTTTACTGGGCCTTTATTTGATTATGATTTTCGTTTTCTGATTTTATTTTATTTTTAACTGCCTTGGTTGGTGCAGAAAAGCGATTTAAAGAGCAATCCTATGCATGTTTACACAGAAAAAGGTCCTACTATTTATTTATTTATTTATTATATTTATGCCCCGCCTTTTTTCCTGCAAGGAACCCAAGGCAGCTTACATAGTCCTCCTCCTCTCCATTTCATCCTCACAACAACCCTGTGAGGTAGGTTAGGCTGAGAGTCAGCAAGTGGCCCAAAGTCACCCGGCGAGTTTCATGGCCGAGCGGGGACTCGAACCCGGGTCTCCCCCAAGTCCCAGTCCGACACTCTCACCACTACGCCACACCCTGGCCCAACTGGCTGGGGAATGCTGGGAACTGTAGGACTTTTTTCTGCCTAAACACACATAGGGTTGTTGTGGGGAAAGCCTGACACGAGTATGCATGAACACACACACACGCACACACACAGCCTCCGTCCAGGGGAGGGGGGCGAGGAGGGGGGATTGAGTTACAGGGAAGAAGCCAGACAGACCGGCATCCCCAACAATGGAGAGTCTCGGTTGAATTCCACAAAACCCAAGAAAGGACCATCAAGACCATCAAACTATCAGGGCAGTCTCAAAGAGCTGTAAAGTACCCAGTACGTCACCTTCTTCCCGGGCAGGAATAAGCCCACCTGATACAAAGGGGCAGGCATAAGCCCCCACCTGACCTGGAGGGTGGGGAGAGCGGGAAACTCAGGGGTAGAAAACCCCTCTCCCTTCCTGTGAGGGGTTGTTGGGAACACAGGGTGCTTTGGAACAAGGTTCATCCTCCAAGCGGCGGCTGGAGTAGGCTGTTCTCCTCCCCGGATCGGCCGACCCGGAGCCAGGCTGAAATTGACTAGCGTAAAGTCTTTAGTCTAAGGTAACTGACTAATCCCAAGGCGCTAGCCTGGGAGCCTGTTTCATTGATAAACGTAGAGGTCACCTCAGGTTGTGTTGACAGTATAGTATTCCTAGAAAGCTGTTAGTTCCGCTCCGTATCTTGTGTAAATAAATAAAGCCTGATTTGGTCATTTAAAGGGCTCTAGTTTCCTTTTGTGTACGCAAACCTCCTAGTCGGTTTCACTTGCTTGTACGGGCTGTAACTCAGTGCCGGTTAACCCGTTAAGCGCCGAACTCACGCATAGGACCCGGGTGCTGGTCCTTCACAGTTGTGCTCTTAGGAATGCAACAGATGATGATGCCAGAAAGAGGCATGTTTCTGGGGGAAGAAACATGGTGGACAGAGCGGTGACTGCACAGATGACCACTCGAAGAACTGCAGTTACAGGTAAGCAACCTGTCCTTCTTCGTGGTCTCTGTGCATCACACCTATGGGCTCTTTTGTCCTCGTTTTTGTACGGGGGGGGAGAGGAGCTGCCCCAACCATGGTTAAGCGCCCCCTTTCCTCGAACCATCACAAAATGGTTCAGAGGGCAAAGAGCAGACAATGTGAGTTCCCCCCCTCCTGCCCCATACACCACCAGAGGCTGGGGGGTGAGGGGGTCGGGGTGTTTCCACTCAGCCCCAGCAGGACTTTGGAAATGGCCAGGCAAGGAGAGGGGTGTGTGTGTGTGTACTTAATTTTTTTTTTATTTTGAAAGAAAAGCAAAACAAAACCAAACAAACATAAAAAGTAAAGAACAGAGAAGCAATACAAAAACAATAAAAACTAAACTAGAATGGGCTTCCGATTTTTCCACAACAAAGTATAAGTGACATTAAATACTCTACTCTATAGTTACAAAGATATTTGTCTCTTTTTCTGTTGTCAACTCTTGCTCTTCTTGTTCATCAACCTCACAAGTTCACAAAACATCATTTTAACCTTAAACATTAGATACTCATTCTTCTAATTAAACAATATTAAAAGATTTCTACTCATTTTTAGCAAAAATCCCTAGCTTCTTTCCGCCTACGTATTTATCTAAGAGACAAACTTTTTAATGTGGCCAGGCAAGTTTTTAAAAGAGAAAAACAAATGTGAACAACTCCTTTTGTCGAACCAGTGTTCAGATTATGGGGGAAAAAATGGGCCTTAATAAACTTCACAAATGCCACCCCTGCCTACCCCCATTTTTAGCCAATGCATACTCCCCCATAGCCTTCTAAAAACTGTAACTAAGGGGGCCATCGCAATAAAGGGGGCACACACCCCGTAATCCAAGCACTGTGTCAAACAATGGGAAACGTACAGCCGGCGCTGGTCCAAGGAGTTTTTTGGTCCAAGCTGATGGCCCCGCACAACCTGAGAGTTGCCCTCCTTGCAATGTCACACAGAAGGTGCTAGCACAGTTCTCAGGCTGCACTCTGTACACATTCAGGGGCTTTGCGGTCATCCTTCCAATGTGGAAGGAAAGGGTCCAGATAACACAAAAGCATCTAGTGTGATGGAAGATAGATATAAGTCTCAGTACTGACAGCAAGTTCCAGAACTGAGCCGTCCATGTCTGCCAGGTATGCACACACATGTGTCATCTCGTATGGATTACTGCCATCCGTGATATGTGGGGCTTCCTTTGAAAATGGTCTGGAAACTTCAGCTAATCTAAAATATGGCAGGAAGATCGTTAACAGGAACTGGCCGATACGATCTTACTACGCCAGTGCTCTGTGATCTGCACTGACTTCCAGTCCATTTCCAGGCCTAATTCAAAGTCTGCTGGTATTAACTTTTAAAGCCCTAGATTTCTTGGGGCCAAGATACCTGAAGGATTGTCTCCTTCCATATATACCTCCCCAGACCCTAAGAACATCCTTAGAGGTCCTTCTCTGGCTGGCCCCAGCAAATAAGGTGAGGCAGGTGGCTATAAGGGAGAGGGCCTTTTCAGTGGTGGCACCCTGGTTGTGGAATGCCCTCCCCAGAGAGGCTTGCTTGACTACATTGTAGTATTTTATTCTGCCTTTTTATTCTCCCAGGTTTTTTTTTTTTTTTAGTCCTTCAGTTTTAGAAACTGTCTTAGGGCGTAACACTATGCATGTTTAGATAGAAAAAAAAAAGTCCTACCAACTCCCAGCATTCCCCAGCCAGCATTTAAACATGCATAGAATTGCGCCCCGGGGTGCGGCTTTTAGATCTTTGTGCTGCTGCTGGCTTTTGCTTTGGTTTCATTCCGTTGTTTTGAACTTTTTGATGCTTTTATGTTATGCTTTATGATGTTTTTGCATTTTACAGTTTTAATAAATCAATCTGTCCGGTGCACTGCTCTCCAAGCTGGCTGTGAGTGGATCTGCCACTCGCCCTCGACCTGAACATCCAGACCCTTGAGAGTTAATGCTGCTAAATCCAGAGGCGGGATTTGGCAGAAATACCTAGCTGGACTGCAGCCCTTCATTTGGCATCTAACAGCCTCTTATCAAGCAACATAATCAGATGGTGATTTACAACTCAGAGGTGCAAGGAAGCACCCTGGGGCAAATTCCAGGGGGCAGCAGTGATCTCCTGGCCAGATAAGACCAGGATAAACAAGGGACAGTGATGGGAGGGGGGGGGCTTCAAGGTGCCATGATGTTTCATAGCAGGATTCCACGCTAAAGGCAATAACCCCCTGACCTGACCTTCGAAAATTCTCCTCTAGGTGAATTAATCAGGAGCAACAGATTATGGAGTACACTTTCCATAGCAATTGGCAGCTGGCAGCCCAGGGGGCTCTATCCCAGAGGTGGTGTTGGGGGCGGCCCACTAGGGCAGGAGCCCCGAATCTTTCATTTGGAGCCCCAAAACTTTGGGAGGCCCTCTCTGCCCCACCCACCCAGCTGTCCATGGGCACTTGCTCAAAAAAAGGTACAGCGGCCCTGAGGATCCCTGTTGCATCTGACCCCCCCTGGAGGAGCTGGCTCTTTGCCCACATGTGCTTCACCTCCTGCTGCCCCCACCCCACCCTGAATCTTCCTGCCTGAGTTTTTTTCTGAAATCAAATGCCCTCCTCTCCCCCCTGTCTATACTTTAGAGACTTTAGAGCACTTGCAAATTAGCATATGCAAATCTGTGCATTTTGGGGGGGGGGATCTTTTCGGTACCTAGCACCGCCCCTGCTCTCTCCAGGTCCCAAAGGTTTCCCAGCTGACTCTCAGTTTATCCCCCCTACTAAAACTTGGCACCTCTTCTGCTTCCTCCTACATACGCCCCAGACAAAGGGCTCTTTCACTCCCACCTTGCCAGAGTGGATAGTCAAGCCCTCCCCTTCTGCGCCTCCCACACACGACACAGGCCAAAGGGAGTGACCAGCAGCGGTGCCCAAGGACAGGGCCCTCTGCTGCAGTTCACCCCGGCAGGGCGGGGCTTGGAGAGCCCTTTGCCAGGATCTCAAACTCCTGTGGGAGCGGATCAGTGGGTGGAGCCAAAGTCACTCCATGCCTGAGCCCTTGCAGATGTGGAACAGCTCCAGTGGAGGCATCCCAGAGCCAGGGCCGGATTAACATAGGGGCGATTGGAGCGGCAGCTCCAGGCCCATAACAGAAAACAGGCCCACAATATAGGGATGCGCGGCACGATTTGAGTTAGCTCTGATCGTTATCATTCAGCATAATTAATGATTTTTTCAAGATTAGAAAGGTGTTCTAAGCACATCTGCATTACAGGCTTGAGGCAAGACCTAGCAAGAACTGTTGTTCCCAAATTAGCATTTCGGTAGGTTTTTGCATTTCAATCACTGTTACTACATTTCTTTGAAGCACATGGGGGGCTTGCTAGGGTCTGTAATATTCAGATTTAGAAGGGACCTCTCTCTCCAGCCTCGAGCAAAAGATCTTTCTGATTCGCAGCTCAATTGTTCAAATGCTAGTTTAACAAAAAAACAAAAACAAAAACGAAACAAAGCAACAAGAATAACACAATTATTCTTGGTCAAGCAAAGCTTCCTGGCTTTTTGTTGTGGCTGCTTTTTCTTTTTTAATAAATAAATTTGGGGGAAATAGGGAAGACCCTTACTGATGAGCTGCAGGAGTTTTTGAGTTTTGGCACTTTAATGGTAATTAAAATATTTAATTTGTTTTAATATAAAATTGTGTCTTCATTTTATTTATTTCCATAAAAAGGCCCACCAAATCCTCAGCTGCCCAGAGCCCTGTCTCATATGGGATTAATTTCAGTTATTGCAGCCTAACAGGGCCAGCCCTACCATGAGGCAGAGTGAGGCGGTTGCCTCAAGCGGCAGATACTGGGAGGAGGCAGCAGCAAGGTGTTGGGAGGAGAGAGCCGTGCGCCACGTGGTCTGCCCTTGCACCCCAAGCCAGCCTGCTGCCGTCAGGTGCAGTGGGGGAAGCTGTCCCACTGTCAGTGTTGAAGAAAGATTCAACTGCCTGGCCGGTTCGTTTTTGCATACGGATTGTGAGGGGCGGCGCCATCTTGTTCTTTGCTTCAGGCAGCAAAATGTCTTGGGCCATCCCTGCGGCCTAAGGATGCTGACTTGGCCAACTGGGCGTGTAATCGACCTTTGTCCATCTCGGTTAATTATATCTAGCCGGAGGTGGGTCCAGGAGGAGATTGATGCCTCCATGCGAGGGAGAGTGGTCCCAGCCACCTTGAGGGAGGGGTTGTGTGACCCCGCTCCTCAAGAAACCCTCTCTAGACCCAGAAGAACAGTTATTGCCCAGTTGCAAACAGTTGCTTTTGAGGCAAGGTGCTCGAGCGGGTGGTGGCAATTCAACCACAGACACCCTTGGATGAAATGGCCTATCTGGATCCATTTCAATTCAGCTTCAGGCCTGGTTTTGGCACCGAAGCATCCTTGTGGATGGCCAGTCAGGAGAGAGACAGGAGGAATGCGACCCTGTCAGTTCTCCTTGACCTCTCAGTGGCTTTTGATACCATCAACCATGGGTATCCTTCTATGTTGGGTTGGGGGGCAGGAGACACAGTGATATGGTGGTTCCGCTTCTATCTGTAGGATCGGTTCCAGAAAATAGCTGGGGGGGTGGGTTCTGCTTGACCCTCCAGCACATGTTACAGGGTCCTGCACGGTTCTATCCTATACCCCGTACTTTTTAACATCTCTATGAAGGTCATCAAGGTAGGTTTGGAGTGAGGATACACCCAGCTCTAGTTCCCCTTCTCATTTGAGTATGATGTCGCTGCGAAGGTGCTAAACTGGTGCCTGGATGAGATAACTGGGCCAATAAACTGAAATTGATGGAGGCACTGTGGGTAGATGGTCCAGGAAATGGGTGTTTCTCCTGTTTTGGATGGGGACGCACTCCCTCTGAAAGAGCTGGTATGTGTAGATTAAAGCAGAAACTGGACAGAATGGACTTAAGAGTGAACATGTGCAAAAGCGTCACAGACTGGAGATTCCTGATCCCTCAACTTCAGCCACTCTAAGCTTTCCACGGAAAAGTGCGTTATGATGAGTGTAATGAACAAATACTAGTTGTAGGTTTGCCACAGGCATTTCAAGCGTCTCCTTGCAGTCATGAGGGTTAGAAACTTGTGGGGTTTTGTTTGTGTTTTTTAAACAGGAGCTGAGATGCTGAATTCTGCACCAAATACCACAGTCTACCATTTCTGAGGGTGTTCCCGCAGGATCGCAGAAGGCACACGACGCCGTCGATAATATTCCAAGAGATGCCACCTTTTCCCCCCGCAGCTCCGATCCACTCGCCCGCCTGGAGGAGCTGCTATTAGCCAAGGGGGAGATGTACAGCCCCAAGAGTCTACACCAGCCTTCCCTAACCTGATCCCCTCCAATGGCTGTGCTGGCTGGAGATGATGGGAGTTGTAGTCCAACACACGTGGAGGACACCAGGCTGTGGGAGGCTGGTTTACATCCATACGTTCTCCCTTCTACAGCTAATAGCAGTTCAGGGGCCGGCTGTATGGAAGGTGGGGAATTGGTGCAGGGGCAAAGAGCTCCCCCCCTCCGTCCCCCTGCATCACAGACCCAATAGGAACCTGGGTGCTCCACTGCAGCTCTTTGAGAAAGAAAAAGGAGCTCCAAGCAATACTTAGGAATCCTATGATCACAGCCTTGCACTTATAGACGGCCAGTTCACCGCTGATAAGTTCTTATGGTTTGTGCCCCATTAGCACCCCACCGTCCCGCTGTGCCAGCTCACCGCCACCCAGCCAGCTCCGCTGTTGGGCATCCCATCCATCGATGCCCACGGCCGGCCGGCCGGCGTTCTCGTGAAGTCAAGCCGAGGGAAGGAGCGAAAACTTACTGGCTGCTTGAATCCTCGCCTTGCGGCTCACCACCAGCCCAAAGCGATTCCGGGCCATGCAGTCGTACTCGCCCTCGTCGGAAGACCCGTCGCCCTTCAGTCTCTGGAAGTGGGAGAAGTACAGCGAGCCGTTTGCGAGCGTGAAGGAGTCCTCGTTGTCGGCCGCCAACACCCCGTTCTTCCGCCATGTGATGCTGATGGGAAGGATCCCTTCCACCTGGCAATGCAAGACCAGCGGCTGCTCCTGCACGGCGATGTGGTCACTGGGTTCTATAGTGAAGGCTAGCTCTGTGGAGTGGCTAACATCTGGAAGGGAAGGAATAGAAAGAACAGGCTATTTCAAGGGCCTTCCCACTATGAGATGGGATGCACAGATAACGAGGTTATTCAAATTAGCCATCAGATCAACTTTACTTATTTCATGAAAGAACACCGGCCGGCACACTGCGTTCCACGGTCCGTACCTTTGAATGCCAAAAACCTGTATGCAAACTGCAGAGCACAGGGCACGAGATATCTAGCGCGTGACTGGAAGCCTTAGGATCTAAGCGTTCTGACACCACAAGGGAACAAAGTTTCTAGTCCTCACCGTCAAGAGCGGAAAACCGGAAACCACTTGGGACAGTTTTGCAAAATACTTGAAACTGGAGTGGATCTGGCTGGAGCTTTTCAGAGAAGAAATAGCTGGCCTTTACTCACTATCAGCCCAAGGTTCTGCTGTGGAGAGCGGGGGGGTGGGGGGGTGGTCCCTAGGTAATAGTATCAATTTGGGGAGAAATTGGGTTTTAGGCGCCAGCCCAGACTATAGAGAAGTCTGCCCAATTCACATTGAGAGGATGCAAGTAAAAAAAAAAAAAAGCGTTTGGGGTTAATTCAGCTCTCTTCCACCACACCTATCTCCCGCAATGTTTAGAAGTTTAAAGAGAGCATTGGGGGGGGGGGGGGAGATCTAGCAAGGGTCCTAGCGGGCCAGGATGAAGCCTGATGTTTTAAGATGCTTAATGGGTTAATAAAAGCGGAGGACAAAAGCCATGTTTATTCTCAGACTCTGCCACTAAATGGAGTCTCTCCATTTGGAAAAGTTCCTGCAGCCTCACCTTTGACACGCAGCTCAGCTCGGTAACCCTGCCTTCCTTTGTCTACCCCCAGTCCATCTGCCTCATCTCAGGTTTCACTCCAGCCTGATCCTCTCATAATCCAATTTAAGTTGCCATATAAAGTGAGAGGGAGAAATTTTGAAAGTACCCAAGCCGGGGGTCTCCAAGAGGAGACGGATTCTTTTGCCCAAAGATAATTTTGTCACATCTCTTCTTTCCTTCAAAGTGTTCTTTTTTTAAAAGTGGGGGGGAGAGGCACGTTAAGGAATTCAATTCCTCATCAAACAGGCTCAGCTGGATGCCTGGAAGTGATTACCACCACTTCCGCCATCATGGCCCATGCTGCCGAATCCACAGGCCATGTGGTTTCTGGCCTAGAAGCCAGGCCAGAGTGCCTTCGTCGCCACGGGCCAACGGATATGGGCTGGCTGCCGCGAAGGGAAATTTGAGCCAGTGTGGCGTAGTGGTTAGAGTGCTGGACTGGGACTCGGGAGATCCGGGTTCTAGTCCCCGCTCAGCCATGAAACTCACTGGGCGACTTTGGGCCAGTCACTGACTCTCAGCCTAACCTACCTCACAGGGTTGTTGTGAGGATAAAATGGAGAGGAGGACGAGGATTATGTAAGCCGCCTTGGGTTCCTTGTAGGGAAAAAGGCGGGGTATAAATATAATTTAAAAATTAATGAATTCACGACGCCTGGGACTGTCTAGCTTAGAAAAAGGTGAGTTGGGGAGACGTGACAGAGGTGCACACAGTTATGCCTGGTGTGGAGAAAGTGGACAGGGAGACATTTTTCTCCCTCTCTCGTGATACCAAGAACCCAACGGGGTCATCCCATGAAGCTGACTGGAGGGAGATTCAGGACAGATCAAAGGAAGGACTTCTTCACACGGCGCAGAGTTCAACGATGGAATTTGCTGCCACAAAATGATGGCCACTGATTTGGAGGGCTTTAAAAGAGGGTTAGAAAAATTCATGGAGGATCATGGCTACTAATGATGGCTATATGCTACCTCCAGTACCAGAGGCAGTCTGCCTCTGCCCACCAGTTGCTGGGGAACATGGGCGGGAGGGTGCTGTTGCACTCCTGTCCTGCTTGTGGGATCCCATGGGCAGCTGGTTGGCCACTGTGTGAACAGAATGCAGGGCTGGATGGACCCCGGTCTGATCCCGCAAGGCTCTTCTGATGTTCTGATGTTCTTATAACGACGGTGGCAGCATCAGCATGCCTCACAATGCGGCTGCGTCAGGTTACTGCTGCATCCAGCACATGTTTTGTTCACTAAAACCAGCACCAGCTCCAGATTTGAGGAGGTCCTTGGGAAAGTCTCCCTCAGTCAGGCAGTGCTCCGGCAAAGGACCTGTTCGTGAGAAGAAGCGCACAGCACATAAACGGTGGTGGCCAGACAGACCTTTATGGGCTGTGCTTGTTCTCAGAAACAGGTCCTTTGCCGGAGCACTGCCTGGCTGTGGGATCTGCATTCATTACATTTATATCCAAGGAGCCCAAGGTGGTATGAATGATCCTCCTCCTCTCCATTTTATCCTCACAACAGTCCTGTGAGGTAGGTTAGGCTGAGAGTCAGTGACTGGCCCAAAGATGCCCCGTGAGCTTCATCGCTGAGGCAGCGAGGGGGGGGGGGATAGAACCCAGATCTCCCAAAGTCCCAGTCCAACACTCTCACCACTACACCGCGCTGGCAATTGCCAAGGGACTGAAGGGGGATGCAATCTGTTAGAAAGATTTTCTGGACTAAACACACACACACACACACACACACACACACACACACACACTGTGGCCTCAAAGGTGTCCCAAAAGAAGAAAATGCATTTTTGGGCTGCATTAATAGAAGGATAGCTTCCAAATCGCGTGAAGTGATAATTCCCCTTTACTCGGCACTGGTTAGGCCCCATCTTGAGTACTGCGTCCAGTTCTGGGCACCACACTTTAAGAAGGACGTAGACAAACTGGAGAGGGTTCAGAGGAGGGCAACAAGGATGATAAAGGGACCGGAAACAAGGCCCTACGAGGAGAGACTGAAAGAACCGGGCATGTTTAGCCTTCAGAAGAGGAGACTGAGGGGAGATATGATCGCACTCTTCCAGTACTTGAAGGGTTGTCACACAGAGGAGGGCCAGGATCTCTTCTCGATCATCCCAGTTTGCAGGACACAGAATAATGGGCTCAAGTTACAGGAACCCAGATTCCACCTGAACATCAGGAAAAAATTCCTGACTGTCAGAGCAATAAGACAATGGAGCCAACTACCTAGGGAGGTGGCGGGCTCTCCCACTCTGGAGGCATTCAAGGTGCGGCTGGACAGCCATCTGTCAGGGATGCTTTGACCTGGATTCCTGCATTGAGCAGGGGGTTGGACTCGATGGCCTGGTAGGCCCCTTCCAACTCTACTTTTCTATGGTTCTATGATCCTGGCCCCATCAGCTTTGAGTAGGAATCTGGTCGCCTGGACTTGCCTTCACAAATCTCCCTGCCACCGTCTGAATTCTATCCAACTTCAAACATACTGAGAAATGTAAGCCCGCTGGGATTTACCGTATCAAGAAGGGATTGCTCACATTCATGCATCTGACAAAGCGGACTGCGGTCCGTGAAAGCTTGCGCCGTAATAAATGTGTTCAGTCTCTACGGTGCTCACATGAAAGGAGGCCTACTGCAGGCCTCCCCACCCAGGTGGTTGAACTCACCTTTCCGGGCCACAGTGTGACTTACCAGGTTTCTGACAACACACACACACACACACCTAGGCAGGGCAGCCAAAATGTTTTGTTGTTGTTTTTTTAAATCAAGCCACTGGTAGCAGGCCACCAGCCAGGCTGGATCTAGTCAGTGGAACCAAATCAGGTCCCCCAGATGGAGAGCTACAACCCTGTGACTCGACACACAATTATGTTTGCCTTATCAGATTTTGGATGTGAAAACCCCTTCTGCATGACGTTCAAAATTACAGGACAAGGAAGGCTAACCGTAGAGCAGTGTTTCTCAACCTTGGGTCCCCAGATGTTTTTGGCCTACAACTCCCAGCATGCCCCAGCCAGCATAGCTGGCTGGGGCATGCTGGGAGTTGTAGGCCAAAAACATCTGGGGACCCAAGGTTGAGAAACACTGCCGTAGAGCCAGCATTCCCAACGTGACCCCTAGCTCCAGCCCCCTGCCCTTCCTCCTCTCCCCCCAAGTGGGCGGCAGCAGCAGCCTAAGACAAAGGAGTGTTTGCTTTCGAGGTCAGCGCACAAGCAGGGGAGTTGCGTCGCCAAGAAGGAGGTGACCTGTCCTGGGATAAGGAGGTGCCTTGTTTTTATAGGAATCGTCCTCAACTGCAATGAAATGTAGCTTTCTAGGCAAATGGGAATAGAATGACACGATTCACCGAGAGGGAGGCAAGGGGCCCCATTCACCTCACCGGAGGAAAAGAAATAATTGCAACTAATTTCCTAATATATCCCGGTTCACATGTTCGCTGCAGATCCAATCTCACATCACCCAAGCCCCCAAGGGAAAAGGCAAGGATTTACAACAATGAAAAGGGGTCCACCGAATCAAGGTGTGGGCGCGTGGCAAAACTAAAGCGATTGTGTAGAATCATAGAATACTGTAGAGTTGGAAGGGGCCTACAAGGCCATCGAGTCCAACCCCCTGCTCAATGCAGGAATCCAGGTCAAAGCATCCCTGACAGATGGCTGTCCAGCCGCACCTTGAATGCCTCCAGAGTGGGAGAGCCCGCCACCTCCCTAGGTAGTTGGCTCCATTGTCTTATTGCTCTGACAGTCAGGAATTTTTTCCTGATGTTCAGGTGGAATCTGGGTTCCTGTAACTTGAGCCCATTATTCTGTGTCCTGCAAACTGGGATGATCGAGAAGAGATCCTGGCCCTCCTCTGTGTGACAACCCTTCAAGTACTGGAAGAGTGCGATCATATCTCCCCTCAGTCTCCTCTTCTGAAGGCTAAACATGCCCGGTTCTTTCAGTCTCTCCTCGTAGGGCCTTGTTTCCGGTCCCTTTATCATCCTTGTTGCCCTCCTCTGAACCCTCTCCAGTTTGTCTACATCCTTGGGTAAGCCGCCTTGGGTTCCTCTCAGGAAAAAAGGTGGGGTAGAAATATAATAAATAAATCCTGTAGCATGATCCTAAGCATGTTCACTCGGAAGGAAGTCCAACCAAGTTCAGTGGGGCTTGCTGTCAAGAAAGTGTGCATAGGACTGCAGCTTTATATGACAAGTTAGTGTCTTAAATAACTGGGTGAATCTTCATCAGACAATTAAGTACATGCTTGTCTCAGCTCCAGCTGGGGTTTTGTCAAGGGATTTTGAATTTTTTTATTTTTTTTTAAATATCTCTTTACCTTTTATTAACAGCAAAAGAAGGAAGGGTGGGAGAGAAATATAATTGACAATGACACAATGGAAGAGGGAGAACCACACGACAGAAAACTCCCCCTTTCTGACAGCCCCCCTGCAAGAAACATTTCATATCTTTCTCAACGATATGATGCGTGACAACACAAATGGTTATTTAACAAAAAATATCACCCAATATTTGATCATAGTGCAAACAATTAGCATCGGCAAGGTTGAACTCAGAGCTTTATCTTGCGGAGAGAGGAGGGAGGAAAAAAGGGCTTGAGATGAATGAGTAGCTTTTTCAAGGCACTTTGAAGCTGATTTAATTATTATTATTTCACCACCACCACCACCACCACCACGTCTCACAACCATCCCTTTTAACTGAACATTACATCTGCAATTCCTTTTAACAACCTGAACAGTCCCACCCTCATCACCAGCAGCAGCCATCACTAGCAGGGCATCATTCTGTTTTCTTAAATTTCTGTAATGCTGAAATAAAATCACTAGTTTGTCTGACACCCGACCGCTGCCCTTTTCTGCCATTACAGAAAGCGCCAGCCCCAAGCCAAGCCAAAGCCCTGGTGTGCTAGGTGCGTTGAAAAATGGATCAGAAGGACTTGTTTTATTGATTCGTATACATTTATATCCCACCTTCTTTCCTCTTGCAAGGAACCCAAGATGGCTTACAAGTTTCTCCTCCTCTCCATTTTATCCTCACAACAACCCTGTGAGGTAGGTTGGGCTGGGAGTCATTGACTGGCCCAAAGTCACCCAGGGAGCTTCATGGCCGAGCGGGGACTAGAACCCGGATCTCCCGAGTACCAACCCAACACTCGAACCATCACGCCACACTGGCTCTCAGGATATTATGTCCATATCCGGGGCCACCTTCGTATCCCCATTCAAGGCAGCATGCCTGGTTCTCCCCTCCCTTTTATCCCTACAACAACCCTGTGAGGTAGGTTAGGCTGAGAATCAGTGACTGGCCCAAAGTCACCCAGGGAGCTTCATGGGCGAGCGGGGACTAGAACCCAGATCTCCCCCCGAGTCCCAGTCCAGCACTCTCACCACTGCGCCACACTGCTGCACGCACTCAAGTGACTCTTCTACTGCTACCGGTTAATCAGTTCATGAAGATTAAACAATGCATTTTAATTAGTCTGCAGGCTAAACTACTGCAACACAATGTATAATTATTATCAAATTGTTTATGGTTATCTGTAATTATTTCTATTGTATTTAGTGTTTTTTGATATTTGGTAAATTATATTTTCTGTTCTCTGATATTGTGTAAAAAAAATTTTTTTTTAATATTATAGTGTTCTTTGATGTTTTGTAAATTATATCTACGGTTATTTATCTGTCATGTTGTGAGCCGCTCTGGGCACAATTTTTGTGGAAAAGAGGCATACAAATAAAAGGTGGTGATGACGATGAACACACACTACAAAGATCTGCTCTTGATGACTGTCCATAACAGGGGTGGGGAATCTCGGCCCATGGGCCAGAGTCAATCTGCAAGGCCTGCTCAGCCGGCCCGCTGAGGCCCCTCCCCCTCCCCAAGCCCCTCCCCTCCCCCTCCCCTCCCAGAAGAGGCTCCATGTACCCCTCACTTTTACCCTCAGGAAAGCAACCTGGAGCACCGTGAAGCAGCAGTTCCTGACGTAGCAGCTCTGTCTTTGCCGCTGCGGTAGTGGAAAGAGGGAGCTGATCGGGCTGTGTGGTGTGTGTGTGTGTGTGGCGTAAAGAAATCTCATTGAAGCGCAGTCCACAGATTAAAACACAACAACCACCAACTATCCAGGAGAAGAAGGGGGGGGGAACTTAACTCACTTTGAAAGCCCCGCTGAACAAGATATCCTTGATTACTTTCCAGAAGTTAAGGGAGAAGAGGCTAGATGGGCCTCTCATGGAAGGAAGTTCCAGACCCTGGTGCCAGAACTAAGAAGGCCCTGTACTCTGTATTCACCAACTGCATTTCAGACGGAGGTAGGACGGAGCCTGGCCTCCCTGGCTGATCTCAGTGGGCAGCAAGGTTCGTGTGGGAGCAAGCAGTCCTTAGACACCCCTGCCCCAAATGGCCAGCCCTTTGAACTGGGCTCGGAAGCACACCAGGAGCCAGCTCAGATCAAGACGTCAGTGGGGTCACACACTCCAGGTCACGGGCCCTCATCCACAGCCTGGCTGCGGCATTCCGCACCGGCCGAGCCACACTTTGGCATCGCATCTGAACTAGGTAAACCAGGGTCTTCCTGCAAGCCACAGTTTTACAAATCACAAAGTTTGCCCCGTTTGGATCTTCGACAAACTATGATTTGCCACTAAATCAAAAGTGAGGGGAAGTCGGGGCACATGAGGGGGAGGCAAAGGATGAGCGCGAGCCTCAGTCCCGCAGCGCCAAATCGCGGCATGGCGCTACTTCTGAACCGGCCCAGTAAGAAGCCAGAGCCCTGCCGTGGCAGTGGTCCAGCGTTTCCTTATCAAGCCACTGGGTAGCAGCTTGTTGTGTTCGGTTAGCGCAGTGTTCTCCAACCTGGGGGGCCCAGATGTTTTTGGCCTACAACTCCCAGCATGGCTACGCTGGCTGGGGGCATGCTGGGAGTTGTAGGCCAAAAACATCTGGGGGGCCCAGGTCGGAGAACACTGGGTTAGCGGAAGCTCCTGAACACTATGTGTATCCCACAGTCAGATAGCAAGAGGGGTGCTTGAGAGACATTCTCCATGGCAGCCCTGCCTTGGGACATATTTAGACATTTCTATATTGTCTGCGCGTGTGTACCCATGGCAGTATCTGCGGCACATGAGCAAGTGAAAGGACAGAGAAAACTCTTTTTCCGCTTCCGGCCTGTTCACTTGCAGGTCCTCACCATGGGCAAGTACGCAAGAGCCTGTCTAGTTTTATTTTTATTTATTAATTTAATTTAATTATTGATTCATTTCCTCCAAAGAGAGCAGGGTGGTGCACGTGGTTCCACCACCACCACGATTAAAATATTATTATTATTATTATTATTATTATGATGATGATGAAGAAGAAGAAGAAGAAGAAGAAGAAGAAGAAGAAGAAGAAGAAGAAGAAGAAGAAGAAGAAGAAGAAGAAATTAATACCGTAAGTTTATATAAAAGTTAATATACCCCACTTTTCTGTCTGGAAGGCATGCAAAGCAGCTATTAATAAACAGAAAAGCAATAAAACACACCCCAAAAAACCTTGTCCTCACAACAACAACCCCATTAGGCTAGGCGGAGAGATAGGGACCTGGTCCACGCATAAAGACAATTCCTGGGTTGTTTAACCCGGCAAGTGCGCTGCCTCCCACTCTCGTTGCTACCGTCACTTTCAGTCAAGGACCTAGGAATGCCCTGTTCCCGGGTTGTTATAGCGAGGCCTGAACCCAGAACTCTGGATTGTTTACAGGTTTAAACAACCCAGAGTTTGCCCAACAATCACCCATGATTTGTACCGTAGTTGATCGAAAGCTGAACCAATGAGCACACAGGAGGCAGCGCGCTCACTCGCTACCACTAGAGAGCCAGTGTGGCATAGAGGTGAGAGTGCTGGACTGGGACTCGGGAGATCCGGGTTCTAGTCCCCGCTCGGCCATAGAACTCACTGGGTGACTTTGGGCCAGTCACGGACTCTCAGCCGAACCTACCTCACAGGGTTGTTGTTGTGAGGATAAAATGGAGAGGAGGAGGAGGAGGAGGATTATGTAAGCCGCCTTGGTTTCCTTGCAGGAAAAAACGTGGGGTATAAATATAATAAATAATAAATAAATACCACTCGGCCCCAACAATTCCTGGGCTAAGCAACCCAGGAATTGCCGTTACGTGCAAACCAGGTCAATGACTAGCACATGGATTCCCAGCAAGCTTCATGGCTAGGTGGGAATTTGAAGCTGGGTCTCCCCAGTCCAGTATTCTAACCACTACACCATGCAGCCCCTCTAAATCTACAAGCTTGCCTCATAACGTTTCCCATTTCTGAATGTTTAATGCTCTTTCTGTTTTGGAGGAGATATACGTAATTCCAAGGTGTGTGTGTGTGTGTGTGTGTGTTTTTCTTTCTTTGTTCCTCGAACCTACATTGAAGAACTCTCATCAGCGCTAAAGCAAGCCAATTGAAAACAGGAAGGCTGCAATCCTATCATGCACTCACCTGGGAGTAACCTGCATTGAACACAGTGGGACTTCCCTCTGGGTAAGCTTACCCAGGTGTGCATTGTGAATGGGTTACCAGGGCTCTGGAATCTCATAGCTCTGAAGACACTGGGAATTATTTTGCTTCGGGAAAGAACAGGCCGTAAATGCACAATCCCAATCACATTTTAACAAAACACCCCTCCTAATATTTTTCAGATGCTCCAAAACTGGGCTGAAAACCTTCCCAGGTGTTAGCACTCCAAATACAATTGTGAAAAGGAAACAGGAAGGAAATGTTTTTTGAAAAGGAAAAGGAAAAAAAAGCTCTAAGGAGACCGCCAGAAAGAGATCAAGCTAGCTCTGACCTTTTCCCTTTTTCTTTTCTTTTCTTTTGCACAACTACAGGAGGAGGAGGCTCAATCAGGGATTCCGTGTGAGGGGCACCGGTCCGAAAAGAGGTTTTGCCATATGAAGTCTATTTACAGCCAGGGATGGGGACTCGGACTCGGGGACTCGACTCGTGAGTCCGACTGAGTCCCCCCTCTGACTCGAGTCCCACTCGAGTCCCAATAATTTATGTGGGACTCGGGACTCGACTCGGGACTCGAGCCCAAGGACTCCTCCGCCTCCGCCCTCGCCTCCGCCCTCGCCTCCGCTCTCGCCTCCGCCGCCCTCACCTCCTCCTCCTCCTCCTCCTCCTCCGCCGCCGCCGCCGCCGCTGCCGCCGCCGTCCTCGTCGCCATCGCCGTAGCACACAGCACGCCGCGTCACGCCGCCAGCGCCGTCGCTCTGTTTTTGGCGGGGTTGCTGTGGTTCAAAAACAGAGCGCCGTCGCTAGCGGCGTGACGCGGCATGTCACGTCACGCCGCCAGCGCCGTCGCTCTGCTTTTGAACCACAGCAACCCCGCCAAAAACAGAGCGACGGCGCTGGCGGCGTGCTGTGTGCTACGGCGATGGCGACGAGGACGGCGGCGTGCTGTGTACTACGGCGTGCTGTGTGCTACGGCGACGAGGACGGCGGCGCCGGCGGCGGAGGAGGAGGAGGAGGAGGTGAGGGCGGCGGCGGCGGCGGCAGCAGAAGCGAGGGCGGCGGCGAGGGCAGCGGCAGCGGCGGAGGTGAGGGCGGCGGAGGTGGAGGCGAGGGTGGCGGCGGCGGTGGCAGAGGCGAGGGCGGCGGCAGCGGTGAGGGCGGCGGCGGTGGCGAGGTGAGGGCGGCGGAGGTGGAGGTGAGGGCGGCAGCGGCCCACGGAGGGAGCAGGAGGGTCTCCGCGGGAGGAAGGGCAGCTCTTCTTCCTCTCGCGGAGACCCTCCTGCTCCCTCCATGGGCCGCCGCTTTGGGAGGGACTCGGGACTCGACTCGAGTCACCATTTTGGACCTCGGACTCTAGACTCGACTCTAGACTCGGGTCCAAAGACTCGGGACTCGACTCGGGACTCGGGACCAAGGACTCTTCAACATCCCTGTTTACAGCTGCCATGAGGTCTATTTACCCTGTTGCCTGACCCGTGTTCTGAAATCCCAGCTGGAGGTCTTCTGGGCTGGGTTTGCTCCAGCCGAGTCTTTTAGGCCTGAAGCCACGGGCAAAGCCCTTTCGCTTACAGCTAATAATAGAGCAGCCAGGCTGGTGGGGACTAGGAAGAGGGCCTTCTCTGTGGCGGCCCCCACATTATGGAACTCCCTCCCTAGTGACCTTCGCCATGCCCCCTCCGTGATGAGCTTCCGCCGTGCATTAAAAACATGGCTGTTCAGGCGGGAATATGGGGTGGGTTAGGTTTTTAATGAGAATTTTTTATATTGTTTTAATTATTATATTTTATTGTGTTTTGCTGTATTTTAATTGTACATCGCCCAGGGTGGCCGGGTGACCGGCCAGATGGGCGATTGATAAATATAATAAATAAATAAAATAAATAAATAATGGTTGTGGTAATGGCGATATAGCTGGCTCTCCCCTTATTCCCCCTCCCGTCTCCAAGATGAACCCCTCTTTGAAAAGGCAGGAAAGGGGTCTCTAGAAGTTCCATACGCCACACTTCTCCATTGGCAGTTTAAGTAGGGTTCTAAGAAGAGCCTGAAATCCGGGATCAGGTCTGGGCGATTCCAGATCACGGCAACCTTTCCGACTTGCCCACAAATCCTCTTGAAACTATGGCGCTGAGAACAGAACACATACCGCTCTGAACAAGGTCTTGCGAGCACTAAGTGGCGTGGCGTTATTACTTCCCAAGATAATCCGCTGAAAATGTTGCAGCAAAACTAGCGCTGAGCCCCCTTAAGCCGAGGCTGCACTGGGACAAGCACCGGGACGCAGCCAGGCTGGGCAATGCGCAGGCCTTCTCCGCCTCTCGCCCTTTAAAAGAGCAATTACGGGCATGTTCACTTCCTTTGCAGTTGCTTTTACGGGCTCGCGAAACACGTGAAAACAATTATTTTTATTCTCCTGCAAAACCAAAACTTTCTATATTCCTTTGGATCCGCCGGCCAAGAACAGCCCTTTTTCACGAGCCCTGTTACATAATTTATTAGTTTTTTAAAAACTCTGTAAAACTAAAAAGAGCTCCAGTAAAGTTCAGACCAGTCGGGAGACTGAAGTCATTCTGCATTGACTCCTTCGCGTGCAAACCCGCTAACCATTTCGTCCCTTAGCAGATGTTCGTAGTCTATAGATAACCTCCCCTAGATCGATTTGCTGACATCATAGAATAGAAAAGTATTGATGGTTCAGAAAATTAGGAAAATAGAAACGGAGAATGAGGGGACTGAACTTTTCCGTCGCCTCCAAACTAAAAGGCAGATTGTGCTAATAAATCTATACAGATTTAGCCCCAAACAACCAGGGTTGACAAGTCTTGTTTCCACTTTCTCCCTCCCTAACGTCTAGTTCAACTTATCTCGTGTTGTGGGGAAACGCAGAATGCCGCAGCGTCATACATGCACCCAGGCCTCCGTTCCAGGAAAACCAGGCATGCGGCTCTGTTTTGACAAGCTGTTCCTCAAGCACACAAACAGCACGTCGGGAGACCCGATGGTACAGAGGAGGCCCAAACCGCCGCTAGATGCCATGGGAACGGGAGCAAGGCCTTCCAAACAGCAGCCACTGCACCATGGCGATAAAGCCAGGCTCCCTTGATCTCTCCCCGTGCCACACAAAGGAGCCGCTGGTGCGGGAGGGGGGGAGGGGACGGTCTGGCGGGGCCGGGATAAAAGAGCACTCCCTGGGTGGAGAGCCACTTCCAAAGGCGGTGTGGTGCGCGTGACTCTGGGCGCCTTCCAAGGAGAAAGGAAGAGCGGGGGATGCCCAAGAGCTGTGGGAGAGAAGTAAAGTGAGAAAGTAGGCCGCTCAACATGATCTGCCACAGACGGCCTTCTCCTTGTCCCTTCAGCCAGAGCAGCTAGACTGGTGGGGACGAGGAAGAGGGCCTTTTCTGTGGCGGCCCCCGTACTGTGGAACTCTCTCCCCAGTGACCTCCGCCACGCCCCCTCTCTGCTGAGCTTCCGCCGCTCACTAAAAACATGGGCGGGAATATGGGGTGGGCTGAGATTTTAAAATTTCATACTGTTTTAAATGTACTTTATTCTGTATTTTATTATGCTGTACATCGCCCAGAGTGGCCGGTTTGCTGGCCAGATGGGCGATCCACAAATTTAACAAATAAAAAATAAAAATAAATAAAGACAGCATGGCATGTGGTACTTGGAGATGGACCCAAACATAACGCTGAAAGGCAACGTTTGTACTCGCTACGTGTGCACGGTGTGTTGGGAACGTTGGAAGCTGCCTTGAGTCAAGCCATTGGCCCATCTAGCCCAGGGCGGTCAACGCTGACCGGCAACGAGGGGGCTCCATCTTTCCCAGTCCTACCTGGAGGAGCCAGGGGTCAAACCTGGGACCTTCTGCATGCAAGCAGGTGCTCTACCACTGAGCCACGGCCTCTCCTTGCATGTGCACATGTGCGGTGTACACAAAAGCCCTGCTCGGGCGTTATGCCTGAATAGGGTAGATCAGTGTTTCTCAACCTGGGGCATGCTGGGAGTTGTAGGCCAAAAACATCTGGGGACCCAAGGTTGAGAAACACTGGGGTAGATGAACACAGGCGAGAGGGAACGGGGCCACGTGCACCGGGGATCGAACCCGGGACTTCTACACCGCTGAGTTACAGCCCCTCTCTACATGTGCACATGTGTGGCGTACACATCAGCCCTGTTCAGGCGTCGGGGCTCCTTACCCATTGCAGCTTTTATTCTGAGCTCTGCAGGAGCTATCCATGGTGCCCCATGGTGGCGGACCGATTTTGCGGACGGGGTGCAGCACCATGGATAGCTCCTATGAAGCTCAGAATAAAAGCTGCACTGGATAAGGAGCCCCACGGACGCAGGAGTCACCAGCATCAAGCACTGAATAGGGTAGATCAGTGTTCTCCAACCAATGCTGGGAGTTGTAGGCCAAAAACATCTGGGGACTCAAGGCTGGAGAACGCTGGGGTAGATGAACACAGGCGAGAGGGAAACTGGGCCACGCACACCAGACCCGTCCCCAATGTCCCCGCCCCCCCCCTGTCTTGAGCACGGTGGTACGCAGGGGGCTTCTCGTCACGTTCTCTTGAATGCGAGTGGATGCCTCCGTGCCACCAGGAGACCAGGTTTATCACAGGAAGGCTAGGGACTTCAAGGTCAGGTGGCCATGCACGCGGGCCCATCTAGACCAACGCACTTATAGATCATAGAGTTGGAAGGAGCCTACAAGGCTATCTATCGAGTCCAACCCCCTGCTCAATGCAGGAAACTAGAGGAGGGGTCTCCCATCCAAGTAATAACCGGGCCTGACCCTGCTTAGCTTTCCACGCTCAGACAAGCTGAGCCAGCCTTAGAGGGCACAAGGTTGGGGAAGGCTGTACTAGGTGCAAAGGCCACCAAACGACCCAACACAGACCGCAACACCCTTAATATCCATCGGGTTTTTAGCGAATGTGCGTAAACCGCCACGTGATGTCTTGGAATGATTACGGATTCGATCCGTAGTGATTCTATAAAGACTAATTATATCTAGTCACCACCCAAACCAGTCTTGGTCCAGAATGGATTGGCAATTGGCCAGTCTGAGGACAGTAAGGGCGCAATCCGGTGCATGTTTGGATAGAAAAAGGCCCTACGACTCCCGGCATGCCTCAGCCAGCCATGCTGTAGGAATTTTTTTTTCAGTCCAAACATGCACAGGATTGCGCCCTAAGCTGCTCTGCTTCTTTCCTGAAAGCACAACACTGGAGCAGTGGTGCAAGTCTCACACACACCAGAACTATCTGTAAGCTTCCTGCTTCTCTGGATTTCCAAATGGCAATTTTTAATTTTTTTTTTTTTTTTACTGGATATACCGGTACTCGAGATATCTTCACACTGCAGATTTAAATTGCTGTAGCGGTCATGCATTTGCCCCAGGACACTCTCGGAATTCTAGTCCCGGCCTCGGCTGGAGGTGGGGTTGCTAAATTTGTGGCTCCTGACGGAACATGAATGCGTAAATAATCAGTCACAGCCATGGGGAAACGGCTGAACCTTTGACACCTTTTCCATCAACTGTTCATTTACGGTAACTTCCCACGCGATTCTGTTCACACACTGGAGAACCAATCTGCTCTTTCCTTTTGTTAAGCCGGCCGGCTGTTTTGATTAGAAATGAGAGTGGATCCAATCTCAGCGCTTTCAAGCGCATTTCTATGCCGAACACCAGCTAGAATTTCATATATCATGTCGACCGACCATTATTATTATTATTATTATTGAAATGATACCCGAGCATGTATTTTAAGTGGGAGAGAGAGCGAGAGAAAGAGAGAAGATGGGGGTATTATTACACCAATTTAGGCAAAAGGAATCCCATTTGACGATGTCAAAAATAAAACTAAAGCCGTGTAGGCAGAGGAATTAACGAAAGCTTAGACCCTTGAATGATTGAAAAAGTGAAACCCTGGTTAAATATAAATGACAAGATTAAATTCCAGTCCTGTAACCGAGTAGAGCTTGGGTTCAGATCTCATATGCTGTTCTCGTCCCTGAAAGGCGGGCTCCACGTCATCAGACAAAAGCGGTCCATCACCCAAAACAAGGAGGAATTTTTGGATATTTAAAAAACAAAACAAAAACCTCCGGAATATCAACAAGGCTTGCAGAGAACGCTGGGGGACTGAGCCCATGGCTTTCGGGCTGTGCTGAACTTTAGGTCTAGGGTGCCCATGCGTCCTCTTTTACAGAGGACAGTCCTCTATTTGAAGGGCTGCCAGAGGACCGTCCTATGTTTAGAACAGTGTTCTCCAACCTTGGGTCCCCAGATGTTTTTGGCCTACAACTCCCAGCATGCCCCAGCCAGCTACCGTCCTATGTTTAGAACAGTGTTCTCCAACCTTGGGTCCCCAGATGTTTTTGGCCTACAACTCCCAGCATGCCCCAGCCAGCTATGCTGGCTGGGGCATGCTGGGAGTTGTAGGCCAAAAACATCTGGGGACCCAAGGTTGGAGAACACTAGGTTAGTCCATCTTGCTCCGTCTTGACTGGCAACGGCTCTCCAGGGTTTCTGACAGGGGTCGAACCTTGCAGTAGTGCAGGGGTGCAAAACCACTTTCAGCCTGGGGGCCGAGTTCCATTTTGGAGACCCTTGGGGGGGCACGTTCCAGGGGGTGAAATCCAGAGAGGTGGAGAGGCAAAACTACAAAAACACCCAACATATTTTAGCTTAAAGCTAAAGAGCCAGTGTGGCGTAGTGGTGAGAGTGCTGGACTGGGTTCTAGTCGTCGTCGTCCCCCCCCATAGCCATGAAGCTCCCTGGGTGACTTTCGGCCAGTCACTGACCCTCAGCCTAGCCTACCTCACAGGGTTGTCGTGAGGACAAAATGGAGAGGAGGAGGAGGATTATGTGTAAGCCACCTTGGGTTCCTCACAGGAAAAAAGGTGGGATATAAATATAATAAATAAATAAATAAAGCTCTTACCACCAATACCTAAGCCTTAGGAGAGGTTTTCAGTCTTTTAGAAGAGGGGGAAATCTTCACAAAAGCCAGGAAACCACCAAACGATGGGGTGGTTTGGGGCAAGGCGGTGGGACCCGGGGGTTGGGGGGGGGGCATGCCTTCCAGGGAACCCTGGATAGCTGCATTTGGCCCCAGGCCTGAGGCATTAGTGCAACAACGTAGAACCACAGAACCGCGCCAGAGGACTTCCAAGTCCTTGCATGAGTCACAAATCAACTGTGGATGGAGAAACAGCCAGGCTGTCGGCAAGGCAGGACAAGACAACACGATCCTAGCAGCTGAACAGTGCCAAAGCTGCCTTTTTTGGGTAGAGCGGAGGGGTGCAAATCCAATCAAAAAATAAAGGGCCTTCCTCCAGACACATGCACCAGTTTGCAGCCCCAATATAACAGTCAGAGCCAGACTTAGGTGTGGGACTCCCTAAGTTCAAACATCAGTGCTCTATTCACTGGAGTGGCAATGGGCAGGTGGCTCTTGTTCAGCCTCAGTTCTTTTTCTGTAAAGTGGGAATATTAAAGATCTACCGTACCTTCACACAGATGCAAGGATGCATGAGGAAAGTACACCTTATGTTTTAAGTTCCGCACAAAGAATGAATAACAGTTTGTACAAAAAAGGAGCGTGATGTGAAATCAAGGGACGTGACAACCCCAGAGTTGCAAAATCCCAAACAACGGGAAAGTAAAAATCCTTCCCTCCAAAAGTCAAAATTATTTATAGTTCCCCACCCCCCACCTTCCTAATACCAGTCTAGCTGTCTGGTGGCTTGCATTTATGAAGGGTTCAGCTTTCAAGAGATTATCAGAGAGAGAGAAAAATCAACATTATTTCAATCATCTTAATTGCACACTATTATCCACCCTGACATCATGACAGGCGCATGCTAATAAGCAGAGCTGCCTAATTGCATCCAGTTAATCAGCGCTTTGTACTTCACAAGGGCCACAAATATATGCTCCCTTCACCTTTGCCTGCTAGAAGTACAAGTGTCAGGGACTTTATTTTGCTGAAATCAACAGCCTAGTCCCTCTAATTATTTCTTTCCTACGAGGCATCTGATCTCTGATTAACAAAATGCACTATATTCCCTCTCGGATTATTTAGGTAATGCATCCCTTGTTCCCAGTGATGTGGGCTAAATGGAAAATTTCCAGGAAAATCTTCCAGTGCTTAATTTTTTTTCACAGAAAATTTTCCATTTCATAAGTCCATTAGTAACAATGGAAGGATGCCAACTGCAAATACAGTATTAGGCCAGCTTGACTGTTTCCAGGTTGTAGATGAGTGTAAAATTCATTAGCATGTCAACAGTTTTCACCACCTTTGTTGTTGTTTTTCTCTGAGATTTAAACAATGTAAGGAATGTACATCTCTTGTCTTTAATTTTTTACAGATACTCTGATAAAAAAAATTCTACATAATACAACATTTATTATTATTATTATTATTTACATTTGTTAATCGCCCATCTGGCCGGCAACCGGCCACCCTGGGCGATGTACAGAGGCTAAAAACAAGATAAAAAACAATTATAAACAAGATAAAATACAATAAAAACAAGATAAAATACAATTTAAAAAAAAAAAAATCTTAACCCACCCCATATTCCCGCCTGAACAGCCAGGTTTTTAATGAACGGCGGAAGCTTAGCAGAGAGGGGGCATGGCGGAGGTCACTCGGGAGAGAGTTCCACAATACGGGGGCCGCCACAGAAAAGGCCCTCTTCCTTAATTAATTTAAATTAATTGAGGGCGCAATCCTATGCATGTTTAGACAGAAAAAAAAGTCCTACAACTCCCAGTATTCCCCAGCCAGCCTGAGGAATGCTGGGAGTTGTATGACTTTTTTTTACTGTCTAAACATGCTTAGGGTTGTGCCCTTACTGTGCTTTAATTTCCCTCTCCAATATTTCAGATCAAACACTTGGGACAAAAAAATTAACATGGGGGACTTTTTGTTGTTTTTAGCTTTACAAGTACAATAAACATGCTAAATTAGATCATTCTCCAGGGCAGTTTTTCCCACCTGGTGCCCTGCAGATGTGCTGGACTTCAACTCCCATCAGCCCCAGCCAGCATGGCCAATAGTCAAGAATACTGAGAGCTGTAGTCCAAAACATCTGGAGGGCACCAGGTGGGGGAAGGCAGCCCCCCTGGGGCGTCAGCAAATGTTCCATGCAAATTACCCTATGCAAATTCACATAATTTGCAGAGGTTGAACCCAGCCCTTCTGCATGCAAAGCATGTGCTCCGCCACTGAGCCATAGTTCCACCATGCGCACGGATGATGCCATATGAATAATAACTCATGGCAACAACAACAACAATGAAATATGTGATTTCATGGAAGGCGCTCCCCAAAGAAGTGGTGTCGGTGCTGGGAAAACAACACACCGCTCTCCTCGCATCACCCTCCCATGGTCTCCGCTCTCCTGTCTATTTATTTCCCATAAATCTGGGGCCTGAACAGCAAAGATGATGGCGAACGGGACAAGAAAACGCTTGCAATTCATCAGCAAAGGTTTAAGCTCGGTAGATCAAGAGGGACATCCCTATAATGTTTTTGCTGTTCTGCCTCGGCCCAATGGGTGGTGCTGGCAGTTGAGTTCTCACATTTGCTGGGACATAAAACCGCACATTGCAATAAAGCATATTACCGTACTTGCAAGGATCAGGATGCAAGTCCTAATCCCTCTGCATAACTTTCCATTCCACTTGCCCCGGGGGACTCTGTAAGCCATCATTTCTCCCAATTATGTTTGTGCAATTACGTGTGATTTCACCACCTTCTATTTCAAAGCTCAGCGCTATTGCCTGTTTACTCAGAAGGAAGTCCCATTGAATTCAATGGGTTTACTCCCATGTAAGTGTGCACATGGAATGCAGCCTTCATCTTACTTCTCGTTGCAAAGTAATACTGGAGAACAAAAGTGCTGCTGAGCATGTGAAGTGTACCTTTGCCACATGGCCAGTGAGAGCCCCACTTCTGTGAACATTTTGCAATCATCCCAAGGAAATGTAAAATAAAAACCGGCTTCTTCACAGACACATCAGAAAACATTCTTTGGCCAACTCTGTGGTAGAAAACACTTAAAACGCTCCTGTCACATGTCTGTAAGATACATTTTCTCTTCATCAGCATCTTTTCCAATGCTACCCAGTTCAAGCAGCCTGACCAGCAAGGGCCTTGCATCTCATTCACGCAACCTCTCTTTTCCATACACTCCTCCCACCCAGCCCCAATAATTTAAGAAGTCCCCATGCCTGACCATCCCACTATCTGTCTCCATCCGTGCCGATTACATGCCTCGGGGAAGCTCGCGAACAGAGCAAGATGGAGAAAGCCTGGACCCCAGGATCTGGTGGCAATCCGAGGAGGTATTATTCTGCCTCCCAATAGCACTGCTTGCACCAAGGAGAGTTAACAGGAAAAACAAAACCTCACCCTCTCCTCCGGGCTACATATCCTTATCACACAATGAATGCGAGTGATTTGCAAGAGAAAACAAGAAACAGCCACGTACAATTAAGATACCGAATTCCCTGCCACAAAGATGTCCTGATGGCCACTCTCACAGGCTTGGAGGCATGATGGTTCCATCAGCAGCCTTTGGCCATGATGGCTATGTTGAACCTCCATGGGTGGAGGCAGTATACCTCTGAGGACCAGACACTGGGGTCAAACTAGAGCGGGGGGGGGGGGGAGAACCAGCCCATCCATGCCCTGCTTGTGAACTGCCCTGCGGCCGCGGTGAGAATGGTGGTCTGGTCCAGCAAGGCGGTTCTGGTGACGCTCTCAACAAGGAGAGCGGGAGAGAAACTCGATCTCGTGCCGAAGCCACCCAAGGCAACAGGCAAGCGGTGAATGCAATGCACGGAACGGGCAAGCGCTCACACAGAAGCCCGCGTGTGCGCCTCTCTCTCTCTCTCTGCTGTGCCTTCAAGAACTGGAGGAGCAGCAGCAGCAGCCGGATCGCGGTCATGGGTTTATTTACTGCGACTTGGCACGCTTCCCTCCTTGGAAGAGGACTTGTTGACAGAACCATGTGCTTTCTAGCAAGGGGTGGAAAATCAAAATACAGCCAAGCGAAGGCAGCAGGAGGAGATTCACGGGGGAGTCCGGGGCACAACCGGGCAGGATTGGAGCCCGGGGCTCCTGGGTGCGATTCACACACACCCCCGCCCCCGTACCCACACGCATCCCAAGAAAGGGGCTCCCAATTTGAACCGAAAGAAAGGGCAGGGAAGCGAGGGATTCTTTTCTTAAGGGACGCAAGTGCAGAAGTTGCAAGCAAAGACGCTCAGGACGAGCGGGGGGGGGGCGGGCGGGGGTCCCTCGCAGTCGCAGCCGTCCTCGGGCATCCCCGCCCCGCACACGCGCGCCCCTCGCCCCGCGCGCCGTCCCTCTGCTCCGAAGCGACCCCCTCTTACCTGCGCCCAGGGCGATCAGAAGGAAGCCGAGCGAGCACACGGGCACCAGTGGGCAGCCTCGGGAAGCCATTGGCTCCGGGGGGATATTTTATTTTTATTTTTTTGGTCCGTGGGTTCGCTCTTGCCGAGCGGAAGACGAAAGAAAAAAGGGGGGATCTCTCTCTCTCTCTCTGTGCGGGGATGTCCAGAGCCAGGAAGGGGCGAGCGGCGGCACAAAGCGCACGTGCGCGCGCCCTTCTCCGCCCCGCCAGAGCCCGCTGCAAGGGCGGCCGGGCGAGGGGCGTCGGGGGGCGGGGGCGGCGGCGGCCCGGAAGGCCAAGCTAGATCCTCATCGTCAAGCGGGAGCAGCGGCGGCCGGGAAGGAGCGTGCGCCGACTTGCGCCATCTTGCCGGGCCGGCGGCGGCGGCGGCAGCAGCATCTCCGGCGGCGGCTCTCCCCGCGCCCGCCTCGCCTCTCGCGCCGGCGAGCTCCGCGCAGCAGCAGCGCCGCCCCCGCGCCCACCCCCCCGCGCTGCCCGGCGGCGAGGCGGCGCCCCCCCCGCCTCTCTCGGGAGGCCCCAGCCGAGGGGCAGAACAAAAGGAGGGCCAACGGCCGGCCGGCGCGCTCCCTCCCTCCGTCCCCTCGCTCGCTCGCTCGCTCCAATGGACGGGACGGGCTGGTCCGGCGGGCGGAGGCGGCGTTAAACGCAACCCCGCATCAAAGCGGCCCGGGCGGTTCTGCGGGAGGCGGGGTGCGGCGGCACGCGGGTGGCCTCTTCCTTGCGGAGATTTGCAAAGAGGTCCCGTGTTCACACGGCCTTTGCAAAAAAAAAAAGGGGGGGGCACCGCGATCTTCTGCGCCCCGCAGGAAAAAGGACGGGGGGGGCGGGGGAACGGGACTCCGAGGAGGGCTCCCGCTTTCCTTGCTTATTTGCTCGTTTTGCCTTCGCTGCAAAGGCCCTTGCCTCGGCCCACGCGTGTCTTCCCCCACCCGCCACCCCCACCCGGTCCGGCGCCGGGAAATGCACGAAACGCTGTCTCCGCGAATGGTCGTGGGAATGCCGTCCCTCTGCCCATATGCCCGCAAAAGCAAGACGAGCGCGCGGGTCGGTGGCGGGAGTGGGGGGGGGGGATGTCTGAGTAGGGTCGGGGCAGGCCGGTGTTTTCTGACGCCTCGCAGAAGAGGTTGGGCACTTTGGGGTTCGGGGGGGGGCGGATTTTCTGCGGAGGAGGAGGATGCCTTCGGATTTCTAGCGATGTACAGGGTCGAAGGCACCGACGGAGCCTCGGCTGGATGCCGTCAAAATTCACACCGTTGAAGAGGGGAAGCGGAGGAGGTGTGTGAAAAAATGAAAACTCGCAAGCAGCACACACACCCCGGTGCCGCCTCCCCCCCCCCCGCGCGCACGGAACATGGGACCAAAGGGAGTGCTGGGGGTGGGAGCCGGGCACCCCGCCTGGTGCCGGACAAAGGAAGAGTTTGGGTTCGCGGAGCACATGCGTGTCAGCAGACAGATGCTGCGCGGGGAATGATCAGCCAGCGCGGAGCGCATCGACAGACAAAAGATGCCCGCTTGCTTCTCACCGCCGAAGAAGAAATGCCGCTTTTGCCTTTTGGTGCGCGGGTGTGTGTGTGTGTGTGTGTGTGTGGGAAGAGATCCTGAACCTCAGGTTTATTTATTTATCATATTTATCCCGCCTTTTTTCTTGCAAGGAACACAAGGCGGCGTACATAACCCTCCTCCTCCTCTCCATTTTATCCTCACATCAACCCTGTGAGGGAGGTTAGGCTGAGAGGCAGTGACTGGCCCAAAGTCATCAAGGGAGCGGGTGGCGAGTAGAACCCGGACCTCCTGAGTCCCAGACATACACTCTAACCACTACGCCACACTGGCTCTCAGGTTACATGCGAGGGTTATGGGGGCGGGGACTTTTGCATTGTATTTATTTATTACATTTACATCCTGTTCCCCCCACCATGCATCGGTAAGAAGAGAGAAAAGGACATTTGGTTCCATCACCTTCCCAGATCTCTCTCCCCGCCCCCCACAAAAGGAAATGTGGTGGGATTCATAGATCATAGAGTTGGAAGGGGCCTACAAGGCCATCGAGTCCAACCCCCTGCTTAGTGCAGGAAACGAGGTGGGGTCTCCCATCCAAGTAAGAACCAGGCCTGACCCTGCTTAGCTCAGGACAAGCTGAGCCAGCGTGAGCACTAGCTAAGACCTGTTGTGGCAGTCACTGAGGTTCCTAGTAACAACAATACCAGACTTTGGGAAGGAAGGGCTGAATGCATGGGGTGCTACAGGTAGGTTTGGGAGAGGAGGCCCGTTTTTCCAGGTGCCTTCCCCGTCCCACCAGCCAACCTTCCAGAGCAAGTGGGTTGATCCTGGCAGCTGGACCGAGGCTTTCAGGAGCCACCATTCAAGAAGCATGGCAAGACCAAAGGCAGCCAAAGAGTAGCACATGATCTGGACTCATTCAGCTGAAACCATCAGAGAGAGAGAGAGATGCTTATCTTGCTGTATATTTATACAAATCTTATTTCATGTCTTCTGGCAGGAGCATTTCAGAGAATCATACCTTCCAAACCCAGGGATTACATTTAGAGCTCCCTATCAATAAACCTCTGTTCTTCCCAGTCCTGCACACGTTTACTCAGAAATAAGTAAACTTTGTTCAATGGGACCTACTTCCAAGTAAACATGCATAGGAGTGCCGCCGTAATCTATCTGCAGTTGGTCTAACCAATCCATGAAACAAATTCTATTTTGAATACATTTACCCACTGAATTTCGTACCGTACCAATAGGTATGAAAGGATTTTTGTGAACTGATCAGTTAAATTGGTTAATCTGAGCCTAATGAGAGAAGGAGTCAAGTTGCTTTCAATCCACTCTCTTCCTCTTGTTTCCACCACGTATTTCCTTTGTCATCTTTTCTCTGAACCAAAAAGCCCAATGAGCTTTTCCTCATTGGGAAGGTGTTCTAATCCCTTGGTCATTTTCGTTGCCATTGGGGGGGGGGGGATCTCTCTCTCTCTCACACACACACACACACACTGCCATTTCCTGCCATAAACGTTGGGTTCAAACTCCACACACACCTCCCCCTCCTTTCCTGCTCCAGTTTATTTGAGCCACCTCTAGCTGGACTAGATTATATTACAAAACACTGAAACCATATTCCATCACTTGCCAGGGAGAACTGAGCATGGCAGTTCATTTCGCGGAACAGCTACTGAATTCCACAGCCGTTGCTAACAGATTAGACGCGAGCTTGTAATAACAATTCCAGCTGCATCAGTGGCAATTGCACTTTCTTGGATAATTAGAAAAGAGAGGGAGGGAGGAAGAGAACATGCGGAAAACGAGGCATTCGCTGCTTGGTAAAATATCTTGAGTTTTCAGACGGTTTTTGTATGGGCAACATTAGGTGATGCCAGAATATATAGACCAGCATTCCCCAACCTGGCACCTTCCAGACGTGTTAGGCTACAACTCCCATCACCCTCAGCCAGCATGTTTATTGATCCTGCTGGCTGGTGATGATGGGAGTTGTAGTCCAACACATCTGGAAGGTGTGGGGTTGGGGGACTCTGATATAAACCATTGCCTTTAAAGCACCGTTTGACACAAAATGACAGTAAAGTACATTTTAAATTGAAATGGGCAGAACCACACAGTGTCCTGGACTCAAATATTGGCTGGCCCTGGATTATTCATGCAGAGAATTGTTGATCCAGGCCTATTGTACTCCTTTTGGACTTCTATTTTCAGATTACAGGGCCTCTTGGTTCCGCCAGAGAACCTTCCAGAATTCAGTGCGAGAGCTAAGGTGTCCTGCTTTGACATGGCAAATTGCGTCAACATCCCATGCCCGTGCAAAAGACAGGAGCCCCTGGAATGACGACCGATTCTGGTAGCCATTGGCATATCCAGGGGTGTTCTCTTTGCTACTAAACTTTTGCTACATGTCTGGTTTCCAAGAGATGACCACATGGCAAAGGACCTCATGTCCTCTCTCATTACAAATTAAACTCTCTGTTTCTGCTGCTGCCACCTACAGGGGAGGAGGGGTGTTTAACCTCCCGAGACCCATCAAATCTCCACAGATGCTCTTCCAAATCATAGAATCATAGAAAAGTAGAGTTGGAAGGGGCCTACCAGGCCATCGAGTCCAACCCCCTGCTCAATGCAGGAATCCAGGTCAAAGCATCCCCAACAGATGGCCATCCAGCCACACCTTGAATGCCTCCAGAATGGGAGAGCCCACCACCTCCCTAGGTAGTTGGTTCCATTGTCTTATTGCTCTGACAGTCAGGAAATTTTTCCTGATGTTTAGGTGGAATCTGGGTTCCTGTAACTTGATCCCATTATTCCGTGTCCTGCAAACTGGGATGATCGGGAAGAGATCCTGGCCCTCCTCTGAGTGGCATCCCTTCAGGTACCGAAGACCTTTTCCTTCCCAGCCAGGAAAGAATCACTCTTATACATGGACTGGGAAGGGAGATTTGCAGGGAAGAAGTGGCTGGCAGAGGAAGGGTTAAGTGCCACACCTGCCTACTGATTCTCCCCAGCAGTTCCCCACCCCTCCATCTCTGCATTAGCATGATGAGGGAAACATTGGATGGAGAACCTTGTGTTTCTCAGCCCCTCACCTAGTTCTGCCAGGAAATGGAACCCAGCCATCACCAAGGGTAGCACATCCATCCACTGGCCTCCTCCACTAACTCTCCTTTCAGTATTATGCGCGCTCCCTTCCCTCCTCATAACTAAGCCCAACATCTGGTTTGCTTTCTTGCCTAACTGTTGCTGCACACAGAGCAGATGTTTTCATCCTGATGGCCACACTGGCATGTAAACCTATTTCCTGAATGGTTACAGTTCATTTAAAACCTATCAACATGTATGTAAATAACCATAGGCATGATGGAGTCCATTAATCTATGACTGGCAGGTCCAGTGACAGGGGAGCATGAATAAGTGGGCCTGATTTACTCCCCAAATATATTGAAACCTTCAAATCTCTGCTTTTTATGTCTCTCTCTCTCTCTCTCTTACACACACATGCACTTCTTGGCTCACAGCTCATCAGTCTCCTAGCCAAGGCACCACACAAGTTATATGTAATGTTTTTCTAGTTGCATCTTTTAATGTTGTACTTTTTTTCTTTTTCATTCTTCTTTTCTTTTCTTTTTTGCTTTTTTTTTTTTTTAAATATCTTTAGTTGCTTCTTAGGACTAAACCCTCACAAAGCAATGTACAAACAAGAGCAAGGGAAGATACAAAGATATAGTGGCCACATTAGCAAGCATACTGTCTACTTTGAGAAGCTGCAGTGCACCATTAACACACACACACACACACACACCCTAATTATGATCGCAGTTAAAGGCAGCACTGAAGAAGATCTTTAAAGGTCACCTAGGGGTGCAATCCGATGCATGTTAAGACAGGAAAAGGTCCTATAGCTCCCAGCATGCCCCAGCCAGCCCAAAGAACCACCCTCTTTCCCGGATCAAGTTTTATCCAGAAACTCATCCTTCGCAAAAACTGAAGCCAGAGATTTGTTCAGGAGTCCCAGGGTCTCTCTGGGATTTGTAGGTGGAAAAGAGTGGCAGAGCCAGATGTAATCAGAACACTGGCGATAATGAAGACCAAACCTCCGGGTGAATTCTCCCAGCAGCTTCACATAAGTACTGAAGAGCATAGGGGACCAAATGGAGTCTTGTGGCACCCCACAAGCCACCTTCTCCAACACTGTACCCCAAAAAATGAGATTGCAAGAGAGCTTGCAAGATTGTTATGACCGTCAGTTATATCACATCATCATCATCATCATCATTTTTTATTTAAAACATTATTTATAAACATAAACAAATCAAATGCAATAGCCTATAGCTCCCATCACCTTGGGACCCTGATTGTTATTTCAATTACTTGTGCCCTGACCTTCCTCCAGAGAACATCATAATTTGGTTAATTATTCTGTAGATTGTTTGGGCGGGGGAGGCAACTGGGGGAATGATTGTTTTAAACAGATTTGTATTGGGAGCAGAGCGATTCCACGAAATTAATTAATTAATGTTTCCCAGATGATTTTCCACGTAAGCAGCAATCAAAGACCTTCAGCTTAAGCATGACACGATCTGCATGATGTACCTTCCGAGACTTCCGAGACGTCGCAACTCCCATAATTCCCAGCCAGCCAATGGCCATGCTGGCTGGGAATGGTGGGAGTTGCAGCCCGACACACCTGGAGGGCACCAGGTTAGGGAAGTCCGCTTTCATACCATTCTCTGAAACGTCTCCGAATGAAACCATTCTCTGAACAAATAGCAGACCTGGGAAGCGCTCCTCCATTTATTCTAATGGAGGTTTCAAAACCAAGTGTGCAAGTCCCTAGCATGGAGATATGGCAGTTGGAGGAGCACAAGGATGAGCCCCAGTCAGGACCGGTGCAAGGCAATTTGGTGCCCTAGGCAAGATCAGATATTTAGCGCCCCCCCTTCCCACTTGAGAGCGCTGTATTTTTTTTCAAGGCGTTTCTGGCGCCCCCTTTAGCCCTGCACCCTAGGCAGCTGCCTAGTTGGCCTAATGGTAGCACCGGCCCTGGCCCCAGTGATGAAGCATCTCAGCCTGGGACTCAGCGCCAAGGTAAAAAAGAAGTTAAGCACACGTGTGAGTTATGCAGCGGTGTGAGTAGAAGGTAAGTGCTACCCATTTAATTCAGTTATGTCATCCTTTAATGCAGGGCTCTCCAACCTTGGGACCCCAGATGTTGCTGGCCTACAGCTCCCAGCATACCCAGCCAGCATGGCTAATGGCAAGGGATTCTGGGAGCTGTCGTCCAGCAACATCTGGGGACCCAAGGTTGGGGAGCCCTGCTTTAATGTATTATCAGCTGAAGCCAAAACAAGGACACAGCAAAGGGACCTCTGAGCCACCCATGGTCCAGGGAGCAGGGCATGGTTTTGTACTGTTCCAGTTCTACCTGGAAGGCAGGCCTCAGAAGGTGAGGCTGGGGACTGCTGTTTGGCTTCTCCCCAGGGGCGGCCCCCGCTGCTGCACTGCCAAAATTTGTGGTGGCAAAAAAGTTGGATTACTGCTATGGAGTAGTGCCTACCGTATTTTTCCGTCTATAAGACGCCCCCATGTATAAGACCCCCCCCCACTGGGCAGTTTCGCAACCGCGCGGTTCTCTCCTTGGCTTACTTCCGTGTATAAGACGACCCTCAATTTTTAGTCTAAAAATTTTAGGAAAAAGTATAGTCTTATACATGGAAAAATACTGTAGTTCAAATTTAGCTTGTTCTCAAGGTTACCGCTCTACCGAGTGGTAAAAAAAGTCAAATATAGTTTGAGAACATGCTAAATTAGTGCTAGTTACTGCTCTGTAGTGGTTTGCCATCAAATTTTCGGTGGCAAAACAACCATTTTTTCACCCACATAATTCCATGGGGCACCGGTGGCAGGAATGTGGCCCATGGGGGGGATTCCAAGGGGCAAAATGGCCTCCGGACCACCCAAAGTTGCCCACCTCTGGCCTATTGGATCCTGCAGGAGTCTGTCTTGTCCCCCATGCTCTTTAACATCTACATGAAACCCTGGGACGAGTCATCCAGAGATGTGGAGTGAGGTGTCACCCCATATGTGGATGACGCCCAACTCTGCCTTTCCTTCCCATCTGATTCCAAGGAGGCCCTGAGCTGTAACCTGGAGGCTGTGGTGGGCTGGAGTGGACTAACCAGCTGAGATGTAATCCAGCCACAAGTAGAATCATAGAGTTGGAAGAGGCCTACAAGGCCATCAAGTCCAACCCCCTGCTCAGTGCAGGAATCCAGGTCAAAGCATCTCTGACAGATGGCCGTCCAGCTGCACCTTGAATGCCTCCAGAGTGGGAGAGCCCACGACCTCCCTAGGTAGTTGGTTCCCTTGTCTTATTGCTCTGACAGTCAGGAAATTTTTCCTGATGTTTAGGTGGAATCTGGGTTCCCGTAACTTGAGCCCATTATTCCTTGTCCTGCAAACTGGGATGATCGAGAAGAGATCCTGGCCCTCCTCTGTGTGACGACCCTTCAAGTACTGGAAGAGTGCGATCATATCTCCCCTCAGTCTCCTCTTCTGAAGGCTAAACATGCCCAGTTCTTTCAGTCTCTCCTCATAGGGCCTTGTTTCCAGTCCCTTTATCATCCTTGTTGCCCTCCTCTGAACCCTCTCCAGTTTGTCTACGTCCTTCTTAAAGTGTGGTGCCTAGAACTGGACGCAGTACTCAAGGTGGGGCCTAACCAGTGCAGAGTAAAGGGGAATTATCACTTCACGCGATTTGGAAGCTATACTTCTATTAATGCAGCCCAAAATAACATTTGCCTTCTTTGCAGCCACATCGCATCATAGAAGTGGTTTTGGCCAGTAGGAAAGCCAGTCCAGGAACAGATGTTCAACCAGTGCTGGAGGTTTGTAGACCGGGTGTAGTCCTGGATTAAGTGCTGCTCCTGCAGGGCCAGGCTGCTGCTGTGGTCAGGAATGCGTCAGTAGTTTTGTCTGGTGCATGCAGTGATGTTTTGTTTACATCCAGACTGGATTATTGCATTGTGGTCTACACGGGGCTGCCTTTTGAAGATGGCCTGCTACAGCAACCAGTTCAGAATTCCAGCAGCCAGCCAGCCGTCAAGGACCGGTTTATTTGGACACATAATCCCAGCTCTGTTTAATCTTCACTAGCTTCCAACTTGTTTCAGGTTCAATTCAAAGTGCTGGTTATGAACTTTATACCCCTAAGCGGCTTGGTCCGAGGGTACTTAAAAGGCCTGCCTGCTCCCAGGTGTGTCCGTTCACCCCCTTGAGATCTTGCAGAGGGGCTCTGCTCCACATCTGTGAGAAGAACTGTGCTGGATCAAACCAAAGGCCTCTCCAGGTGCCCATGGGAACAAAGTCTGCAAACAGGGCAGGACTGCAATAGCACCCTCCCACCCGTGTTCCCCAGCAACTGGTATTGAGGCATACTGCCTCAATACCAATAGAGCCATTGAGAGCCTTATCCTACAGTAAGAAGTGCCATGTTGGAACAGACCAAAGGCCTCTCCAGTCCAGCATTCAGTTCCCACAATGGCCAACCAGTTGCCCATGGGAAGCCCACAAGCAGGACATCGGCACAGTAGATCCACTTGCATCTGCAGCAGCTGGCATACTGATACTGGAGGTCATTGGATAGCCATCAATGCATAGCCAGTGACAGCCTTATCCTCCATGAATTTGTCTAATCACCTTTTAAAGTGGGTGACCCTTGCTACATCTTGTGGTGGTGAATCCCATAGTTTAAAAATATGCTATCTGAAGTAGTACTTCGTTTTGTCTGTCCTGAAGCTTCCACCACACAGCTTCATGCTATGCTGACTACAGGTTTCAGTGTTTGGAGAGGTTATCCACATTCACCCCACCATGCATAATTTTATACACCTCAATCATGTCCGTCCCCCCCCAAAAAAACCTCACCCTTTTTTCTGTGCTAAAAAGCCCCCAACTTAATCCGAGGTTAGACTGGTGGGTATGCAAGTCAGAGCCTTCTCAGTGGTGGCACCTAGGCTTTGGAACTACCCTGCCCCAGGAGGCCCACTTGAGCTCCCCTCTCTCAACCTTCTGAAGGGCTGTTAAGAAGACAGTTCTTTCAAAACTTGGCTTTAATGTTTAGTGATCCTCTGTTTGGGTATCTAGTCTGGGGGTTGCTACCTTATTATGGGTGTTTAATAACTGTGTATTGATGGATGACATGCTTGTTTTTATTGTGTCATTTTATTCTGGATATAAACTGCATTGAAGGATGCTTGTATGGCGGAAAGGCAGCATGTAAACATCATAGATAAATGTACTGCCATCTGAGCCAGTAGTGGTCACCACACCTTGTGGCAGTGAGTTCCAAATGCACTTATATAAAAGAGAGAACATGGCAAAAGAGCAAAATCTACTGCTTTTATTTTCCTTTTTTAAACAAGCATGAGGTAGTTGTTGTGTTAAGGAGAGAAAAAAACACAATAGAGAAATAGCAGTAAAAATGCTACACTAGAACACACACTACTAATGTTTTTTTTTCCTTTTTATATAAAATTAAATAATATAAAGATGCTCTGAGGAAATAAAAAATAAACTGTCATACATTAAAAAGGAGAAAAAGAGAGAGATCAATACCTAAAATATTAGGTACAAGAACCATCTGGCAGGAAATTTATCCTGGGTGAGCTCCAGTGGAATGAAGGGGAGACATGAATGGAGACCCCACCCACCCACCCATTTCAGTGGGGCTTGCACAGGAGAAATTCCCATAGGATCGTGGCCTATGTTAACACAAACATCCAGGCTGGTGAGGTGGCCCAGTACCTGGAGAAGGTTCTCTAATTTTCGGTACAAGTTGTTAGAAGCACTCGCAGAGTGTGTAATAAGAGGTTGCAGGATCTGCCGGCTAGAAAGGGGCGCTGGTATGGAGGCCGCTTCCCAGTGGAAATTCAACAAAAACAAAAGACCTCCCTGTGCATAGAAAGCCAGCCACAGTCAGGGCGAAGACTAGACTGGAACCATCTTCCTGGCTTGCTGGGGGCTTTTTTTTTTTTGCTTTATTCCGCAGAGGAAGTTCAAGCATGCAAAAAAAACCCATCACCCCTCATCCTAAAGTGGCATGATCCAGGAAAAGCTGCAGGCAGCTCTTCTTGGCCAGCGCCTCACTGGAGCCAGCGGTTTGCGCGCAACAGCAGCTCCCCATACAGGCTGGGCAAACTTCTTCTCACTGCGGCAAAACTATTGTGAGCTGGAGTTGCAGCAGGCAGGCAGGCAGGGGAAACAATCCTAGCGCCGGTGGAGGTGGCCACTCTCTGACCGGCATGTTGCCAACTGGAGATGGAACGGAGGGAAATCCCAAGGGAGATCTCCACCTGCAGCCCGTGTTTCTGGGCAGTTCCCCATACCCATCTGTCCACCCCAACCCACCCTCCTGCATCTGGCTGGAACTAAAGGGCTCCATTTAACCCACTGTTCTCCAACCTTGGGTCCCCAGATGTTTTTGGCCTACAACTCCCAGCATGCCCCAGCCAGCACTGGGTGGCTGATTTAACCACTAGAGGAGCCTGGGTGAGCCATGGGCTAACTGGAGAATATCTGCGGACTGGATTCAGCCTATGGGTCGCCAGCTGTCTAGCGCCGATAGAAAGGGATTACTGAGGTGGCCTGCTGACCAAAGGCAAGTAGAAAAGGGTTTGCCGTGTTGTTCACACGGGGTCATCCCCCTTTGTAGAGCTCCAATATGGAAAGATGCTTTAGGGCGCAATCCTACGCATGTTTAGGCAGGAAAAGTCCTAGAACTCCCAGCTGGGAGTTGTAGGAAGTTTTTCTGTCTAAATACGCATAGGATTGCGCCCTAACTTTCATATTTCCTGGGGGGAGAAGAAGGGAATCCAGGTTTTCCTCCACTTGTAACACACCTACTTAAAATAGAAGGTCATTTGCCAACACTTTATCATTACGGTAGGGCTGTAGCTATGCCTACTTATGCAGCTCTGGTGGCGCCGTTTCAGGAGGAACTCTGGCTGAATGTGGCTGTCCCAAGAGAAGCGATGTGGTGCAGGAAAGCCCAGCCTCAGCCCCAACACTTCTCTTGACGTGGTGCCAAGTGCAAACACGGCAATCACACCAGCAGGCGTGCCCAACTGCAGTGCATCTCATACACGTCCATTGGGGAACGGGGCACTTTGGGTGCATAATGCACCTGCAGTTCCTATTGATGTAGACACAGTTGACACGGTCTATCAAGCAAGGCAAGTTGGCCAGAAAGCCTGCAGTACAAGTTAATGCACTTTAGAACGAAAGGAACAAGATCACTGACCGAATTTCTAGTTGCCTCTTTAACCATCCTGATGCTCGTACAAGAAAATCACACCCAAGCAACTGTGACGGGAAAATGTCGCCTGATTTCAGTGTTAAAGAGTGGAGACAGACAATCGTTTTTAAGAGAGTTGAAGGTGGCTTGAGAAAGACAAACACTTCCTGTGGTGGACGTGAACATGCCTTTTGCCCCACTGTCACCTCTGGTCAAGTGGGTTTGGCAGGTTTCTGAAACAATACAAAACCCTACCAAATCAATGTAACCAGGGGTAAAAGTGGTATGAGTATACAGACCAATCAGCAACCAGCTCGCTTTCAAACTGCCTTCAACTCCAAAGGCGCTATTGTCTGTCTCTAATCTTACTTTTCTCTATTTAACTCTCTAAACAGACTTGTGCAGGGAAGGGGGGGGGGAGATTCTTTAACAATCACCTTAATGAAACGTGTTTGCAAAAATGCAAATTTATGTTATCTTAATGCAAATTTATTCTCAGCATTCCCAGTTAAGGATGCTGTTGGGTTTGGGGATTAAAAGGGGGAGGGGTAGAAGTATTAATTTTGGCAAATTGATACTTAATATTATTAAATTATTAGTTGTTTTTTTTAAAAATAAAATAAATCAACAAGTCTTTAAGACTTATTTTTTAAAATCCCTTAAGGTTGATACAGGCCTGTGGCTCATGCTGGCTCAGCTTGTCTGAGCGTGGAAAGCTAAGCAGGGTCAGGCCTGGTTTTCACTTGGATGGGAGACCCCTCCTCTAGTTTCCTGCATTGAGCAGGGGATTGGACTCGATGGCCTTGTAGGCCCCTTCCAACTCTATGATCTTTGAATCTATGAATCTATGAATTTCAAAAGCACCCCTTCCCCCTAACGCTGCATATGTAGTTACTACGGTCGGCACCAGACATTGGGAAAGTTGGGCAGTCAGACATCCTTCTTGGCCACCGCCGCCCTCTGCACTGAGGGGCCCACCAACTGCACACTAATGGCATGGAGTGGTGGTGATGGCCCAGACAGCCAAGAGCCAGTGCACCCCAGCGCCGTCCGTTTAGCCAAAGTGAGAGCCCCGCCGTGCGCAGCGAAAAGCACAAGGGAACCTGGGATCCTCAGCCCCATGGGACCTATTCCTCTCCACCTCTGGTTCCTTGTGTTCAGACAGTTCTGGGCCCCCGCTAAGCCCAATTGTCAAACGGGACCTGCAAAAGCTGGAACAGGGAAACCGGTTGACCTTGCAGCGGGCAGATGAGCACGAGGGGCACAATGCAAGTTCCATGGGCCAACTAAAGCATTTCCCCTACAGTGACTGGCCACATGGTGGCAGCGTGGGGTTGCGCGGGCCAGAGGGTAATGTCTCGGGTGGGGCGGTGGAAAGGGCCTGAGCAGGGCTTTGCATTGCCTACTCCAGTCCATTGTGCCCCCTTGGCAAAAAGTCTGCTCGATTCTCAGCAGCCTCTTTGCCGAGTGGGTATTTGCAGGAGGTGTGGGAAGAGAAACGACTCACAAAGCCAGGGGGGGGGGGAGAGCAGCAGCCTCTGGGCCCCCAAAGCAAAGGCAAAATGTTGGATCTCTTTACGGGCGGGGGGGGGCAGATCTCTTGAGTGAAAACTTCAGGGGAGGCATGGCTGCACCCACTTCTCCTCCAAACCGTGAGCTGTGAGGCTGTTTAGTACCATCGAGGGCTAAAGCCTTACTGAAAAGGGATTATGTTACTTCTAGCTCTGCTGTGGTCCAGGATTCAGTCTGTGCTCTCTTCAAAGATGGTGGACACACGCCACGTTCTCAAACACGGAGGGCGGGTTGATTCTACTAGAAAGGCCGCCGCACAGAAGGGCCCGGGGCTGGCCTGTGGAGAAAGCATCGCACGGGATCGCCTGTGTGTCCTCTCCCCCTTCCTGAAGGGAGTTGGAGTCCCCACTCCCCACCGAGTCCAGGCTTTCACCAGCCTTGGGGAAGCCAGTGGCCATCTCGAGAAGCCCAGCCGCCGCCATCTTGTGAGTCTGCCGGTCAGTTCTTAGCAAGGCACCCGGGGCCTCGAGGCCGCTCTCGTCTCTCCGGTCCTGAGCTTCTTTGCTGAGCCTCTGCTTAGAGGAGCTGGGAGAAGCCTCTTGAGGCAGGCCCTCCGTGGGGAGGTGTTCTGGGTCACAGTCCTCAGAGAGAGCCACCTCTGTGTCCGGCGTGCGAAACTGGGTGTCACAATCTCGGTCAGAGGCCAAGAAATCGGAATGGACAATGACCTCTGCTTCTACCTGGTTGAAGCTGCTGGGTGTGTATTCCTTGTTCACTTCGTTCTAGATTAGAAACAGATGAGGGGGGAAAGAGGGAACGTGGGTGAAATATTTCCACGTGCGCCTACGGTGTAGGCCCGACATACCGAAACATGTACCATCACAAAAGCGCCCGGGCAAACATTCACCTCCCATTCTCATTTCTATATTTCTTTTTAATCGGTTAAATTATTTGATAAAAAACGTGCACCCAAGTAATTGGGCAGAAGATTGTGAGGAAATTGGTATTTTTAATGCAAGTACTCAGAAAACATTCAGGTGCCTGGTGCCCCCACTCACAGAAGGGAAGGCCTCTTCCAACATGGTAAAAATATACAAAAAGGGACTATGTTTAAGATCCTGACAGAAACAAAGCATAGAAACTTAAAAGTCAAGAGAAATATATATAATATCCAAAAATATAAGCATGAAGATATAGTGAAATAGACTAAATTTTATAATATAATATAAAGATTTACAGAAATATATTTTTAAAAATTATTATATATATAAAACATGTATAAGACAGAAACAATTAGACATGTAAGATACAGCTTCTCTAGGGCTGAAGATGATAATAAATGTCCTTTCAGACTTGAGGACCTTTATCTCTAGATGAAGTATTGTTAGTGCCAATGTTTTTTGTTTGGCACTAACATCTAGAGATAAAGGTCCTCAAGTCTGAAAGGACATTTATTATCATCTTCAGCCCTAGAGAAGCTGTATCTTACATGTCTAATTGTTTCTGTCTTATACATGTTTTATATATATAATAATTTTTTAAACAATATTTCTGTAAATCTTTATATTATATTATAAAATTTAGACTCTTCCAACATGGTGCCAAATGTATATACGGGCATGCCTCTTCTAAAAACAAACATACCAGGAACTGCCCTTTCATTCTGAACTCTTGCTTCATTCTTGTCAATTTAATTCACGAGTGAACAGCACAATCCTTTGGCCGCTAGACAGAGTCTAGACAGCCACCAAATTTCTCAAGAGTCCCAGCTCCAACCTCGGAAGCTTGCTCCAAGGTTGGAGCTGGGACTCCGAACTCGGCATGCCCTCCCCCCCCCGCCCTTTCAGCCAGTGTGGAAAGAACCGCGCTGGCTGCAGCTCCGAGGTCGCAAGAGTGTTTTGCGTGGCGGGAGGAGCAAGGAAGTGCCCTTTGCCCCTGCGCTCCTCCCGCCATGCATGGGGTGCCTGCAGTCCTCCGAGTTACAGGAGGGTTACAGGCAGCCTCATTGGGTTGCACCCTAAATTGACTAACACAGTGTTCTCCAACCTTGGGTCCCCAGATGCTTTTGGCCTACAACTCCCAGCATGCCCCAGCCAGCTATGCTGGCTGGGGCATGCTGGGAGTTGTAGGCCAAAAGCATCTGGGGACCCAAGGTTGGAGAACACTGGACTAACATAACCCCTGTTCTTCTGTTCAGCCTGTACCAGCCCCACGAGGCACCTTGTCCAGGGCCACACATGGTTGGACTATGGCAGTGTTCTCCAACCTTGGGTCCCCAGATGTTTTGGCCTACAACTCCCAGCATGCCCCAGCCAGCATAGTTGGCTGGGGCATGCTGGGAGTTGTAGGCCAAAAACATCTGGGGACCCAAGGTTGGAGAACACTGGACTATGGAGTCCACTGCCACAAGATGGTGGTGAGGGCCACTAGCTTAGTTGTCATTCAAAGACACATTCATGGAGGAGGAGGAGGCAATCAAGTGCTACTCCTCATAGGCTTCAGAAAATGAATGTCTCTGAATTACCAGTTGGGAGCAAGAGGAGGGGGGGCCCTCTTGCCTCCACATGTCCTGCTTGTGGGTTTCCCACAGGCATCTGGTTGGCCACTGGGAAACAGAATGCTAGGCCACATGTGGCAGTGGGTGGCTAAGTTGGGGGCTGCATGCCACTGGGTGTGTTTGAAATTGGTAAAAGACGGGGCCAGGGCTGGTATCCCCTCCACAGATGGAGGCATGCTTGAATTCCTCTTTCTCCCCTCGTCCCTTTCCTGGGTAGTGGTGGGAACAGCCATTGATCCTACTACTGCCACCAACGGCTTACTCGCCAGTGATGAGTGAGCATCACTGGTGGCTAGGAGCAGCTGCTGCTCAGAAGGCTGAAAGCAAAGCAGCAGCGGCGGCGGCTGCCCCCAGCTGCCCATCACTCACTTATTCACCCAGGTGAGTGAGCAAAAGGTTGGCAGCAGGGGGATGAGGCGCCACCTGCTTTCTCCTGTGAGAAAGGGGAGAGATCACAGCTCAGGGGCAGAGCCCACACTAAGCTACCTGGACCAGCGGCCTGAATCGGTCCAGGGAAGCGTACGATGTCCCTGGGTGGCAGCTGGCCCCTCCCGCCACCACCGATGGCTCGCCAAGGCCAGCGGGCGAGCGACAAATCCTCAGAAGCATAAAGAGCCGCCCGACACGGCCCGTTCTCAGGATCCGCTCGGCCTGCAGAGTGCTGCAGCTCCCCCTGGTGGCCTGATAAAGCAGGCAGACAGGTCTACTTTGCGAATACTTGCAGGATTAACACCGGACCTGTAGGTGTTCACAGGGTTAGGGCCAGTCCACTCACGCAGACCAGCTGGGAGCCACAGGAAGGCCGATAAGAGGCTTCCTGGTCCAGCCTAGCTTTGCCACAACACGAATCTTTGCGGTGGTTGCTTTGTGTTCTTGCTCTGGTGGCCGCCTCCCGCCTTGCTACGCTGTCCTCTGTGTCCTGACCTCGCCTGTTCCTGACTCTTCTCGTCACCTCTGGCCCTGCATACCTTGCCGGTATTTCGACCCTGTTTGTTACTGACTTCATCTTCGCCTCTGGCCCTGCGACACCTTACCGGTATCTGACCTTGGGTACTACTGACTTCCTCTTTGCCTCTGGCCCTGCGACACCATGCCAGTATTTGCCCACACAGTGTTTCTGACTCTGCACTCGCCGTGGTGCCGCAACACCTCTGCCGTCCCTGGTCCCAGCATGCCCTGCCCTGATATGCCTGCCACCTACGCCCTGGACGGCGAGCAAGTGATTGACAGAAGCAACACGAGCAACAGCCACGGCCCTTTCAGTGCAGCAAATGAAAGCAGAAGGATTCGCTGACACCACAGGCAGTAGCAAAGCATCAAATGGGCCTTCCGGAGGGGGCCCAGTGTTCCCTGCGGCGCCCAGAGGGAGACAATGCTGGGTGGTGTTCCCACCTAGGGATTGGCCGTCAGACTTACCGGGGTGCTGGAGCCTCATCATATGAGGCCAATCCCTGTCAACAGCCCTATGGTGTGCTCTGCTTACAGAATGGCATTCCTTCTGGTCAACCAGACAACCAGGTATAGCGGGCAAAAGCCAGGGAGCGAAACAGAACCTCACAGTCCCCCAACGTTCTGTGAGCCCTTTAAACAGGAAGAAGGACATCCAAACAGGAAGCGTCCCCTGCTGGGAATACGCACCGTGACGACCTCATAAACCAGAGCTTGCAACAAGAGCTTTTGCCCCCCGTTGGGCGCCATTTTCAGCGATCCGTTCAAAGCCATGGTCGGCTCTTTTGGAACTGTGTCTCCATAGCTAGCAATGCTATTTGCCCAGCTGGTCAGCGATTTCTCCCAAGGAGGCTACAGGATGGAAAGGAAAGGAAATTATTTCTGGTGCCACGTACTCCTTACCCACATACTATTTATTTATTTAAAATGTTTTTCTACCACCCTTCATTCTGTTTAGAATTCCAGGGTGCTGTACAAATTATTCAGTCATAACATAATATTCAGCAATACAAAAAAAAAAACCTTGGCTAAACACCTTAATTTTAAAAAATATATGCAAATTAAGATGGCTGGGTGAACAAAAACACCGGAAAGATGGCAACATGGATGCCTACCCTAGCTCTGAAAGCGGCACTTGGAAAAGGGCCTCGGCAAAAGAGCTTAATGTACAGGCTGGTTGACATGGGAAGACCCCTACCCATCTAGGGCTTAATAAGTAAAAACACCAGCACATTGAATTGGATGTGGAAGTGAATAGGTGGCCAGCTAAGTTCTTTTAAGACTGGTGTAATGCACTTAAGACTGATGTACCAACCAAAACTCTGGTGGCCATACACTGCACCAATGGAAGCTCCTGAGCTGCCTTCAAGGGCAGCCCCATATATAACACATTGTAGTAGTCCAAATAGGAGGTTACCAAAATAGGGATGGCCATGGACAGACTATCCCTGTCCAGAAATTCTTGCAGCTAGCAAACCAGCCAACGCTGGCAAAAGGCACTCAGTGGCACCGAGGCCAGTTTGGCCATTAGTGACAAAGCTGGATCTAGGAGTACCCCCAAGGAGGCATACCTGATCCTCCTCTCCATTTTATCCTCACAACAACCCTGTGAGGTAGGTTAGGCTGAGAGTCAGTGACTGGCCCAAAGTCACCCAGTGAGCTTCATGGCCGAGCGGGGACTAGAACCCGGGTTTTTCCACTCCCAGTTCAACACTCTAACCACTACACCACATTGGCTCTCCCCACCACCAGTTTCCTTAAGGGGGCACTGCAGTGTTCCTCTGAACGGCACCAAGCAGCCTCTCCTCTGAACACTGCTGGGTGGCAGACGCCACTTTAAATGTCCCACAATGCCCCAGTGCTCTGGGGCCCTGTGGGCAATTTTAAATGGTGTCTCGTTGGCTTTCCCCTGACACCTAGTGGGGGGACGGGACACAGAGAAGACATCAGAAGGCTCAGCTAGGGTGCCCCTCCAAACAGCTGCCTAGGGATGCCTGATGACTCGGACCCCCAAGTTTCTTCCTTGGATTATAAAGAGAAATATAACCAAAGCTTTCCAGTCGCTTCTGGAAAAAGAGGAGATAACGCAGGGGGAAGGGTTAGAGTGGAGGAACCTTTCCTGGCATCTGGCGAGCACACGGCTCTCCTGGCCCGGAGACAGCACTGGGGATGCTGAATCGGAGCAAGACGCTTCCTGACACGAGCCTGACCTTGGCTCAAGTCAAGCTGACCTCCTTTCTGCCTCCAAATGGGGGGGACCAGATGTTGCCTTTTCCTGTTGAGCAACGACCTTCTGTGGCACGCCTTTGGCAATTTACCAGATGTGAACAGGCAAAAGGAGCGAGCCAGGCACATTAAGGGCTGCCTGCCTCACGCCAATCAGTTCACTAGGGCAGCGGGTGACAACCTTTTGGGCGAATACACCCCCCCCATGGCCCCCCCACCCTCAGTAGGTCTGTCTTCTCACCGCCACTGTCACCACCTGCTCTTGCTCCTCACCCTCTTCCTCGCCACTTGCTTGCTTGACAAGTAGGCCGCGGCATCTCCTGCGCCTCCTTTTCACCGCCACTGTTGTCTGGGCCAGAGTGAGAAGAAGGCGAACAAGCAGGTTGAAATGGGAGGAGGAGGAGGAGGAGGAGGAGGAGGAGGAGGAGGAGGAGGAGGAGGAGGAGGAGGAGGAGGAGGAAGTCCAGGGGGCCCTGGGCAGGTGCCCAACCATGCGTACCCTTGATGCTGGCCCTGCGCTGAACAGAAGAACTTAAGAAGAGTGAAGTGGGCCCATCTAACGCAACGTCCTGTTTCCCACCTGGAAGCTCCATATGTCGATGATGGGTAATGCCCATGGATGATAAGACTTAAATTCTGTGGGAAGCTGTCTAATCCAACCTTCCTCAACCTGGTGCCTTCCAGATGTGGACTACAGCTCCCACCATCCCCAGTCATGGCTGCTGGGGATGATGGCAGTCATAGTCCAACACACCTGGATGGCACCAGGCTGAAGAAGCCTTATCTAATCCCTTTTTCAGCCAGTGGCCATTGCTACATCTTGTAGTGACAAATTCTTTTCAGTTCATGATGCATTTGGTGAAGGAGGACATTCTTTGGCCTGTCCTGAATCTACCACTAATCTAGTGCATGCTACAGTATATAGACCCCCACCACCACCACCCCGCACTATGCCTTGGTGTGTGCTTTCATGGGGAGCAGACAGCAGTACATCACGGAACGACGCGCGGGGCTATGTCACAGATACACCCATCGCCTGCCCTGCACCCGCCCAGGTCTGTCATGCCGCCTGAGCCGTTTGTGGCATCCCTGCTGCAAGTTGGCCCCCTCAGCCTCTCACCCCTATAACAGGGGTGTGAAAACTCAGGCCATGCCCCCTTCGCCACATCACCAGGTGGTTCACTGCCCATAATTTGTTTTCCCGGCTTATATGCAATTTCTTCCCCGTTCTAAGAGGCTGAAATGCTTGTTCTGAGACGTAGTTACCAGCAGTAAGAGCTTTAAGCTAAAACAGCTTAACTGTACTGGCCCCTCCCCCTTTGCCTTTGGCACCGCCCACCTCTGGAATGCAGCCCCCAAGAGCTTCTCCGAAATGGAATCCGGCGCTCAGTCTGGAAGAGGATCAACATCGCTGGCCCCATAACATGTGGAGATGCAAGAAAAAAATGTTCCAGTGGTACACATTAAACCCGAAGGAAAGCCAACTTCAACTATCTCAACGCAAGCTGAACGTATTATGCCCGAGATACAGCTTGCAACATATCATGGCTACCCTGACCCAGATCCTATGTGGGCAGCAGAAATCGTGATGGCTCCTTTCCGCCCCACCACAAGAAATCTGCTATTTTTAAAACAGACGCTGAGCTTTATACCACATTTCTGGGGATGCGAGCAGAATTTCTTCTTCTACAACGCTGAATTGGTATCTGATCTGTCAAGAATGGTTTATGTAGAAGGAAATTAAAGGATTAAAGCAGCTGATGGGCGGAAGCTGAGAAAGCAGAGTTTCATCCAGCTGTTTCTTGTGGCGAAAACTGTCCAGAGCAATATTAAGAAAATCTGAGCTAGGCTGGGTTAGGGTGAGTTAATCAAAGACGCCGGGACAAAGGAAATGAATTTGCAAAGGCAGGATTAGCCAGCAGGGTCTCTCAGTGGCTAGACTGAGTAGGGAAAGGCGGCTGGGACGGGGGATCCAAGACAGAGCACCCACCACCACCTGTCCAAATTCAAAACAGCTCAGATGGAACAACTGCACGGGAGTGTCTACCCCTCCACGTTTCCAATAAAAGAGGTGGGTGCATGCCCACATTTTCCCAGCAGCTTTCAGCTGTGGAGCGATACGGAGGCTCGTGAAAAAGTTTCAAAGATGGGTGTGTCTCTTTCCTTCGCTCACCAAATGCCGAAAGCAGTGGCGAACCCTCTCTCTAGGCACCGCTGCTGTGCAGGTTCCGACACAGACTGTGTATTTGCTCCCCTCTAGTGGCTGGCCAGGGCCGTGGAGGGCCAGGTGGAAGAGGCCACCCTGCCGCCCAGCGCAGAGCTGGAATGAAAGGACTTGCAGCCGCTGCACTCAAAGCAGCGCAGGCCAAAATACCTCTGGAGCTTACAAGGGTCCTGGAAGGCCCTGGGTTGCCACCTTTCTTTCTGGCAGGGCTATCACATGATAATGGCGTGTGTGTGTGTGTGTGTGTGTGTGTGTGTGTGTAAGGGCCATGGCGTTGAACAGGAACCCCCCAGCACACCACCTTCTGAGATTGCCCCTCCAAGAAGGGCCAGAGCCACCATACAAAAGTGCCTCCCAGTCCCATCTTGGACAGATGCCTCAGAAGGATACCATGCCAAAAAGTCCAGCAGAACTAAGAGGGACACGCGCCCCCCTGTCCAGTTCCTGGTATAGGTGATCCATCAAGGCGACCAAAGCCGTCTCTGTCCCACAAACAGTCCTAAAGCCAGACTGGAATGGACCTAGATAATCTGTCTCATACAGAAATCCCTGGAGCCATTTACTCCACGGCAAGCCCCTCTCCCTCAGTTTCCATTCCCCGTCTGTAAAACGGGGACAACCACGCCAGTTCAGCCATTTGTAAATCACTCCCTCTGCAGCAGGCCAGGTTGCAAGGAGGAGCAGCGGCAGGGCTGTTGAGGCCTACAAGACTCATCTGAAGAGCCCAGCTGAAACCTTCAAAGAAAAGCACTGCATGGTATTTGCTTTCCCCTTTGCCTTAACTAGACTTGCTAATTGACTTGGCTTTACTAGGCTTGGTACCAGGAAACAGACTGGTAGCCGGTGAAGCTGTTGTAACAAGGGAGCCACGCGTGCTCCCTGTGACCGGCCCTGGTCAGCGGTCTGGCCTCAGCATTCTGGACCAGCTGAAGTTTCTGGACAGTTTTCGAAGGCAGCCCCACGTGGAGCACATTACAGTAGTCTAAACGGGATGTGACTGTGGCTAGATCAGACATCTCTAGGAATGTCACAGCAGCCTCAGCGGTGCAAGCGCACTCCTGGCTGCCAAGCCCTGGGCATCCCGGTTCAGGGCTGAGTCCAAGAGTACACCCAAACTGCGAGCCTGAGTTTTCAGGGGGAGGGTAACCCCTTCCAGCACAGGCTGAATCTCTTTTCCCTCGATCTGCCTTTCGACTGACCAGAAGCACCTCTGCCTTGGCTGCATTAAGCTTCAGTTTGTTTGCCCTCCAGTCTTGTTACCTCTAACCCTCTGCCCAGATGAAGACTTACGTACACGCCTGCTTCGTTTTGTGGGGGGCAAGCCTAGTAAAGCCAAGTCAATTAGCAAGTCTAGTTAAGGCAAAGGGGAAAGCAAATACCATGCAATGCTTTTCTTTGAAGGTTTCAGCTGGGCTCTTCAGATGAGTCTTGTAGGCCTCAACAGCCACCCAAGCCAACGCCGGCTGCCGAGCTAAGGCACCTGCCCGCCCATCACCCCTCTCTTGGGCTCCAGTTTGACCACCGCTGTTTCTCGATGCTGGGTGCTTCAGTGCCAGCCGCGGCCCAAGAAGAAATGGGTGATTGATGGAAACAGGGAATCCCACGCCATTCGCCACGCACTTGTTTTAGTCGATCTCTTAATTACCTTACACATTCTCCACAGGCTACGAAGACAGACATAAACAGATTAAGTAAATTAGGCCAATTAAACATTCCCTAATGAAATGAAATGCTCCAGACAAACTCTGGGAAGAATTAAGTGGGGGGGAGGGGGCAGAGGAAGGGAGGAAAGGCGAAGATGGCACAGTGGCAGGGAAATAAGCCACTGCGAGAAAACCAAAACAGCCACAGAGGAATCTCAGGAGAGAAACGCGCCACGGTGGAAGTCGGTTAGAACGGGCACAGCTGACCATCCGTAAAATATGGCAGCCTGCAGCACTTTACGATGGAAATCTGTGCACATCACAATGTTCCCCTGCAGAAGGTGGTAGGAGAGTCCAGGGAAGCAGGATGGTGCCTCAGTCCCTCGTGCGATCTTGTATTCTGGCTATACAATTTGTCGATGCCAGACTCTGCCCGTAGAAGGATGGGAACACATCGCTCATCTCTAGAACAGGGTAAGTGGGGGCCAGACCAGCGCTTGCCTACTGTTCTCAGGCATGTGATTTGGTCCAGTTTTGTACCAGAGAGGCTCCCTCTGGCACTCTAGTATCAGAGGCAGTCTGCCTATGTACACCAGTTGTTGGGGAACATGGGCGGGAGGGTGCTGCTGTTGTATTCATGTCCTGCTTGTGGGTTTCCTCTGTGGGCAGCTGGTTGGCCACTGTGTGAACAGAATGCTGGACTAGATGGACCCTTGGTCTGATCCAGAAGGGCTCTTCTTATGTTCTTATGATAAATATTTATTTTTACACTTTCCTAGGCCAGCAGTGACCAATCTCTTCTTCTCAGGGCCCCACTGTATCTTCCAGACAGTGGCCTAAGGGCCAGTAATGTGCTTTGCTATGCAGTCTGACCTCTTCTCAGATGGTCAAGCTTAGGAGGTGCCCTTGGAATTTCAGCTAAAGCAAAAGTGCACGGGGGCAGTCCTCCTCAAGGAATTTCAAGGGAAATCTAAAGACTTTCAAGAAGACTAGTGACATTTCTTGTAGGGAGGGGGGGGAGTGGTGTGCGTGTAGCTCACCCATTTATTATAAGGTGGGTGCCATCCAGCAGTCACAAGAGCATTACAGTCAAGTAGCTGTTTTTACTCTGTTATGTATATTGTACTGTTTTTAACTATATATATATATATATATGATGTAATTCTATTTTTAACTTTTGTATTTTTCTATTTCTGTTTAATTGTATGAGTTTTAAGGATGTGAGCCACCTTGGGTCCCAGTGTTGGGAAAAAGACGGGATATAAATAAATATAACAACAACAACAACAACAACAACAACAACAGAAGAAGAGGGAGGAGGAGGAGGAGGAGGAGGAGGAGGAGGAGGAGGAAGAAGAAGAAGAAGAGAAGAAGAAGAAGAAGAAGAAGAAGAAGAAAAGAAGAAGAAGAAGAAGAAGAAGAAGAAGAAGAAGAAGAAGAAGAAGAAGAAGAAGAAGAGGTGTTAACATTAAAAATGTGTGGACTCTCTTTTTCTTACAACTTAAAGGCATGGTGATCAGTTGCCCTTTTTTCCTTATGAATTACACTGTGGACAAACTTTTCTCCACACCATGATTATAATGATGCTGGTCATGTTATCAGCTGCTATGGGCTGCTTGGTGTTGGAGTATATGATGAGGAGATGTCAATTCTGCAGGGAGAGGTTTTTTTTAAGTTGACTACCCAGTAAAGGGTTAAGATAGACTGTTTTTAAAGGGCAAAGGCAGAAACCAAGCTTCTCTGAGGTGTCAGGGTTCAGGGTTCAGTGGAGCAAACCACTTAGTGGTATCAGGGAAGGGAATGCTGGACGTTGCCTAGCAACAAGTTATAAATTTTATTCTCTCTCTCTCTGACAGTTAGACTAGTCCTAGAGTTAACTGACTTAACTGACACTTGCTTGGGTTTAAGCAAAGGGACTTGACCTGTATTTTCCTTTCCTCACAGAATAAGTAATGTTTAAGAAACTCTGTAACCATCAAGCTTATAGTACCTGAGAAATCATATGTTACTTCTGTTATTTACTTTACTTTAAAAGCATCTACTTTAGAAACAAGCCTGTGTGTGCGTGTGTTTGTTGAATGAAGTCTGCTGCTGCTATTGTGCTCTGCCATCACTTGGAACATATCCCTCCAGCATTAGGAGATGCTCACTAGCTTCTAATTAATTTCCAGGTTCAATTCAAGCTGCAGGGTTTAACCTAGAAAAAGCCGCACAAGCTTGGGACCAGGTTATCTCCTCCCATCTAAACCTGCCCATTCATTTGATTACGATCTGCATCAGATGTCCTGCTCTGGGTGCCACAGCCTTCAGAAGTGAGGTGAGTGGCAACCAGAGACATTCAGGGCCTTCTCAGAGGTGGTACCACAGTCATGGAATGCTCTCCCTAAAGACTTTCTGCTGCTGCCAACTTTGTTGTCACTTCAGCGTCAGGTGAATTTTATTTTCCCAGGCTTCTAAATGATCATTTCTGCTGTTTCCTGTTTTATTGCAGCTTTTAGGTCTGCTTCTTGCTGTTGCTTTTACTGCTGGTGCAAATTGTAACTGGTTTTTCAGGACAGCTGTTGGATTGGAAAACTTTTGTGCTGTGTTGTAATGTTAACCATCTTGGAAACTTCAGCTGAAAGGCAGCCTAGACATCTTTAAATCGATGGTGAGGAACCTACGGCTCTCCCGATGTTAAGACTACAACGCCCATCATTGCTAACCATTAGTCCTTTTGGCCTAGGTTGATGGGTGCTGTGGTTCAACCACATCTAGAGGACTGCAGGTCCCCCACCGGGGTTTTAAATAATAAATACAATAAAATTTCCATTAGGTAGGGCCACACAGAGCCAAATTAAATTGGTTTTACACCTGATTCAGGCCTCTGGATTGCCAATTGGCGAAACTCTTCCCCAGCCATTCAGAGCAATAACGCAAGGTAAAGTATTTTCTAAATGTTTAAAACTAGAATCTAAAGAATGCACCCTTTCCACTCCAGCTAGAAATGCAACGGAACGAAACTAGATCCATCCCTTCAAATGCTGCAGGAGCTCCCACCAGCATTTAGGATATTTCCTCTTGGAAGTGGTTTGGGGGAAGGAGCAAGTGGGCTCCCACAAAAGGTGACTCTGAGGGGCTACTGGCAGTACCTTTCGTTTGACGCGGCCCATGCTGTCATCAAGAGAACTGCCGTGGATGAGGCCCTGCACTTCACTCAGTTCCGTGATGTCTGTCGGTGGCGAGGGAGCATCCTCGGAGATCGGGGTCATGAGGGACTCCAGTTCGTGAGAGTTAGATGGGGTCACAGGAAGTGGAAGTGCCTGCCGGCCCCGGTGACAGTACGTGTGGTTCCCGGCTGCTTGGGGATCCAGACCTGGCACAGACTCCCTGCAGATGAGATGAAGAGAATGAATGTTCCCCAAGCAGAAACCAAATGTCCACACACACTGCTCCATGCTCGGGGAAGCCCCCCCTCCCCCGCTCCATGCTCTGGGGTTGGTTGGCGAGCATCACATGTCAGGGGAAATCAAGGGAGAAACAGGAACTGTTGTTTTCAAAGGCTTCCCTTTGTTAATAAACAAGAACCCTGATCTCCATGTCTGGAAAGCAAGGTGGATGCAGGGGCGTTGACTTCGAAGGCAAGTGTAATTGACTAGTGTTGGGGGCTGCAATGCGACACCTTCACCCCGAGGGGTTCTGGGACAGGGCTGTCTTTGCATTGCGCTTAGAGGCAAGCCCTTGACCCCATGTCTGAGCAAACTCTGGGGGGACAGTTTGCAAGCATGGCATTCGCTCTCACTTCCCCCTTGCCCCAAACCTCTCACTTTCTAAGATTGGTAGGAAATGCATCGAGGTTTAAAAACAAAAGCAAAACTCTCCTCAGTCATATGACGACTGCAGAAAGCAACCATCAGACGGGCGAAAGTGTAGTGTAAGGGAAGCATGTCTTTTTTGCGGTAAAAAATATACAGGCGGTCCCCAGGTTACGAACGAGTTCCATTCTTAAGAATGTCTTCAAGTCAAATTTGTAAGTCGGAACAGCATAGCGTTCTAGGCGTTAAAAATTGGCATTTACGCAAATTGCGTAGTATACTACGCTATGTACTATACGTAAAGGACGTAGCGCCGGGGAACCCAGAAGTCCATTCTTAAGTATGGGTTGTCTGTAAGTCGGATGTTCTTAACTCGGGGACTGCCTGTATATACTTCCAGCCTTGGGTCTTCCTCTTCCTTTTCAAGGACTATAATTATATAAGGCAATATCTACTCAGAAGTAAATCCGATGGAATTCAAAGGGATTTATTCCAAAGTGTGCAAGGTAGAATGGCCAAAATAACTGTGTTCAACCTGAAAACAAATGGGATAGGATAGGGGTGGGAAAAGAAATTTGCACATTTTTTAAACTGGGAAATGTGCAGATTTCATAGCTGGAAAGTAAATTTGCATATATTTGCCCTCCATTTATTTTCCACTTGTGAAATCTGCACATATTTCCCAGTTTTAAAAAATGCGCAAATTTTCAAGACAATTAATAATAATTTTAGAAAACCCCTTAGAGATGGCAGAATGGGACAGAGCACTCCGTCGCATTCAGCCGCCTCCTCAGGGTTTTTGACAGCTGTCAACCACCATAACAGCAGCAGTAAGATCTTCACGGCTTCCCCCTCCCCTTCCCTGTGCTTTCCATTTGACAGCTAGGCATTTGACAGCTGTCAAGTGGAAACAATGTAGGTTATATGCAGTCTCGCCTTGTCAATCTGTTACTTAGTTACAGCTCTTCACCGCCCTGTTTGAGAGCTGACACTGACAAGCTCATTGACAAGGCAAGACTTCATATATCAGCTAGTCGGAAGATTGCACTTGCGAAAGACCACCAATTTGCACACAGCTGCTTCCAATGTGCCACTTGGGCATCGGTGGAGGGGCTGTCACTGGCAGCCGCCCCCCAAAAAGCCCAGGAAAACAAACAAACATTGCAAACAAAAAGGGGTCGCGATCAGAGCGGGGAGAAGAGACAAGACGGGTTCTGCCATGCAGGACCAGTGGGAGGACCGAGGGGGAAACCAACCCACGGTGAACCCGATCATCTGTCTGGTGCGCCATCCATGAGTTGTTTCACGAACAACCCACACTGCGTAGCTTATTTGCAGGGTGGGTTGTTGTGACATGCTAACAGGGCCAGTATGACTTCACATTGCAGGCAGGCAAATAACCATTTTAAAACGTCCGCTCACGTAAACAAAACTCCCTGCAGGAAGAAAACTAGCACAGCAGGGAGGATACAGATTTTAGGCAGCCTTCTGCCTGTGCTGCTAGTTTTCTACTTACAGGGAGGTGTTTCTGTCTTTTACATAGGGGAGCATTCAAAAATTGAGCGCCCTGCTTGCAGCTTAATGCAGTAGCATCTATTCTGCCAGCTCACCGCTCTATTACTTCATTCTGCTGCGTGTGTAGATCCCGCTTGAAGCTCCTTGCTTCAATCTGGTTCAACGCACCTCAGGCCAAGGTACTGCAAGACCTACCTCGGTTTGTTGTTGCGAAAGCTGGCACACATGCAGAACAGGACACAGAGCAAGCCTAAGCACACTCCCACGATGATCCCCGTGACAGAGTGGACATCCAGCATATCTAGCAGGCGAAGGACACAGGAGAGAGTCAACATTTCCGGCAAGAGGAGGAACCAAAGAGAACGGGGTAAAGCCATGGGCGGTACCAAGGTGTGCCTTGCACTGTACAGAACAGCAGACATTTTTGTAAAGAATGGTCCCACCTGGCAGAAGAAACAAGAGGCTGGTACCTGAGAACTTCTCCCGCAAGGTTTGTACGTCCTTCACGTTGGAATACGGCCCTGACCCAACAACCGTTTTCGCTCCCATCTTGAAGAAATACCTGGTGTCGCTCTCCAGCCCATGGACTTCAGTGCTAAATATATTGCCTGAACAAGAGAGGAATTCAGGATGCGCTCAAGGAACACGGGAAAGCTGGGTTCTTCTCCCAACACACACACACAGTGTATACACGCACACACACCAATTCCCTTTCTGCATTTACCTTCTTTTGTCAGCAGAGTCCACATCTCGTCAGGCTGCGTGTTGTTGGCGTTGTACAAGATGAGGTACTGCACAATGATGCCATTTGGTTCGGAGGGGGGGCACCAGTGAACCTGAACGGCGTACGGGTTGATCGGGCGTAACCGCAAATCTGAGGGAGGAGTCGATGGCCCTGCAGGAACAGAAGAGAATGCAAAAGGAGAAGGGCTTAGCCAACAGCCCTAAAGGCCGCAAAATGAACATCCTGAACTCTAGTCGTCCCCGGCATTAAACTATATGTAACTGGAAATTAAGGTTGGATTCTGCCCACCCATCAGTTCAGAGCAGTGGAGGCTGGCGGCTCCAGTGTCAGTAGGGCAATGTATCCACTCCAGGTTTTAGTCTAGACTCTTAAGGAGCTATCCATGCTGTTGAAACCTATGCCCAAATTAGGTTCGGCACCATGGATAGCTCCTTTAAAGTTCGGACTGAAACCCGGAGTGTATACACCACCTCACTGACATTGGAGCCACTAGTCACTGCTGATTCAGAGGGTGGATGATAAGGAGCTAAAAAATAGTCTGGTTTCCAAAACCCACACATTTTCAGACTCTTCTCCATAAGCATATACATGCCCATGGATTAAGATCTGCCTCAGAAGACCTTCTCTGGGTTCCATCATCATCAGATGCGAGGCAGGTGGAACTAGAGATAGGGCCTTTTCTGTAGTGGCACCCTGCTACCGAACCGGAATACATTATCATGTACAACAATGAAAAGAGAACCCCATAGCAGCCTGACCAGGTAAAATCCACATTAAGAAGAATCTAAAAAGCTTGGGGGAATAGCATGTCTCTCAGCTGGCACCCAGTTTGTTGCCCTGCCAGACTGCCATTGCATTCTGCGTTTTTTTTTACTGTTACACATTTTAATTTGTTAATGTTTTAACCCGTATTGGAAGCCGCTCTTGAGATTTTTTTAAAAATTGAGGAGTGGGATATCAAACACCCAAATAAATAATAAACATGGGAACAGAAGCTTGCTTTTGAAAAAAGAAAAGAAAGGGTGATGCCTTTGTGTGGCAGCTATTCATTAGCCAACATGGAACTGCAGCTAGGTTTCATAGATTTCATAGATTTCATAGATCATAGAGTTGGAAGGAGCCTACAAGGCTATCGAGTCCAACCCCCTGCTCAATGCAGGAAACTAAAGGAGAGGTCTCCCATCCAAGTAATAACCAGGCTTGACCCTGCTTAGCTTTCCACACTCAGACAAGCTGAGCCAGCATAAGCCACAGGCCTGCCCTGTGGCTTATGCCTCCCTCCTGCCCTCCTGCCCTGCCCGATTCTTTCACCTAAAAGCTGGAGATATGTCTATACCCCAGACTGCTATACTCACTGTCTGGGAGGGTGAACCACTCCACCACATTCCCAAAGGGCCCGTCCATGCCGACGCCGTTTGACTGCACTGCAAACTCATATCTGGTGAATGGCTTCAGCCCGCTGATGAGGATGTCTTCATCAGAGCTACGGAGGAACAGAACACCCATGAAGGAGAAAACATTACGACAGCATCTGCCACCGATGCGACCCATAAAAAGATTGGCAAGTGCCTGGTGGCCGTCAAAGCAGCAGACTTGGCAGGTCTTGCAATTTTATGATGTGTCACTTGCTATTTGGTATTCCTTCAGATTTACCCCCAGGAGCCAAAGCTGGCTTGAAACGAGAGCCTCTCCAGCGCTGCCCTACCTATTTTATGTGCATAGGTGACAGGCGTGCAGCTTAGGGTGGGACCATAGCTCAGTTGCAGAACTCCCTGGGTGACTTTGGGCCAGTCACTGACTCTCAGCCTAACCTACCTCACAGGGTTGTTGTGAGGATAAAATGGAGAGGAGGAGGAGGAGGATTATGTAAGCCGCCTTGGGTTCCTTGCAGGAAAAAAGGCGGGGTATAAATATAATAAATAAATAAAAATAAAATAACAGCTGCTTTGCATGCAGAAGGTCCCAGGTTCAATCCCCCAACATCTCCGGGCAGGGCCGGAAAAACTCGGTCCTGACACCCTGGAGAGCCACTGCCACCTGCCAGTGTTGACAATACTGGGCTGGATGGACCAATGGTCTGATTCAGTGTAAGGCAGCTTCCTATGTTCCTAGTTCCCATCATGCAACAGGGCAGGAAACTATGATAGATGCATCCCAGGCCTCGCTGCTGGAGAAGCCAATGGCAAGTAACACCAGAGAATGGCAGCAAGCAGCAGCAAGGACAGAGGTACCAGAGAGCTCTGTCACTAGCGTGGGGGGGGAGAAGTTTGTTTGGTTTGCATCTGTATGCAAATCCAATTAATTCACACTTCCTGAACCAATATGCAAACCGAAACACAACAATCCTTCGATATTCACACTTCTCTGAATTTTGCAAAGGTGTTCTCCAAAAAAAAAAAAATGTGTACAAAAAAGCATTACATTTGGGGGAAATTGCTTGCAAAAGAATGTGGGCTTTAGGCAAAATGACATAGAAAAATGGCTATATTAGGAGACACGTGCACAAAAATGCGAACGAATTTTCATGCAGACTGGTTTATTTTATTTATTTGCAAACAGATGAGGAAACAGGATGAAACAAACTTAAGACTGGAAAAATGAGAAACAGAGCGAAACTGAGATCGACAGATTTGTCCTTCCCTGTCTGTCATTCAACAGCCACAATGTTGCCGGCACTAAAAAAAACAGTGCCTCTCCGGCAAAGTGTGATTCGTGCCTCAGTGCGCCCTGCCCAATAAACACACTGAGTTGGAGAAGGGAAACCAACTTTATTTGAGGCCTCAAGTAGGCTCTAGGAGTCTGGGACTCAAATCAAGAGCCCCGTTTCAAGTTCTTTTTGGATCTTTTATACAGCATGGGATCAGATACAGGTTTGCATCACATACAGTCACATTACATACAGTTGCGTAGAAAAACATTTTTATCATGACCTCTTTCACATACATTCAACGACTTCCTCTGTCCTTCCTGGTACAGTCATGCCTTGGATTGAGAGCATACCGGTAATTCGTTCCGGAAACATGCTTGTAATCCAAAACACTCTTATATCAAAACGAAATTCCCCCAAAAAAATTTGTACAGAGATTTTTAATTTAAGCCATACTACAGTACTTGTATTGCAAGACATCGCTTGTATATCAAGTCATTTTTTAAAAAATAAATATTTAAAAATTTGCTTGTCTTGCAAAACGCTCTCAAACCAAGTTACTTGCAATCCAAGGTATTACTGTACATACATTTCCTTCTGTTCCTTTCTATCAGTACAACTCCCATCTTGTCTGTTCTTTCTCTCAGGACAAGCATCAGGCTGACGCTTGCATTCCCCCCCACCTTCCCTCCGCCTTTCGCTTTACTGACTGCACACACACATACATTATTTTGCTTTTCCCTTATCAGCGTCCTTCGTACACACTTCGCCTCTTCTCGGGCCTTTTTCCTCCCTTCCCATTTACTGCAGCTGTCAACAAAGCAGCTCGCAACCTTACTTTTTCTCTCTTACATCTCAATCCACATACACTTTGCAACTTCAGCAAGCAGTTTCACAGAACAGCAAGAAAGCAAGAAAACAAGAATGCAAGATTCTCTAGTCAGGCCTAACTAAACATTAGAACAGGGGTACAAATCTGGGTGTGTGTGTGTAATGTTTCAGGCCGCATGCTGGTGGAGGGCAGAGGCACTACCAGCACCCCGCTCAACACACACACACACACACACTTTCTCGAGATCACCACCACCCCGCACACTTTCACTCCCTCCTTTCTCTCCTAAGGATCTTAGAAAGAGTGCGTTGTGATGATGACCTCAAGAAAGGAAGGAAAAAAGGAAGGAAGGAAAAAAGGGATTTTAAGGGGCTTTAATTAGTTGATGCTGTTTATTTCTTTTATTGTTGTGTTTTTATGTTATGTTTTAATTAAGATTTTGTTTTTAATCTGGATGTTTCCTGTTATCCAACTTGAGTGCCATTTCTTGGCAGAAAGGCAGATATTAAATAAATAAAGAGCGAGCGTGTGGTGGTGAGCAGAGAAGGACAGGGGTATTAAGCAACCCGGGGCCCTCCAGATGTTTTGGACTATACCTCCCATCTTCCCCAGCCAGCAGGACCAATAGTCGGGGATTATGGGAACTGTAGTCCAAAACATCTGGAAGGCACTGGGTTACCTACCCTTAATGTAAGGATTACTGAGAAAATGTATGTGAAAAACCTTCAACACTCCAAAGCACTAGAGAAACCCAAGTATGATACGCGACCCCAGCCATTCGCTACTGCTCCCCACCCCTGCTTCCTCCTAGGCCAGTGTTCTCCAACCTTGGGTCCCCAGATGTTTTTGGCCTACAACTCCCAGCATGCCCCAGCCAGCGTAGCTGGGGCATGCTGGGAGTTGTAGGCCAAAAACATCTGGGGATCCAAGGTTGGAGAACACTGGCCTAGGCCTACCAGGCAACTCAATACAGTAAAAGAGGCTAACTTATTTTGAATCTCTCAAACTGTCCAATGGGAAGGGCCCTTCCTGCAGACCAGTTCTGTTCTCCATCCGGCAGGCATCGTGCTTCTCAGCCGGACATCCTCTTACCTTGTGTAGTAAGTCACAAGCGAGGCGTTTTTCAGCCCCCAGGGGCTGAACCGCACGGTGTAATTGACAATCTTCACAGTGGTGAAGTCGGGTTTCTTCCACCGCAGCCAGATTGATGTGGAACTGTTCGACTCTACATAGACGTGGGCCGGGGGCAGCGGTGGGCCCTTCTGAACTGGGGGGTCTGAGAGGATCATCAAGGGAACAGAAGAAGAAAGAACAGATTCAGAAGCATGGAGGCTGACATAGAATCATAGAGTTGGAAGGGGTCATTTAGGCCATGAAGTCTAACCCCCCGCTCACTGCAGGAATCCAGTTTAAAACATCCCTGAGAGATAGCTGTCGAGTCTTTGCTTGAATACCTCCAGAGACGGAGAGCCCACCACCTCCCTAGGCAGTTGGTTCCACTGTCTGACCGCTCTGACTGTTAGGACGTTTTTCCTGATGCTCAACCGAAATCTGCCTCCCTGTAACTTTAGCCCGTTATTTCGTGTCCGACAGTCCTGGATGACAGAGTGCAGGTTGTGGCCCTCTTCTGTGAGACAACCTTTCAGGTACTGAGGTGGCCCCTCAGTCTTCTCTTCTCAAGGCTAAACTTACCCACTTCCTTCAATCTTTCCTCGTAGGACTTAAGTTTCTAGTCCCCTGACCATCTTTGTTGCCCTCCTCTGAACCCATTCCAATTTATCTGAATCCTTCTTAAAAGTGTGGTGCCCAGAACTGGACACAGTATTCGAGGTGAGGTCTGACCAGCGCAGACTAGACTGGAACTATCACTTCCCGTGATTCTCAAATTGTACTTCTACTGATGCAAACCGAAAATTGCATTTCCCTTTTTGTGCAACCACATCACATCACATCACACTGCTGTCTCATATTGAGCGTGTGACTGAATATCTGCACCAGCATGGAAAGTAGTTTAGAGATGAACAAGTGGGACCTGCCTACTTTGAGCAGAGGGCTGGACCAGATGATCTCCAAGGTCCCTTCCAGTTTTACGATACTATGGAATCTGTTCTGAGGACTCCAATGCGGTGCCCGTGGACACCTCTCCTGGCACTCTCCAGGCTCCCTGCCCCTCCTAATTTTTATTTTATTTTAAGATTTAAAAAAAAAAACTATTCTATTTCCTTAACTGGGAGAAGCCCTGGCCTCCAGTACCAGCTTTATTTCCAAGAAGACCTCTGGTCCCCACATGCGCTCACGTACACACACAGCCCTGGATCATGTGAGTGTGCTGTGAGTGCCCCCCTTGATTGCCGGCGGCCCAGACACGCAGGGGCACCCACCTGCTGCCGTTACGGGGGCCCGCTCAGTTTTGCCCTTCCACACTGCCGCATAACCATCTTCATGTTTGTTGAATGCCGCCACCTTCACCTCGTAGAGCCGCCCAGGAACTGGACAGAGTGGATGGGGAAATAAATGAGCCAAGTCAAGCAAAAGACAAGAATAATTTGGCTCAGGAGAACGAAAGCAAGGCAAAGATAATATCCACTTCAGCAGAGAAGAGCGTGGGCTTCGTCATAATAATTAAATGTGTATCCCCCCTCCTTCCTCTAAGGCAGGGGTGTTGAACCTCAGGCCTACGGGCCAGATCCGGCCCTACGGGGTTCCCCAAACGGCCATGGCCCTTTCCCCTGGCACCATCTGCTTTCCCCAAACTGCCAATTCTTCGGTGGTTTCCTGGCTTTTGGACAGTTCCCCCCCCCCCATTCTAAAAGCTTGAACTGCCTCTCCTAAGGCTTATTTCCTGGCAGCAAGCACTTTCAAGCTCAAACATGCTGATATTCTTGGTAATTTGGGGCCCGTCCCTTTTGCCTTCAGTCCCGCCCACCACTGGAATACGGCCCCCAAGAGCTTCTCCAAATTGGAATTTGGCCCTCAGGCTGAAAGAGGTTCCACACCCCTGCTCTAAGGAGACGAGAGCCTTGCCGGACAAGACCAAAGGTCTGTCTGGCCCAGCATCCTGTTTCTGACAGTGGAGAGCCAGATTGCTCCTGGAAAGGCCACCAAGAGGCGACCACCCTCTTGTCCTCAGCACCGGGCATTCAGAGGCATACTGCTTCTGTGCATGGAGGTTCCACTTAGCTATTATAACGGATAACCATAAACCAGGGAGGAGTACCTGTGGCCTTCCACATGCTGTTGGACTACAACTCCCATCATCCCCGACCAGTGGCCATGCTGGCTCGGGCTGATGGGAATTGGGAGTCCAACATCATCTGGTGGGGCACATCTGGTGGGAGTTCCCCCTATCAGGGAGGAATGGTAGCTCAGTGGGTAGAGCAGCTGCTTTGCATGAAGAAGGTCCAAGGTTCGATCTCCGGCATCTCCAGGCAGGGCTGGGAAAACTCCCTTCCTGAATTCCTGGAGAGCCGTTGCTGCCAGTCAGTGTCGACAATACTAGGCTATATGGACCAAGGGTCTGACTGTGTTCCCCGTCTCTGCGATAAATAGACTTAATGCCATACAAGATGGTGGCCACTGACATATATTGGTGTTAGTGAGACCCATAAGTAATGGATGGATTTTTTTTTTTAAAAAAATAAAAGTTATACATTGGTAGGAATTAAAAGCAAGAAGCCAGAGCAATTGCCAGCAAAGAGCAGGCACCTCAAACCCAGCTGCCTATGCCAGTTAAAATCAAGTCCTGGGCAAGTCTGTACTGCACTCTCCGTAAAAGGCAGTGCCAGGCAAATGCCCTTTGGCGCCCCACAGCTACAGGGCAATTGTACAGAAGGCCTACCCCACGCTCCCACTGACCTCCCCTCTTGGACGGAGGGAACCGGGAGCAGGGCTTTTAAGCATTTTGATTATATGTTGCCAATATATAAATAGGGCAAGCTTTTAAAGAAATCCAGTTAAAACAATCACATGAACCTGTTGTATCATCGCAGGCAGCCCGACACAGCCCAAAAGGAGCTTTGCAAGCGTGAATTCTGCAAGTGCCAGCTCCGCGGCCACCCTTTCGGCTGTGCTGTAGCGCGAGCCAAGCTCTGCACGGACGGCCAAAAGGGCTGCTTCCAAGCCTGCCTGCCTGCCTCTTTCTTCTCTCCCCTTTCGCTCACATTCTTCATCCCTCTTTTATAGATCTGCTTATTCAAAGGAACTGCTTGAACAACTCAAAGTTTACAAATAGAGGGGGAAAGGGGGCAATTCTCTCTCTGGGCACCCAGCTCCTTGTTCCCAAATGGTCTCCCTCCCCCCCGCCCCACCCCCCCGTCAGCTTCATTGATGAAGCTCTGCTAATTAAGGATGTGCCTATTCATTGCTGGCCAGGAAGGATCGCCAGCTCCTTTCGCCACCACAATGCAGCCCGTACAAAGCACCTTTTGGTTATGCCAACATTATCACTCTTGCTTGGATTGTACGGGGGGGGGGGGGACGGCGGCTAATGGTGCCACTCACCCTTTCCCTCCTCCCAAGGAAAAGCACATGGAGGGGGTATGGATCAAAAGGTTCTCCTGCTCTAAAACCCACATTATTTCTGGAAGAGAAATAAAATTTTAGCTACTTCCCCCCCCACACCTTCTTTTCTGCTGGCCCCCGAGAAGTCCATTGCAAAGGGAGTTTTGTCCGCTCTGAAAACATGTTGGCAGCATCCTGAACCAAGACGGTCCAGATTGTGAAGTGGTGAAAGCAGGGGTGGGGAGGAACAGGGTCTTAAAAGACAGAGGGCCTGTTCACACATCACAACAGCCCACCCTGGGTTAATTTACCCACGGGAGCTGCTGCTGCGTTGTGCTGGGTGCTCGTAGGCGCCATTTTTGTGTGGCGCCTGGCTTGCCGTGACTTGCTGTGTCATACGGACCCAGGCAGCAGGGGCTGTGTGAGGGTTAGACAACCCTCACATAACCCTAAAATACCCAGCACAATAAGACAGCCTCCGAGGGGTAAATTAAGCCACAGCGGGCTGCCCTGTCATGCGAACCAGGTCGGACTCAGAGCCCAACTTCTCTCCCCGTGTGGAGCGCTCTCCAGCCACAGCCCAAACTCTATGCAGGTAGGCCTCAGACCTGTTCCAGGCAAGGGGGCAAAGCAGAAGTCCCGATAGCTGGGGGTAGCAGTGCTGGCCAGAGCTTCCTTTTTCTCTCCCCACAGCTCCCGACTGCCCACCTCCAAGGCACGCACTCCCCAAACTTGCAGAACCTCCCCACTTTTCCCTGTTCCTCTGGAATTGGAAAAGATGTAGGACAAGGGCAACGGAAATGAAAATGATCCAGGGGCTGGAGCAACTCCCCTATGAGGAAAGGTTACAACATCTGGGACTGTTTAGCTTGGAGAAAAGACGAGTGAGGGGAGACGTGACAGAGGTGCACCAAATTAAGCATGGTGTGGAGAAAGTGGACAGGGAGACACTTTTCTCCCTTCCTCATAATCCTAGAACTCAGTGGGGTCATCCCATGAAGCTGATTGGTGGGAGATTCAGGGACAGATCAAAGGAAGTCCTTCTTCACACAGTGCAGAGTTAAACTATGGAATTCACTTCCACAGGATGTAGCGATGGCCACCAATTTGGAGGGCTTTAAAAGGGGATTGGAGAAATTCCTGGAGGAGAAGGCTATCCATGGCCTCTAGTCCTAATGGCTACGTGCTACCTCCAGTACCACAGGCAGTATGCCTATGCACACCAGATGCTGGGGAACATGGGTGTGGGGGGGTGCTATTTTACTCATGTCCCACTTGTGGGTTTCCTGTGGGCAGCTGGCAGGCCACTGTGTGAACAGAATGCTGGACTGGATGGACCTTGGTCTGATCTAGCGTGGCTCTTCTGCAGTTCCTAAGACCCTGCCTAAAAATTCCATACTCTTAGAAAACCAGGATATGAGGTGGCCCTAAGACAGTGTTGTTCTCCAACCTTGGGTCCCCAGATGTTTTTGGCCTACAACTCCCAGCATGCCCCAGCCAGCGTAGCTGGCTGGGGCATGCTGGGAGTTGGTAGGCCAAAAACATCTGGGGACCCAAGGTTGGAGAACACTGCCCTAAGAAGTATCATATATTATGCAAAATGTACATTTCCCGCTGGAAAAGTTATATTACTTTGTTGTAACCTTAGAGGGGTGGGTGGGGTCACAGGGTAAATACAGTTCTGATCATGAGTCCCTTTAAGAGCTTTTCACCCCAGACAAACCTCCATGCCGGTTCACGGGAACAGCTGGACCCCGGAAACTTACCCAGCTGTGTCAATTCGTGCTGCTTGATTTTCTTTTTCAGCTTTATTGGCCCAACATCCCACAGGGCGTCACCGGCGCCTTCGGGGGGATTCTCCTCGCTCGTCTCCTCTGTGGCCACTTCCCGGTAGTAGAGTTTGTAGCCTGAAATCTGGGCGTGGTTGGACGGAGGCTGCCAACTCACCAAGAGGGATTCCATTTTGGCTCGGACCTTTAACTCAGTCGGGGCAAATGGAACTAGGGAAAGCAGGAAGGAAGGAATGAAACATCAGATGGGTGTTGCCCCAAGGACCACTCTTCTCAGGTTATCTCCAGTTTATCTGCATCTTCCTTACCTTTCATTTATTTATTTTTTAATTATATTTATATCCCACCTTTTTTCCTGCAAGGAACCCAAGGTGGCTTACATAATCATCATCATCATCCTCCATTTTATCCTCACAACAACCCTGTGAGGTAGGTTAGGCTGAGAGTCAGCGACTGGCCCAAAGTCACCCAGTGAGTTTCATGGCCGAGCGGGGACTAGAACCCGGATCTCCCGAGTCCCAGTTGCTCTAACCACTACGCCACATTTGGGCTCACCTGGTGCTTGTTCTTTTATACCGTTGTAAACCACTTCAGAAACAATGTTGTTGTATATAAATAAACATAAACTCAGCCTTTCATCACCATTTATCTCAGGCTTCCTTCTTGGCTATAATGCCTCCTGGTTTTCAAAAACTTCCTCATCCTTGATTCCTGGCTGCACTTACAGACGTAGAACTGCTCGTGCCCCACAGAGCCCCGGCATTAAGCTCAAAGCAAATGGGCTGAGGAAAAACAGGAAGCCACGCACCATGGGTCTGGTTGTCTCTGTCCGGAGTGCGATGCTGTGTCCATTCTGAAGAGGCGCCATAGCCCAGGCCTGTGCTCGCTGCAATCCGCACTTTGTAGACTTTATTAGGGTGCAGGGCATAAAGGGTGAGTTGTGTCTCATTGGCGCCAACCTCGGTTGAGGAAATCAGGTCTGTTAGAAAAACAGAGTCCAATACCTTTTACAGACATCTAGTCCTTGTAACCTGTCCTGTGTGTCTCAAGGCCGTGCATGGAACACAGGGAAGCCCTCAGTCTAAGGAGCTGAGAAATGGCATTCATCTTATTGAAACCTTTCAGTGTCCCTCAAAATTCCTCTGACATTTGGGTCAAGGAGGACATTTTGCTCACCTCACTTTTGGCTCCAGGCAGAATCCCATGATATGTTATGGCCCAAACCAGATGTGAGGCAGAACCATGTTTGTTTATTCATGTGTCCGTCCTGGGTCATCTATAAATCTATTTATTTTTATCTCTCCTTTCCTCCAAGGAGCTTAACCTGGCATACATAGTTCTTCCCACCTCCCCCCGTTTTTTTAAATCCTCGCAACAACCCTCCGAGGTAGGCTTGGTGGAGAGCTAGTGACGGGCTCGCGGTCACCCAGTAAGCTTCACGGCTGAGTGGGGATTTGAACCTGGATCCTCCCAGTCCTAGTCTGACATTTCCATTGATGTGCGCGGAGCTGAACAGAACAGAAATACCTTAAATCAGTGTTCTCCAACCTTGGGTCCCCAGATGTTTTTGGCCTACAACTCCCAGCATGCCCCAGCCAGCTACGCTGGCTGGGGCATGCTGGGAGTTGTAGGCCAAAAACATCTGGGGACTCAAGGTTGGAGAACACTGCCTTAAATAAAGGAGAAGAACATTAAACAAACCCTCCCCCATGCCTTAACCTTCCTGTGGTTTCAGGCATTTTCCTCCTGTCCTGGTCCAATATTGAGCTGGGCTGGCGCTAAAGCCATTGGGGACAGACCATGGGGAACTAAGGTGGGGGACGGGTTCCGCTTCTGCCGCCTTGTGATGTTAAATTAGATTCCACCCCCAAATAAATACGGCTGCCCCAGTCCCATCCAGTTTGGTCCTTAGGATTTGTGAAAAGGGCTGCCTAACCCACTGCCTGCCTCTTTGGTAAATTGGGGGCCTTCTCCAGGGGGTCTCTGCTTTCGGACGCTGCAGGGTGACTGGAGAAAGGGTCTTCCCAGCTGCGTCATCCTGTGTACAGAATGCTCTCCCGGCATCCACTCCGATATCTTTTAGGAGAAAACCTAACCTAAAAGTTCACCCAGAACTTTAAAAACTTGGGTTTTTTGACGTGGGGTTTAATTCAACTGTTAACATGTCTTTATTGCTTCACTGTTTTTAACTGGGTTTGAAATTGTTTTCATTTTATTACTTTAATTTTATTGTTTTGTATTTCTGCAAGCTGCTCTGAGACAGGCAACACTGAAAGGCAGAATGCTAATAACAAGAGGAGGAGGAGGAGGAGGAGGAGGAGGAGGAGGAGGAGGAGGAGGAGGAAGAGGAGGAGGAGGAGGAAGAGGACGAGGAGGACGAGGAGGAGGAGATGATGGTGGTGGAGGAGACCCCTATTCTGAGGAATTTCTCCTGTCTTATTCAAGCTTGATTAGCTTCCCTCAAAATTCCTCTGACGTTTTGCCCAACCAGGAACCTCCAAATTTATCTCAGATGTTCACTTTGGGTAAAAGTAGGTGTTAACTCAGTGGGGCAGTGACTGAGCAAAGGAGGAGGTTTCTCCCCCCCACCAGCCCTCCTCACTCTTGAGGAGACCCCCCTCCTGCCCCTCCCTAGGAGCGATAGCTTACCTGGCAGAGCTACGTCCTCCAGGAGAGACTATCTAGGCCTCACATCTGTACTCTCTGACCTCCACCTTCTCAAGATACCTAAACTGGTACCTGTGGGTGCCTGTGCCAGACTGCATAACCCACGTGCAGGTGTTCACACTGTTGCCCTAGCAGAACGAACACGCTCACAATTTCCTGCTGTGGCGTATGGAGGCCTTTATTTTACAGTAACAGTACCCCGTCACGCCACATTTTTGCCACCAGAACCGCCTCTTCCTCACCTTCCTTGAGTGGGGCGTAGTCAATTTTGTATTTGGTGATCCTCCCGTTGCTCAGTTCCGGAGGGAGAGGCAGCCACGTCACCTTGATGTCAGTCGGTGTCGTGCTTGAAAGGGAGAGCTGCGGAGCCGCGCTGGGAACTGGGAGGCAAGTGACAAAACCGGTGACTAGTCTACCTCATCACGAAGGAAATGAGCAAAACACCGCTCATTCAGCCAGGGACAATGCATTTGAACCTGGAAGGCTTCGTTGACTCGGGGACGTGCTCTGCCATTTCCTCTTTTGGCCTATTTTCTCTGGGGGGAAACGAGAGCAACCAGAACTCCAACCTGTCTGGAAGCCAGGCCTGCGCAACCTGTGACCCACGGAGCCAAACACAACGGTGTATCGGGGCTTGCCATGTCTCTGACACCCTCCCCACATCACTCCCCCGCTCCCTGAACACGTACCCCACCATGTTTTTGCAGTCCCAAGCAGGCAACAAAAACACAGAGCTCGTGGAAGGACTGTGCCTCAGTGGTAGGCTTTGCATGCAGAAGGTTCCAGCCTCTCATCCCCAGAATCTCCATCGTAGGGTTGGGAACGACCCCTGCCCGAAGTCCAGGAGAGCCACTGCTGAGTTTAGGGATCAAAGTCTGACTCAATATAAGATATAGCTTCTTCCCTTTGTTTCTAACTCCCGAAGGGCCGCTATTCGTGGCTAGGGGCTGCATTGGCTTGGGGGTTCACAGCCTGCACCTGATTCTGCTCTCTAATCGCAGAGATCTGTGAGCACACCTGTGTCTGCTCAGTTTTGGGGAGAGGTCAAGGGCGCTTTGCATATTCTCAAGAGAACTTTCTTTAGAATTACTCTGCATGTCCAAGAGATGAAGCTGAGCACTCAAAGCACTCAAGGAGCTGAGCTACAGTTCAAACTGATTTTTAGGGCGTTTTCCCTGGTATTTGATGATGTGCTTTGTAAGGATGTAGAAGTATTACGTGCTGAGTCAGAGCGACGGTCTGTGCAGCTCAGTCAGTGCTCTCTTCAGGGGCTAGCCAGGTGACACTGGAAAACAACTGACAAGTAGGGAATGATGGCACTAGCCTCCACCATCTGTTAGCCAGGAGTATACAGTCGCCAAATGTGGAAGTTAAACATCTCACTATTGTACCAAACAACAAAGGGGGGTGCCCTGAATGTATTTGTCTTTTTAACCATCTTTTTATCTTGCATTCTCTTGTTTTTAAAAGATATTTATGCAACGGGTCAATGCAACATCCCATTGCGAGGAGTTCCACTGGTTATTTATTTATTATTTACAAGATCTGTATACCGCTCCACATTCCTATATGGAGATTTCGGCACGGTGAACAATAAAAGATAAAACTGGTAAAAGAATAAAACAATATGTTAAAAACAGAATCAATAAAGCCGTGGCTGGTTAGTTCAAGAAGGCTTCCTGAAATAAAAAGTGTTTTCAGGAGGCGCTGAAAACAATACAAAGTTGGCGCCTTCCTGACCTCCAGAGGCCAGGAGTTCCACAGAAAAGGAGATGCTACACTGCGGGGCTTTAGACATGAGTACCAAACCCTTAAACCTGGCCAGTTCAGTTTATGAACTCTACGAACAGGTACATCCTTTTATTTGGAACCACCTGTCCAGCCTCCATCTGTCAGCTGTTTGGCATCCCTCAGGTTCATGAGAACAGCATGTAAACTGTGTTAACCTCGCCTAGTTACAAATGCAATTTAAGGGCAGCCGTTCAAGTCACAAGACTTCTCGCTGCTGCACAAGCCGACCCACCCCATACTATAACCAGGCCAACTATGTGATCCATACACCTCCTGTCTCAGGAAGCATTTTGGGAACGTCCCTTCTGTTCCTATTCTACGAACCATCCTCCAGAGTCTGTACGTTTATGGAAGAGGAGGTCCGGCTTGCTCCAAGCTGCGAGTACGCCACCACGTAGAATATGTAGCTGGTGCTGGGCTCCAAGTCTTTGACCTGAAACTCTGTCGTGTCGTTATTCACCGCAAACTGGTACTCCACATTGTCGGTGCCTAGAGAGGGTACACAACGCTGTCAGACAAAAAAAGGAAGAAAGTTTTGTCCTTTCTTCAAACTAGCTTCTTCCGAGAAGCTCGCACACAAGGTCCAACGCATCTTTCATCCTAGTTTGCTTTTAACACCGCTTAGCTGCCCTCGGTCCCAACCTTTTAACACACACCTGAGAGAGAAGCGGGATTTCAAGCCACATTTCTCATCACCACAACAGAACGAGGGGCCAGTAAATTCTACACTAATTAACATGCAGCTCAAGAGTACAGCCTGAAAACTAAATTGTGGAAAGTGGCTCCAATAGCATTGAAAGGGTAGAACATGGATTCAGAACCTCAAGCCTGGGGCCCAATCCTGGTCTGCCTGGGGTCCAAATCCAGCCCACCAAGATTCACCATATGGCAACGGCCCCTTCGCCTGGCCCCACTCACTGATCATTTGGTGGCTTCCTAGCTTTTGCGCAATCCCGCCCCCCCCATTCTAAAAGATTGAAATGCCTCTTCCAAGATGTAGTTACTGCTCCAGAAAGAGCTTTAAGCTCCAATAGGTTGGTATTGTTGGCCTTGCCTCTTTTGCCTTTGGCCCCGCCCACCACAGGAATGTGGCCCCCAAAACATCTCCAAAATGAGATTCGTTCCTAGGGCGAAAAGAGGTTTAACACCCCTGGGGTAGAGTGACTTTACAGTCACAGGGGATTAACACAAGGCTTTCATGGGTTTTTTTGCCCATTACACAAATTAAGATTGAAAATACTGCCATTAATCCAGAATATGGAAAATTATTTCTTTCACATGCGAGGGAATGGGAGAGAATTGGGGTGATTTCATAGATTTGCAAATAGGGTCTCCAGTGATTTCATAGATCATAGAGCTGGAAGGAGCCTACAAGGCTATCGAGTCTAACCCCCTGCTCAGTGCAGGAAACTAGAGTAATAGTTTCCTGCATTGAGCCTGGTTATTACCATCCAAGTAATAACCAGGCCTGACCCTGCTTAGCTTTCCACGCTCAGACAAGCTGAGCCAGCGTAAGCCACAGGCCTTGGGAGAGGAGGCTCTGGGTTCGATCCAGGCTAAGTTACTTGAACTTAGTTCCCATGGAAATCATGCCCCAGACTGATTTCCATGGGAACTAAATTCAACTAACTTATTATTATTATTATTATTATTATTATTATTATTATTATTATTTACAGTATTTGTATACCGCTCCACATCTAAGTAGATTCTGGAGCAGTGAACAATAAAAAGATAAAAACAGATAAAATAAACAAAAATAATACACTGAGAACAAGGTAATATTCAAATTGTGGTTGGACAGCAGAGAAGGCTTCCCGGAACAAGGAGGTCTTCAGCAGGCGTCAAAAGCAGCACAGTGTCGGGGCCTGCCTGACCTCCAGAGGCAGGGAGTTCCACAGAAATGGAGTCGCCATGCTGAAGGCTCTTTTCCCGGTGGACTCCAATCGGGCCAAAGGTCCATGAGGAACCACCAGGAGCATGCCATCTGATGACCTCAGTGACTGGGCAGGTTGATATGGGAGGAGGCGCTCTCTCAGGTAACCTGGTCCCAAGTTGCTTTGGGCTTTGTACACAAGTACCAGAACCTTAAACCTGACCCGGTAGCAAATAGGCAGCCAGTGTGCTTCCTTCAGCAAACTAACTAACCTGGCCTGGATCCAAACCTCTTGCTTTTACTGATTGCTTTAATAATCCTCTATGTATGAATACAAGGTCGGTTAAAACGTGCTAAGCCAGACTTCCTCAACCTGGTGCCCTTCAGATGTGTTGGACTACAACTCCCATCATCTCCAACCAAGTTGGGGAAGAGTTAACTAATGCACATAAGTGGTTTCTGAAATCCTAAACTGGGTTGTCACCCAATAAAAAAAATAGTGGCTTAGGGCACTATCCTAAGCAAGTTTAGACAGAAAAAAGCCCTACAACTCCCAGCAGGCCCCAGTCAGCATCATACAAGTGTCAGTTATTTAATCGCTTGATTGATTATTCACTTACATCTCTATAGGACCATCCACAGATGATTAAAATCAATGGTTCTAAATTTTAAAAAAGCTCTTCTCCTTTTGCTTTTAGAAGAGGCATTCTTGGCTGTCACATCTTTAGAAGAGGTATACCATTCCATGTGAAAGAAAGAAGAAGGCCTCTTCTAAAGCAGAGCCTGCCATCCAGGTGTTGTTGTTTTTAAATATTCATTTTAAAAATAACTTTTTTTAAAAAAATCCTTTCCTGATTAATCAGGGACACCTTTTTTAATTGATTAATCTAACTAACCAATCAACTAAACGTTGAAGGTTTAGCCCATACATTTTAAAAGTTGCAGTTTTCAATCCACAATAATGGCTTTAAGGGTGCAATCCTTACTTAGTGAGTAAGCTCCACTGAATGTAGTGGGACTTATGTCTGAGTAAACATGCATATCTATGCTGTAAGGCAGTATTCTCCAACCTTGGGTCCCCGGATGTTTTTGGCCTACAACTCCCAGCATGCCCCAGCCAGCATAGCTGGCTGGGGTATGCTGGGAGTTGTAGGCCAAAAACATCCGGGGACCCAAGGTTGGAGAACACTGCTGTAAGGAATACAGTATTTTTCCATGTATAAGACTATACTTTTTCCTAAAATCGCTAGACTAAAAATTGAGGGTCGTCTTATACACGGAAGTAAGCCAAGGAGAGAACCGTGCAGTTGCAAAACTGCCCAGTGGGAGGCGTCTTATACATGGGGGCGTCTTATAGACGGAAAAATACGGTAGATAAGCACATACGAACATAAAAATAGCTGTGCTGGAGCCGACCAAAGGTCCAGTGTTCTGTCCCCACAGTGGCAAACCGGAAGCACAACCCCTGTGCTTGACTGTTTATTGACTTGCCACTGGATTGGGTTCAGCCCTGCACAGACACAGGAATGCAAGAGCCATGCTGGATCGGATCAAAGGCCTATTTAGTCCAGCGTACTGTTCCCACAGTGGCCAGCCAGGTGCCCCAATGGGAAGCCCGCAAGATGGGACATGAGCGCAACAGCAGCCTCCCATCGTGTTCTCCAGCTGCTGGTATTGAGAAGCAAACAGCCTCTGGTACTGGAGATAACATATAGACATCATAACTAATAGATTTACAGCAGCCACCTCTCCAGATGTTTTGGACCACAATTCCCAGCGTTCCTGAACATTGGCCAATGCTGGCTGAGGCTGATGGGAGCTGAAGTCCAAAACACCTGGAGGGCACCAGGCCGGGAAAGGCTGATCTATTCAACTTCAATAACACCCTCCCCAAAAATACTGAGTTTACGATTAGTAAGAACAGCGTGCCTTCAGAATACAGGTTACGTACCCAAAGCCTTCTGGTAATGCAGTGAGAACCCAATAATCTGCTCGCTGTTGAACTCCGGCCGCTCCCAGGATACCGAGACGCTTGTGCTGGAGAGAGAACTGGCGGAGACCTTCTTGGGAGCGCTGGGCAGGCCTTCCCGCACAATCACCTCCAGCCTGGCTGTAGCGCACGCCATGCCCAGGTGGTTTTCGGCCACGCACTGGTAGTACCCAGCATCATCCAGCCCAATCTGGTTGATCACCAAGGCGCCGCTGCTCTGTATCTTCACCCGTCCTTTGGACAGAAGAGGCTCCCCGTTCCTCATCCAGTGGATGTTGGGGGCTGGCTCCCCTTCCGCTTTGCAGGCAAACCTGGCGGTGCTGGCTCGGGTCCGAGAAATGGTTTCAGGAGCCTGGGAGATGGTAGGGGGAGCTAAGAGGGAGAAGAACTCAATCAGCACTTGGGTTGAATGGGAAGTCTCGTCTCCTTCGGAGCACAGAGCCAGCAGGGACTCTGTAGGTATATTACAGGAGTGGGGAACCTCTTCCAACCGGAGGGCCCAATTCAATTTCGGAGAAGCTCTCGGGGACGGCATCCCAGTGGTGGGCCGGGCGACAAAGGCAAAAAAAGGTGGGACCAAAAAATATCAAACATACCAGCATATTTTAGTCTAAAGCTCTTACTGGCAGTAACTAAGCCTTAGGAAAGGCATTTTAGCATGGGGGGGGGACGTCACAAAAACTGGGAAATCTCCAAACAATCGGTGGTTGGGAGAAAGGGGTGTGGCCAAGAGAAGGGGGTGTGGCCAGACTGGGAGCCCAGGAGGGCTGGATTTGGTCCCCAGGCCTAAGGTTCCCCACTCCTAGCATGATACATTTGATTGATTGTTTGTATTTATGAATCGCCCATCTGGCCGGCAAACCAGCCACTCTGGGCGATGTACAACTTGATTAAATATAAAATACATTTAAAACAGTATAAAACAGTATAAAATTTTAAAATCTTAACCCACCCCATATTCCCGCCTGAATAGCCATGTTTTTAGTGAGCAGCGGAAGCTCAGCAGAGAGGGGGCATGGCGGAGGTCACTAGGGAGAGAGTTCCACAGTATGGGGGCCGCCACAGAAAAGGCCCTCTTCCTCGTCCCCACCCCATAAATTCCCCATCCCATAAATTCCCCATAAATGACAAACGCTTCCCGCTCAAGTAGACTGGAACTTTCCGGCCTAATCTCTGAGGCAGGAGCAACACATCTCCCCTTTGACAAAAGAAACGAAAGGCAACCCAAGGCATTTCCTCCAGCTCCTTCCTGGTGGAATAAACACAAGGGTCTTAAGGTGGGGAGCCCCCCCCCCAAAAAAAGTAAGCTAAAGAAGTACGGATCTTGCAGAAACACAACGTTCACCTTTGCAGTCAACCCTGAGTTCCAACCTGAAGATAGCGGAAAAGCAATTAGGCAATTTCACGGATGCACAGAAACGGCTAATTCTCTGTTCTCACCAAGGACTCGGAGCTCAGCTGCAGCGGTCACAAACTGCCTTGTCTGGGGTTTATTGGCGCGGCAAACATAGACTCCTGCGTGATGAAGCTGGGCGTGGGGAATCAGAAGATTAGTTCGTCCCAACACAATCACATCCGTGGAAATAGGATTCCCATCTGTAAAAAGGGCGGCAGAGGGGGGAACACTACCATCAAATCTATACGTGGGGTATCGACATTGAAAAACTGCACACTATAATCTAAGAAGAGCATAACTCTGGCTGGATCGTGCCTTAAAAATTTAGCTATTTCAGGCATACGGCAAGCCCATTTTGCACCCCATTTTATTTCTCCTGACTCCGAGGGCCAAATTTGCATGTTTCGAGCAGCCAATGTTCAACTGTGCAAACAAGTCCCCTAATTAATCAGCATGACCGGAACTTGCAAATATCAATGCAGAGATGCTCATGCTCTCAAAATATTACACAGAAGAAAGGGGAGTGCGGGGGAGGGGCTACAATAAAGCATCACAATCAATCGCCCATACGGCAGCGTTCTGAGTTTCATAGTTGGCTTTTAATGCCTGACTGATCTCCGAACCTGCAATTTTAGACCGATTTGCTCTTGACCCTTGTTTATGTACCATTTGATCTGTGTCAGATTTGAGCCTTTGGTTACTTTCACATGCCACCTTTCCTTCAATAGGGAAAGGCCACAGTTCTTTACAACAGATACACACACACCGTCCCGCTCTTTCTGCCCCAAGTGACTTCAGTGATCTTTATCACATCTTATAATCCTAAAGATAACCCAAGAGTTATTTTTTGCTAAAGCACCAACAGATGTGTCAAAATTCCCACCAGCCCTACGAAACCCCTACAAAAGGCCCGTCAAAGGCCTGACCCTTTTGCCCTGACCTTCCAAGCTGGGTCGTCATTCAATATCGGCCGTGACTAATTTAGATCAAAAGGCATCCAGTAACTAGAAATTCGTATCTTTTACAGATCAAACAACATAAATAAATTGCATGCTTTGTGTCACTTTAGCTTTAATTGGCAAGCTCAGCTCAGAAGCTGCACTCCAGCCAGGGCAAGCTCAGGCTTCCAGTATTCAGTTGCAATCTATAACACTCCTCAGAGCGCGTTCCTCTTTTAATGGATTTCAAAATGAAAGGGTCCCAGAGTCGCCTCTTGGCATCGAAAGAGTGATTATCTTCATTTACCCTCCCGTATCCAAGAGACGAACGGGGTGGGATTGGCAGAGGCCATGCACTCCATCACAGCGCTTTCTCCAACCACCACAGTGGCGTTCTCTGGCGCGGCAACAATGGCGACATCCTCCATCACCGGCGGCTGATAACCTAGTGCAACAGATTCCAGAAAGAGACAAAGTAGTCAAAATGTTCTAATCAAACCAAACTTTTGTTTAAAAGCAATCCAGTTTCTCCAAGTCCAATGTTGCTTTTGATTTGGTGTTTGCATACAAAAGAAGATCTTGTATATTAATAGAGTATGGGGCAGAACACAATGGACAAAGACACCTTCCAGCCTCCTGTGGGAATTCCATCTGCAAGGAAGAGCCATCCAGAGTGCGGAAGATGTTCTGCTGTCACTCGGAAACAACGCTGGGGAGGAGTCTCAATCTGGTCCTGATGGCTCCAGCCATGGAGACTCAAGGTCTTATCTTCGTAGGCCTATCCTGAGCTAGGTTTCACACTCCTGTGATGAAATGCTGGAGAATGGCTCTTGTTGTATCCCATTCTTCAAAGGTGTCTGGATAGCATATGGTGGTGGTGGTGGTGGTGCTGGTATCACATTTTATCCTCATAGCAACCCTGTGAAGTAAGTCAGGCGGAAAGCTAGAGACCTTCACAAGGTTTACCCTCCAGCTTTTTGACTGAGTGGAGCTTTGAACCCAGGTTTCTCTGATCAATGTTTGCCATACCTCACAGGGTTGTTGTGAGGATAAAATGGAGAGGAGGAGGAGGATTATGTAAGCCGCCTTGGGTTCCTTGCAGGAAAAAAGGTGGGGTATAAATATAATAAATAAATACCATCCACCACATCACCCTGATGCTCTCTGACTGACAGATGCATCTTAAGATCTGTGATGTCACAAAGCCGTTCCAAAAATGCTGGCAGCAGTGTTAATCCAGCTGTCTGTCTGTCTGTCTATTTGCTGGTGAGAAAATCCATTTCTCCCCAACTACTGTGAGGATCACAGCTGTGGGAAGTCCGAGGGGGGTGGCGGAAGTTGTCATTCTCCTGGTGCTTCGACCCTGCTGGCCCTGGTTCCACTGCACCACTGGCTGACAGCTGTTCCCCGGGGGTCTCAGTCAGTGAAGGGTCTTCCCTCCCCGCCGCTCCCTGATCTTTAACAGGAGATGCTGGTGACTGAACCTGGGACCTTCTGCATCGTAAGCATGATGAGCTCTACCACGAAGCTACGGTCCCTTTCCTGCTCTGCTTTCTCCTGCCCTTATTCCCCCCTTCCTCAGTTTTGACCTCAAGCACTAAACTACAGGATCAGGTCCACCCATAAAAGTCACGGAAACCTGAGCGCTTACGAGGGCTTGTTATCTGTTGAAAAGAATCTGGGGTTGACCGTTTGCCTTTTAACCAACCAATCCATTCATTACTCAGTTCAGCGTAAGTAAATCTGCATGTCACCCCAATCTCAACACTGGTGTCTTTTTGAGATGCTGAAGGAAGCACAAAAGCTCATAGTTTCAGCAACGGAAGCAACCTGCTCGTTCTTAAAAGGGGAGGCAGCCCTGGGTACTTCCTTTGACATATTCCTTCTTGCAGTGATGTCGCAACTCTTTTGGAAGCAAACGAGTGCACACTTAATTCTCAGACTCACCGATTATAATGTCCGCTCGTTGATTAAAATTGCTCCCCCACCGAACAATGTTTCCACAGCCTAATCTGTTGAGTAGACAGGTTAAAGGCACAATCCTATGCACGGTAAGACAGAAAAAAGTCCTACAACTCCCAGCATAGCTTACTGGGGGATGCTGGGAGTTGTAGGACTTTTTTCTGTCTAAACGTGCATAGGATTGCGCCCTAAAGCTTGCAAACCTAATTACGAGATAAAGAATGAAGGGTTTTTATAAAGCCTCTCCTCATTTGGGGTCCTTTGTTTCCTTTGCACGCATGCAGCCCATGGGCCCTCCCTAGAAAAAGGGCGAGTGGAGAATGGTGGAGTTTTTCCAGCTCTGCGGCAGCAACTGCAGACCGGCCTCTTGCTCCCTGCAGAATAATGGAAGGAAACCGCGGACAGATCCCCCTTTTTTCTCCCCTTCCCTCTGCGGAACAGCTGCTCAAAGCTTGAATCTATTCCCAAGGGAGATTCTCGGGGGCTCAATAGGATTTCAAGCTCCTCTTCTGGAAAAGGGTGAGAAAGTTCACAGCAGACAGCACAGCACTGCTCAGTTGTCCCGTATTTCGGCTGCTGACAGCTGAGAGCTGCATGGCCTGCCCGCCTCCCCCCGCCCCGGTAACACCACCACCACCACCACCACCAGTAAGCCACGCTGGAACTCAAGCGGCTTGAAGCAGAGCGCTTGCGGAATGCAGAGGGCAGAAACGACGGCACGGCAGCCGTCAATCACTGCACGCGGGCCTCCACTAGAGCATGTTTCCGAGAACCATCTCTAAGGCCGTGCCGCAGGCGTTCTGAGGCAGGGTGGGTGGCTAGGCTGTGGACAGGTTTCTGGGTGCAAAGTTCTTCATACGTTACGGCTGAAAGCAACTCTATGGTCTCATCCCAACAAGCAAAGGCTGCCCCAGGCCTATCTCAAAAACGTTCCTAGCTGTAGCCATGCTGTGCCCGGTTCAAAACTTCTCAGCAAACCTTTGCATAAAAGAGAAGAAAAAGTAGCGACAAGTGGCTGCTGACAAAGAGATTTAGGCAACCCTTGTTTCTTCAGGGTGTTGTTCCTGCATTATTGGCTGCTTTCCTGTTTACCTGACAGTCGTCGCTCGTCTTATTTCCAGCACTGCTGGGAGTACAGATGGTCAGCCTGCCATTCAGGGAACCACTGTGGCTTTCCAGCAAGCCAATGCGTTCCTTGAGAACTGGGATTTAAGAGGCTGGTATTGGAGATGATACCGGGAGAACTTCATTTCCACTGACAGCCCTTATCGCTCGCTGTGGCCGTGTCCCACAAAAAAAACGTGTTTTCTAAATCAAATATTTACGCAAGATACGAGTGCCAGGTAGAGCCAGCAGCCAAGTGCAGCTCGCTCTTTTTTCTAGGAGAAAGCAGAGGGGTGGGATTAAATGGAACACCAGGAGGGGGGGACACGATCCATGGTGGAAGGGATCCTGTCCGAGAAAGGGAGCACATCCTCTAGAGGAGTAAAAAGTTTGCTTTAAATTGATGGCCACCAATTTGGACAGCTTTAAAAGGGGATTGGACAAATTCCTGGAGGAGAAGGCTATCAATGGCTACTAGTCCTGATTGGCTATAAGCTTCCTCCAGTGTCAGAGGCAGTGAGCCCCTGTACACCAGTTGCTGGGGAACATGGGTGGGAGGGTGCTGTTGTACTCCTGTCCTGCCTGTGGGATCCCGTGGGCAGCAGGTTGGCCACTGTGTGAACAGAATGCTGGATTAGACGGACCCTTGGTCTGATCCAGCATGGCTCTTTTTCTGTTCTTATGCTCTGCTGGAAAGGGAAGGGAGAATGCACCAGCTCAGCACCACACCAAAAATAACAATAATCCCTCCTGCACATCCATTTACTTCCCCCTACAAGCGCAGGTGTGATCCATCTTTGCCCCGAAGAGGCAAAGAGTTACCGAGAAGCTGTTACTGAGGAAGCTCAGCCTTGTCGTCTTTTTAAGTATCATCTTGACCCCAGATCTCCAGTTGTCTGGGAAGGCAAACTAAGCGGAGGCTCAGAGACAGCCAGGACAAGAAAGTTGCCGTTTTTAATTGCTGACCTGCTGTAATTAATTAATTGCTGTAATTAATCAGTAGGCGGAAATCTCGTCTGCTGTGCTTAGCAGGTGCCTTCTTCTTGCCCAGTCCCTGACCTAATCAGTCTATCCGAGGCACACCCTGAACTGGCCAATCCAGAGTTGGTAGTGTTGCCGCTACTGGTAAACACATTAGCACACATTAAAATTAGAGACGTCTGCCTAAAATGTGCACACAGAGCCCAATTTTGCACATCACCTCTGCATTACACCCATCACCCATGGCGGGGAAAAGACAGTTTCACTAGTTCTAAAGGTACCCTTCTCTTTTGATTTTGGGAAAAAACCCTCCACCAGGTAACTGACCCTATAAGATAGGGGTGGGGAACTTTTTTCAGTCCAAGGACCGAATTCCAATCGGGGAAGGGTCTTGGGGGCCTCATTCCATCTGTGGGCAGGGCCAAAGGCAAGTGGGTGTAGCCAAAGGCAGCAAGGGTAGAACCAAATGTGATTCTTACCGATTTTATGCCTATTCAGAAGTAAGCAGGTCAAGCCTGTCTACTCAGAAGTAAGCAGGACTGAGTCACTCAGCAGCTGCCTCCCCAGGCCCCGTCACACTCTCCCCTGAAGGGAAAAGCTCTTATCTCCGATCAGCTGCTAATCGGAGATAAGAGTGTTTCCCTGCTGGGAGAAGAGGTGGGGCCTGGGGAAGAAGCTGGCAGGCTGGATGGGGAATCTCCTGTGGGCTATATTCAGCCCCTGGATCAGACATTCCCCACTGTTTATATTCTGACCTCTGACCCAAGTGGTATTTGCAGGTGTGTCTGCCACGTATTACCCTAGTCTCCATATTTGGTATTAGGCTTCTCCTTTCTCCAGCTCCCCTTAGAGTTAACCAAAGAATTGCTGGTTCAAGCTGAGTTCTGCTTCTGTAATCCAGGGTTGGGAAGAACCATTTTGTTTTCCACTAGAAGCCACACGTCTGCCAACCAGAGTCAGGTGCAAAATAGTAGCTCAGGAAGGTGGACACAGAATTGAGGAACAAAATTTGAGCACATGCACAGCCCGGGAATTTGTTGTCAGTAACAGAACTGGAGCTTACAGACAAATCTACTCCTGTTTGTCACCAACCCTAAGCTTTCTTGATTTCATCAGTCTAATTTAGGAGGAGAAGAGTTTTTTTGTTGTCGTCGCTACTGTAAAATCATTGGGAACCAGGAACTCTTGCTGATCCTCTGCAGTCTGCAAATCACCTGGAGATCTACCAGCAGAATCCGATCTACTTCCATACCGCCCTTGGAGTAATCAACCTTTCGTTTCTGTAACAAACTCACATATTATTTCTGTTGTTTCGTACTAAGATGGTGTATTCTTGCTGCTAAGCTCTAGTCTTCTGTCTGATTACTAATTCTCCCTGGTATAAGTGCAACCTCTCCATGGTACGCTATGGCTCTTAGTTAAAGAACAGAAAAATAGGTGTTCACCCTGCATATGTGAACATTACACACATGGATGAGGACACGCTGTAACAAAGAACAAGCATCAAGAACAAAGACAACTCTCTCCCTAAAGTCCACCCTGCCCAGGAAGCTGTTGCTTAACCCCTTTTATATCCTTATCAGAACTATGTTATTCTGCATTAAATGGGACAGGGGGCAAAATCTGCACCAAAATAATTTTTTTTTTTAGTTTATTTTACCGGTACTTCTTAAAATATTTATACCCTGCCTTTCCATGGGAGTCTCGATACTGCACCAAGAAAAACGAAATCCTGGGCCCTGTATGGATCATGCCAATGAAATATGCTCGCATAATTTCCTTTGTTTTAACTAATTCTGTAATATTCAGTGCTTTTCATACATAAGTATTCCTCCACTAACTGAGCGGAGGGGAAGACACACACAATGTACGGCACTGAACCCTACCATCAAGTATGACAAATCTTATTCAATCATACCCACCCACCCCACCCCCCAAATGTCTGAGACGTCAGCAAGCATTGCTCACACACTTTCAAGCATATTTTCAAGGCCATAAAGACTAGAAACTTGTTTTTAAAAACTACAGTGAAAACTGAGAGATTCTAGGAAGCTAAATTCTATGCACAACACCACATTCTTTGTCCCTTCCCCACCTCCCAAACACACATTCTATGGAGTTGGGAGACAAATGTAGACTACCCCGAAGAAATTTATTTTGGGGAGAAACTTTGTGGGTGGGTGGGTGGGGTGGCTTAACGTTTTTTGCGTTACACTTAAGGACAAACGAAGGTGGGAGAGAGAGAGGCAGGGAAGTTCTTGATCACCCGATTTGAGGTCTGGAAGGGGAACTTAAGTGACCAGGGCTACTCTCCACCGAGATATTTCCTCCACATGACAACAACTTCTCCATTTCAGGACTGTGAAAAAGATCTGCTTGTAAAGGCTCCCAGATCCTTGTACCCGTTTGGAATGCGGCTCCCCAAGGAGCGTCTGGAAATTTACACCGTGAAGTCTGCCCAGCCCGAAACATCTGCCGCTCGCACAGCAACAACCCCGGCTGCAGTTGCTGCTGGTATCTCCCCGCTACCAACAAGGAAGCAAACACCTCTCTGTGACCTTCGAGGAAGACCCACTCAGCTTTAAAGCAGCTTCTAGCCTAAGAGAGAAATACATCGGCCCTATCCGATGTAGCGGGGCTGACCCCAAGCTTGCTGACCTCCTCCGACACTCTAGGAGAACAGAGCTTCCCTACCCCGACTGGTTCAGATCGGGGGGCTGGTATGCTAAACCAGAGTTTAACCAAATGTTAGTAGCTTTTATTGTGCTGTCTGTCAGAGGTTGCCTGTAGGAAAAGGGAATCCTGCCCAGTCTGCGGAGGCTGCGGCAAACAGCTCCGATGCGATTGGCCTGGGGGCAGTCACATCATAGGCCCAGATAAGCAACCCAGGTCCTGCTGGGCCTCAAATAAGGGAAACTGCACCAGCCGGAGTTAGGGACTCACAATATCATTCAACCCAGTGGTATTTGAAGGAACCTGGGAATCCCTCAGCCATGACTATGTATTGGGTTATATTATCAATCCATCCGTACTGGTTAAATCCAAATGCCTTAGACCCAGCAACCTTCCACCCCTTTTGATAACAAATGCCTTAAGTTTAAATTGTTACAGGCACAATCCTATGCATGTTTAGACATTTTTAAAAAAGGCCTACAACTCCCAGCATGCCCCAGCCAGCCATGCTGGCTGGGGCATGCTGGGAGTTGTAGGTTTTTTGTTTTTTGTTTTGTCTAGACATGCATAGGATTCTGCCTTAATACCCTCAAAGAGGTGACCAGACAGGGGTGTGACAAAGCCCACTGAAATGACTTTTATTTAAGCCTCCCCTTTCTGACTTTACCTCAGCAGTAACAGGAGGAACTGAAGACAATGCTCCTTCCTGCACCAGTGTTGCACCAGCTCCCAGAAAGAACAATGCTGACACAGGAAGAAACACACGTAATGAGAGCCCAGAGTATGGGTTGAGTATGGGTTGTCATGGAATTGTGAGCCGTCGTTGAATCGTGGATTGCTATTGAATCGTGGGTTGTCGTTACGTTTGAACCCTGCACCATGGTTTAACTATGCGTTCTGAACCACAATGATTAACCACAATCCATGGGTTCTCTTCCTGGGTTGTTCGTGGTTAACAGCCCATAGTTAAACCATGGTGTAGGGTTTGTATGTAACGACAACCCAAAATTCAACAACCACCCCACGATTCAACAACAACCCATACTCAACCCATACCCTGGGTTGTCGTTGCATGAGAACCAGGCCACTGTGCCATTGGCCGCTCTCATGTCACTCCAGCCTGCTGGCATTACTGGAGCAGTGTGGGAAGAAGGAGGGGATTATGGGGGCTCTAACTGGCTTGCAACACCACACATGCGTGGAACATCTTTGCTGAATCTCAGCTGCCTCCTTAAAGCTAATATATATATATATATATATTTCATGTACACACAGCCCAATAGCCAAAGCTCTCTGTAATAATTATATTCTTCTTCTTACTATTCTTATTGCTTGGTTTAACATCAACAACAGAAATGGCTTCCCAGCAGATGTCGCTTGCTGCCCTTGATCGCTTTGGAAAATAAAGAAGCAAGCAAAGGGATCAGCCACCTGCCAGAGATGTCAAGATGTCAGCCATCTCGGGGTGGGGGGGGTTGGTTCCTTGTTAAAGCAAAACAAAACCCCGAACGAAGTATGCGTCATCCGCATGTGGGTTTTGTCACCCACAGTCCTGTTTGGCTACTTTCTGCCTGCCTCTGGGGTGAGGAGCGGAGAGATTCATTTATCTCAGGAAAGAAAAAGATGGTGTGCCGATTTTTTAAAAAAGCAGATAAAACAATGGTTTTCAAACCATGTTCCAGGGGGAACCTTAATTTTTCTTTCTGAAAAACCTTAATAGGACTATTTATTTATAAATTAAAACAGTTCTATATAACCACCTTTCAGCCCTAACAAGCCCCCCCCCCCCCCAATAATGACAGGCAACCTTCCCTGGCAACCTTCCCTGACAGAAAATTTGCCCCCTCCTCACACTTCTACTACTACACTACTATCTACTATGACACCGCTTCAAAGTCGGCTGTGCACAAGTGTTGGGAGTGTCCGAGGGTCAGCTGAAGTAGGGCAATATTGAGGTCTACCAGGCCTGGTCAACTCACCACACACATACGAGTGGGCAGCTTACAACACACCCAGGAGCAGCTAAAACGCACCAAGTTTTTTAAAAAAATTGTTTGTTTGTTTGTTTGTTTGTTTACTTATTTATTTATTACATTTATACCCCGACTTTTTCCCTCCAAGGAGTCCAAGGCGGCTTACACGATCCTCCTCCTCTCCATTTTATCTTCAAAACAACCCTGTGAGGTAGGTGAGGTTGAGTCAGTGACTGGTCCAAACTCGCCTAGGGAGCTTCATGGTTGAGTGGGGACTAGAACCCGGACCTCCCAAGTCCCAATCCAACCTTCTAACCCAGGGCTCTCCAACCTTGGGTCCTCAGATGTTGCTGGCCTACAGCTCCCAGCATACCCAGCCAGCATGGCTAATGGTAAGGGATTCTGGGAGCTGTCATCCAGCAACATCTGGGGACCCAAGGTTGGAGAGCCCTGCTCTAACCACTGCACCACCAGTATCTACTGGTGGATTTAAAATTTTTACCTCAGCTTTCCTCAAAACTTCCAAGGCAGCTAACAGAGTCACTTAAAACATCATAGCTATAATTAAAGGCACAAGCTTATGCAAGCTTAGACAGAAAAAAGGCCTACAACTCCCAGCATGCTGGGAGTGTAGGCCTTTTTTTCTGTCTAAACTTGATAGGATTGTGCCCTAAAAGACTACAAACAAACAATCAAACAAGAGTGGCAGAATAAAACAACTTCATTGCTAGAGCACAATAGCAGAGCACCTTAAAACAAAACCAATGCAGAAACACAGAAAGCTCACAGCATTTCCAGTGAAACAACAGCAGGACAACTACATTAACACAACCACTGGCAAAGCAGATTAAAACGGGGCTGGCAAACATCTCGTTCAAAGGCCTTGCTAGAACAAAAGGTCTTCACTAGCCAGCAGCAGGACATGAGCGAGCGGACAAGACAAGCCTCCCTCGGGAAGGAGCGCGCCTGAACCCGTGTACAGCTACCGAGGGGATCCCTCGGCGCATGAGTCAATATGGAAAGCGTTCCTTGAGGGCAGAAAGTCTGAAAACCACTGGTTTAAAAGTTGTAAAAGAAAGAATGAAAGTGTAAGGTTAGGGATATTACTACTAATCCTGACCTATGAAATATACAAGAACCAAAGAGTCAAGGATGAGGAATCAAAGGTAAAAATATGGTTCCTTCAATATACAATGAATATTCAAAAATAGGCACTGTATTAAATTTAAAACATGTATTACATAGATTTTTATATTACAAGTTAATAAACACGATATATAGCAATGCAATGTGTAAAATAAATAAATAATATACCCTTGAAAAGGCAAAACATGTACAAGCCCCGTTGGCTCAATCTTATAACAACAACTTTTGGCAAACCCCAGAGCTCTTGACTGACAATGAAGTATTTTTTTAGATGTTGTTGTTTAAACTTCATGAACTGGGTCACCCTGACATTATCGGATTCTTCCTTTCTTTTTCAAAAAGCCAAACACGTTTCGGCACAAATGGCCTTCCTCAGCGGCAAGTTCGCTCCCAATAGATCCACTTATATAATATTACTGTGTGACAGCACTTCACTGCCCACTCCTGGAGGGGTGCAAATTGGGGCCGACTCGTTAGATTCAAGTTGTTGTTATTCTTGTTGTAGTGTTTAACACAGTGTTCTCCAACCTTGGGTCCCCAGATGTTTTTGGCCTACAACTCCCAGCATGCCCCAGCCAGCGTAGCTGGCTGGGGCATGCTGGGAGTTGTAGGCCAAAAACATCTGGGGACCCAAGGTTGGAGAACACTGGCATGAGAAGTCTGGAAGCATCCTCCTCTCACTGCACCTGCACAAACTTGGCCACCTTGACTTTTCTGACAAATTTATGCAAATTTGAGCAATTGCGCAAAGTTATGCAAATTGCACAAATTTATACAATGTGCAGAACAGAGGCCCACATTTTGCACAAGTTTCCCCAGCTTTTTTTTTTATTTTTTTTAAAAAAGAAATTACACATATCACGGCCCGTTTTAAAAACGGAAGTCCACGTGCTGGCTCGACTCGTGTCAGATCGAGTTGGTGCCATTGCAGGGCTGATGATACAGAAGTCGTGGGGCCAAGTTGAGAATATCCGTTGGATTTCCACCCCCCCTATCGGATTCCTCACACACCCCTAGATTTCCCAGCATCATTGGAGCAGCTCTTGGTGAAGGGAGCTGTTGGCCTAATCCTTGCTGCTTTGTGGAACCACCCAGATAAACAGCCAGGGAGGCGGGGTTCTGCAGCTCATCTACCCGGTCCAAAACCTTTTCTTCGATACTACCTCAGGCTGTGTGGGTAAGCGGTCTCTGATGCCAAGAAGCACCCTGTTTTCCGCTAGCGATAGTCAAACCAACCAGTAATCAGATGTAATGACTGACTGTGGATTCAGCCCAGATTACTTTCTTAATGTCATTTTATCGATCAAAGGTGTGTTCCTGGATCCCACCATGCACTGCACTCCAAGCTTTCTGATGAGCATCAAAACCATTCCTGGATTCACACTGGCATTTTAGGAAAAGCAAAGCCACCTCTAAAGGAAGGCCTCGGAAGCACACCGGCACCTGCAGCCAGAACCACACAGCAGGCAAAGCACAGGGACACAGGACGCTGCCTTGGACCGAGCCAGGCCCTCGGCCCACGTAGCCCGGCACTGACTGGCAGCAATGGCTCTCCAGGGTTTCAGGCGGGAGTTTTGCCGGCCCCACCTAGAGGATCGAACCTGGGACCTTCGGCATGCAAAGCAGTGGCTCTACCACAGGTCCCTGCCACCTGCGGTCCCTCCCAAAGCGTCTACGAGGAACTGCATGTCGAGATCACTCCTGAGCATGCCTACTGTGTTACCTCTCGGCCTCTTCCTTCAAAGCCCACCTTAACCCCCGAATCCTCGTCCCCAGGTTATGTACGTGTAGCTGCATTCACCAACTTCCATCCCAAGCTACCCCTGGTCTCTTTCTTGTTCCCTTCTTTCTGTTGTCTTTTTCCACTGCAGATTTTTTTACATTGCAAACTCCTCGGTGGCAGGAAACGTTCCTTTTCTTTTTTGCTTACAAACCGCCACATACATGGATGGCACTGTATACATAAGCCATGATACTACTTGGGATTTTTATAGTACAGTAATATCTTGGATTGCAAGTAACTTTGTTTGAGAGCGTTTTGCAAAACAAGCAAATTTTTAAATATTTATTTATTTATTTTTTTACTTGATATACAAGCAACGTCTTGCAATACAAGTACTGTAGTACGGCTTAAACTAAAAATCTCTGTACAAATTTTTTTGGGGGGATTTCGTTTTGATATAAGAGTGTTTTGGATTACAAGCATGTTTCCAGAACGAATTATGCTCTCAATCCAAGGCATGACTGTACTTCAGAGTGTTTCAAAGCACTCATACATTTTCTCATTTATCCGTGCATAATTGAGTAACTATTATTATACCCATATGCAGGTGGAGATGACTGAGGCTGAGGAAAAGTAGCTTGGCCACTGAGGTTTAAACTGGGGACTTAACCATCTCACTATACTAGATACTAGATAAAATCACAGATCTGTGACCCTGAAAATGTTCAGTGCCTGAAATCTGGGCTCGGGCCTCTCTTTCTTTTACCTGATAGGGATGCATTTATACAACCAGAAGACACAGAACAATTTGCCTTTCATATCGTAGTGTGGAGTAGTGGTTAAAGTGTTGGACTGGGACTCGGGAGATCTGGGTTCTAGGCCCCACTCAGCCAGGAAGCCCACTGAGCGACTTTGGGCTAGTCACTGACTCTCAGCCTAACCTACCTCACAGGGTTGTTGTGAGGATAAAATGGAGAGGAGGATTATGTAAGCCGCCTTGGGTTCCTTGCAGGAAAAAAGGCAGGATATAATATAATATGATATAATATGATATAATATAATTAATATAATATATAAATATCCTCCAGATATTGATAGAAGAGAAAACATCCAGCAACACTAAATACTACTAAGTACAAAATATTGCCTGAAAACCTTACCTTTCAGGAGGCTGAGAACCGCACCGGAGCTGTAGTGTTTCCCTGCCCTGTTGGTGGCCACACAACGGTACGCCCCCGCATCACTTTTCTTCACATCTATGATCTGGAGGACCCCATTTGGGAGAACGATAAACCTGTGGGAATTAAAGGACACGAGGCAATCAAGTGCCGCGCTGGATCGAACCAAAATGCCCATCCCTGTGTAGTAGCCCAGCACACCCGCGGCCCCAGGGCTGGTTCACACATGCATGCATGTTTGTCACGGGGGCCTCTCGGCACTTTGGATGATTCGCAACTGACGAACGTGTGAACTGACGCTTCTGTGTCTGAAGTCACCCGGCAGTTCTATATGTGGTGGCCCATTAACATATGCAAGTCTTCACTGGAAGGTGCAATAATCAAAGGATCATCAAATGAATCTGCACGAGCAAACTGCCCCTGGAGTCAGTGGGTGACCAGATACCGCAGGGAACCCCACAAACAGCCGGCTGGTTAGGGAATAGTAGCAGGCATACAATCTCTGAACATGCAGTTTCCACCTCCAGTAATTACTACCTATCTACCTTAAAAGCCGCCCAATTAATGTATGGCTTATATGAAGAAATTTTACTTTTCATTTATCATTATCCCAGCTGCTGGCTGGGGCATGCTGGGAGTTGTAGGCCAAAAACATCTGGGGACCCAAGGTTGGAGAACACTGCTCCAGGCAACCATAAACTTCCCAATCAGCCTCTTTAACTGGCAACCGGCCTGTCCTTTGGAAACCCAATTTCAATAGCCAGCATGTACCTCAGGCTGACACAAATAGCGCAGACCTGGAAGCCCCTTTACCCCAGCGATGGAAAGCATCCCAAAGTCCTTGTCCGAGCCAGTGTCTACTGTGGGTATGCCATCCACAGGTCACTGTCCTGATGCTAATTGTCCCATAAGAACTTCGTTCACTTTTGCCTTGGGAGAAAATATGCAGCATTCAACATCCAGGTGTTTCCAGGTGTCTCTAGACCTCCAATGAGAGGAGAGGAACGAGAGCTCAACGCTAGAGCATGTGTGCCGTGCTCAGAAGAATGTCTCAAGTTCTGAGCATCAATGGCCTGATGGCATAAGACAGCTTCACTGAACCTGACAGGCTATTTGGGGGGGGGGGGGGGGGGAGATTCGAACCTGGAGCTCCCAGATCAGTAATCATTTATTTATTATTTTATTTTATTTCTATGCCGCCTCTCATTCTTTCTTTCTTTTTAAATCCCGAAGCGGTTTACAAGATAAAATCATGATAAAACACAATAAAAACCAATGATTAAAACAACAAAAGTGTGATCAAATAATAACATCTCATTAAAATAACTAGGGGTAGCTGACAATGCTAGCAGTCAGGGAAATGCCTGGGCAAACAGATACGTTTTCAGTCGGTGGTGGAAATACTCCATACTCGGAGCACGCCTGATCTCAATGGGGGAATCATTCCACATGGTGGGTGCCACAACTGAGAAGGCCCTCCTCTGCACCACGTTCTAATATCCTCATTAGGCTGGGGTACAGTAAGCAGAGTCTCCCCCTCAGAACGTAGAGACCAGGGCAGCCTATACAGGGGAAGGCAGTCCCTCAAATAACCTAGTCCTGAGCTGTTTAGGGCCTTATAAACCAGCAGCATAGCTGGCTGGGGCATGCTGGGAGTTGTAGGCCTTTTTTCTGCCTAAACATGCATAGGACTCCACCTTAAGTCGCATAATTGGTGTCCACATTTGCTACCCTGGTGCAACTTACCTGGGTTCAGAAGGCACAGCCACACCATCTTTCTCCCAGATGATCACTGGAGGAGGAAGTCCTTCAATCCGACACTCAAAGTGGGCCATGCCATTTTCTACCACGGTTTGGGACTCTGGATGCTGAAAAAACTGAGACAAACCTGGGGGTGGGAGGTGAAGGGACATGGGGGTGGGGACAGAGAGAAACAAGAGAAAATTTAGTTCCTTAGAAATTCTCTCTTGGAGAAATTGCTCTGTTAGTTTTGTAAAAGAAAAAGCTCACGGGAGCACTTTGGAGGATACTGTATAAGAAAATAACAATAAAGGTAGTGGACATGCTATTTACTTGCCATAGAGGGCTGATATTTTAAGAACATAAGAAGAGCCATGCTGGATCAGACCAAGGGTCCACCTGGTCCAGCATTCTGTTCACACAGTAGTCAACCAGCAGCCCACAGGAAACCCACAAGCAAGACATGAGTGCAACAGCAGCCTCTCACCCATGTTCCCCAGCAACGGGTGTACATAGGCAGGCTGCCTCTGATCCTGGAGGTAGCATGTAGCCATCAGGACTAGTAGCCATTGATAGCCTTCTCCTCCAAGAATTTGTCTAATCTCCTTTGAAAGCCATCCAAATTGGTGGCCATCACTGCATCTTGGTGGCAGCAAATTCCATAGTTTATGTGCTGTGTGAAGACATACGGTACTTCCTTTTATCTGTCCTGAATCCCCCACCAATCAATACATTTTGTATTTAAAAATAGTGGGAGAGAGTGCTGAGCTTGGACCAAGGAAACCTGGTTCAAATCTTGGGTCGGGTAGTTGACCAGTCTAATATTGGACAAGCATGTTTAAAGCATTCATTTTATTAGAATAACAAAAAGGATACTTTAGGGCACAATAGGGCACAAATATACATGGTTAGACAGAAAAAAGTCCTACAACTCCCAGCATTCCCCAGTCAGCTTCCACCATGCTGGCTGGGGAATACCGCTGTAGGACTTTGTTCTGTCTAAGGATGCATAAGATTGCAGCCTTAATCACTTTTTGTGCAATTCTTTGCTTGTGGTCTGGATTATATTGGATGATCTACTGCAGAGAGCTGTTAACTGGATGATGATACTGCCTGTGGTCTAACGTTTGATCTATTTATTATTTTATTTATTATTTTATTTAATATATTTCTACACTGCCCATCAACCAAAAGGCTCCCTGGGCGGTTTATAAGAAAACCTGGTCTAGGTGCTTTACGAGTCTGATTTTTTTCTCTCTCTTATATAGAAACACACACACATATAGGAACATAGGAATCTGCCTTATATTGAGTCAGACCATCAGTCCATCTAGCTCAATATTGCCTACGCTGACTAGCAGTGGCTCTCCAGGTCTTCAGGCGGCATTCTTTCCCAGCTCTACCTGGAGATGCAGGGTATTGGACCGGGGACCCTTTTGCATGCAAAGCATATGCTGTACCTCCAGTGGCAGTCCTTCTTCATACATATACACCTTTGCGGCCATTCATGATATATTACCAAATATTAATCAGCCCTCCCCACTCCCCCGGCATGAAGAATGATCCTTTCTCTGTGTAAACAAGTTGTTTGATCGAACACAGCGCCGTATCCCACTTGCTGTGAGATGGATTTCCCTCGGATCCTTCCTGCGCTCACACATGCTGAATGCTAAATCGAGCTCACAAAGAACTCGGGAGGCCAAAACAACCCAGCAGGTGGCTTTCATTCATCGTAAGGGATATGTTTTCCCCTTTCATTCCGGAGCCGTGGAGCAGTACCAGGAGCAAAAGCTCATCAGGAAGACTTCCAGCGCGAGGCAGGTCACTTTTATAAGCCACAGAATAATCGTGATTTGTACTGCTTGGTAGAGGATTCAAGGCACTTTACAGACATTATCTTTTTGTAGTCCTAACCACAACCCTGCAAGACAGGGCAGTCTTATTGTTTCCATATTGCAGCCAGGAAGGTTGAGAACGAGAGGGGAGGGGGTTTCTCACGACACGACAACCCATTGTAGGTTGCTACCCACAATGGGTTGTCATGTCGTGCAAACCTAGACCGATTTCCCCAGAGTGGCTTGTGTGTGGGCAACAAGCCATCCCAACAACCCATGGGTTGTTATAAAGGTTGTTGTACTGGGTTGTCATGTTGTCCTCACAGGTCCTTGGCGGCCATTAAAAAAATATCTTGTAATTTACAAACGAAGATACTTCTGTGTACAGTAATACCTTGGATTGCAAGCATAATGCGTTCCAGAACTGTGCTTGTAATCCAAAACACTCTTATATCAAAGCGAGTCTCTGGCGGGCATGAGTGGGGCCGATTTCGGCCCGCTATGCCCGCTCGAGGCGAGCGGTTACTTCCCTACTTATCTTGCAAGACCTTGCTTGTTTATCAAGTCAAAATTTTTCAAATTTTTTTGCTTGTCTTGCAAAACGCTCTCAGACCAAGTTGCTTGCAATCCAAGGTATTACTGTAGTTAGGAAGTTGTCCCTGCCCCCATGAAACACGTAGAAACCAGTACAGTCATGCCTTGGATTGAGAGCATAATTCGTTCCGGAAACATGCTTGTAATCCAAAACACTCTTATATCAAAACGAAATCCCCCCAAAAAAATTTGTACAGAGATTTTTAATTTAAGCCGTACTACAGTACTTGTATTGCAAGACGTCGCTTGTATATCAAGTAAAAAAAAATTTAAATAAATATTTAAAAATTTGCTTGCCTTGCAAAACGCTCTCAAACCAAGTTACTTGCAATCCAAGGTATTGCTGTACTTTGTTTTGGGGGTGGCCCCATTTTGTTTCCAAATTGATGGGCACTCTAATACCTAAGTTTGGTATTAGAAGGAATCTGAATGATAACGATGAGCAAGAAAGAGAGACATTCCTACAGAATCTTATTCTGGGTCAGGTGCGCCTTTCTGTTGGGAATAAAACGCCAGAATCCTGTAACCTGCTTAAATTATATAAAGTTTGTACATTTGTATTGGTATCTTTGATCTGCAGAATTTATTTTGTTTCTAACAGCCATCGGGAGGAGAAAAGACCCATGTGGGGAACTGAAGCCCTTTCTTCTAGGCACTGGAAATCCCATTCTGCTTCTGCCATGAAAGGCTGCCTAAAAATATATTATCATTATTATCATTATCATTATCATTACTACTACTACTACTACTACTACTACTACTACTCCTCTCAGGACCCTGCTGCCATCTCCAGATTATCGGATTGCACAGACATTCAAGTTTACATTTGCAGCCTGGAGGGCTAAAGGCGCCCTTCTTCACCTTCTTTTCAAGAAGAGGGGCAAGCTTTTTAGGGCTTCTGCATTAAACGCAGGGGAACAAATACTCACTCGACACGCGAAGCACAACTGTTTGTCCAGCAACTGAGCCAAAAGAGCCATGAGAGAGGCAGGAGTAATTTCCCTCCAGGCTGGTCCCGCTTTGGTAGCTGCCCTCCTCCAAAAGCACCTGGGTCGACGATACGAACAAAGATCCGTTGGGGAGGACACGAAGGTTTTCCTCTTCTGCCAGTGGACGCCCATTCTTCCTCCAGGTAATGTTGAGGACCTGCTCGACGGGAGCCAGACTGCAGCCCAACTCCAGCGTTTGGTTCGGCTCCAATGTCACTCGGCCAGGGCCAGGGCCACAGCTCAGCTCCAAAGAATGCCCTTGAGATAGTTCCGCTGCAGCAAACAACACATTGTCGGGCCTTCTTGAACAGCAGGTAAAACCTTACGATCCTCTCCCCAGCACCTGACTTACTGGCCACATTTGGATATCACATTAGGGGCGCAATCCTACGCATGCTTAAGACAGAAAAAAAAAAAAAAGTCCTACAACTCCCAGCATGCCCCACCCAGCATGGTTGGCTGGGAGCAGGCTGGGAGTTGTAGGACTTTTTCTGTCTAAACATGCACAGGATTGCGCCCCAAGTCAGCAATCCTGGCTTAATAAGCCACAATGCGAAAGAGCTGCGTGCTGGTGCATGCAGTTCATTTACGTATTCCTTCCCTTCACATTAGCAGGTAAACAAACCAGGAAAGGATGACTTGTTCACATTGCCTCCAAATCCAACATTGTTCTTTAGTGCACCCAAACAAGCCAGGATCGGAAGCCGGTTTTAAACTAAGATTTAAACTTAGCTTATGACGTCTGGCTTGTTTAGCTATACGTAACCATAACCTCAGGTTTGGATGTAAAACTATTCCTTTCTCATTTGCTTACCCATTTGAGCAAAGGGAGAAGTAAAATGGGAGTGAACAGGCTGCATGTGCCATTACACTGCTTGTTCACATCATGGTTTATTCAGTCAGGATTCCTGTCTTAATGTGATGTCCAAACATGTCCACTGCAGCCAGACTTGACAGTGCTCTGATGTTCTGAACGGGAGAAAAAAATAATCCCTCCCACCCCTTCAGATCCCCCTCGGCTTTGTTACTAGCAGTTTTACTTAACACCAAAGCTCCCAGAGCATACATGTTGCTGGCATTTCAGGCAAGCTGTCCCATAGCTAGCTGAGGTGATAGCAGACCAGAGAACTTTGAAAGTCAGCTCAGTTCCTCCCCGCTGAAAGTTTTGCAAGATCTGTCTTCCTGAAAGCCAAGATAACTTTGCCAAATCTGAACTGCCAGATAATTTTAAGGCCTCTGGATTGCAACAGCAGAGGAATTACATGGAATGGGATAACCTAATGATTGTCCCAAGGCGGCTAAAAGTTAGCTGATCTTGAACGTGCAACCTCCCAGTGTAAAAAGCAGGATTGCAACTACATGCACCAAAATTACTAGCCCACGTGCACTTTTAGTAGCCTGCCATCACCCTGTCCCTATGTTAGTCAACATCGATAGCCTGGAAGGTTATGAAAAGAACCAGCTCTCTTCCCCCTATTTAGAAAAGTTTCCTATCTGGTCATCTGGAGGAGATACTTGCTCACCACAGACAACCAGGCAATTGGGACTGGAAACAAGGCCCTCTGAGGAGAGACTGAAAGAGCTGGGCATGTTTAGCCTTCAGAAGAGGAGACTGAGGGGAGATATGATCGCACTCTTCCAGTACTTAAAGGGTTGTCACACAGAGGAGGGCCAGGATCTCTTCTCGATCATCCCAGTTTGCAGGACACGGAATAATGGGCTCAAGTTACAGGAACCCAGATTCCACCTGAACATCAGGAAAAATTTCCTGACTGTTAGAGCAATAAGACAATGGAACCAACTACCTAGGGAGGTCGTGGGCTGTCCCACACTGGAGGCATTCAAGGTGCAGCTGGACAGCCATCTGTCAGGGTTGCTTTGACCTGGATTCCTGCATTGAGCAGGGGGGTTGGACTCAATGGCCTGGTAGGCCCCTTCCAACTCTACTTTTCTATGATTCTATGATTCTATGTCTGTTTACAAGCCTACGTGGTGCAGCGGTTAGGCTGCTGGATTAGGACCGCGGAGTCCAAGGTTCAAATCCCCACTCTGCACTGGGTGACCTTGGGCCAGTCACTCTCTGGCTAATCTACCTCACAAGGTTGTTATGAAAATAAACTGGGATGGAGAGGAGATCTATGTACACCATCCTCCCAAGCATGGGGTGGGGGGTACACTTTACTTGGGTCTGGAGATCAGAGTGGGTTGCAACCCCATTACCATGAAGGAAAAAACCGAGGCCGAGGTTTCTATAGAGTTGGAAGGAGCCTACAAGGCCATCGAGTCCAACCCCCTGCTCAATGCAGGAAACTAGAGGAGGGGTCTCCCATCCAAGTAACAACCAGGCCTGGCCCTGCTTAGCTTTCACGCTTGAGGATATAGAAAGGTATTTCCCTGTAAGTATGTACCTGTTGTCCAGATCCTGTGAGATTTGCTGGAGCCAATCAGAAGCAGTGTGAGAGCAGAACAAGCAACATATTGAACAGGGAATCGCTGGCCAGCCCTGGCCCTTCTCGGGAACAGAGCGAGTGGGCTTGTGCAGTTAAACTAGGACTCGCAGTTTGAGAGACAGAGAGATGTTTGCTACCCTATATGACAGGCACTCCCAAGAACCCCCAGCCCCAGTTCTTGTATAGAGAGGGAGGGGTCCAGAGAAGAGATAAACAGATCACAAAGGCTTGTAAACAGACAATTCCCTGGTTGTCTGTGGTGAGCAAGTATCTCCTCCAGATGACCAGATAGGAAACTTTTCTAAATAGGGGGAAAGAGAGAAACTGGTATGTGTGTCACAAGTTTGAACTGGGCCCCCCAAAACAATGCTTGGGCCCTGATCCTTATAAGAAAAGTGATAAAACAGGTGATAAAAAGGAAGGGCACAGAATCCATCTTAAGTGATCTGTTGGGCATGTGCTCGACGATCCAGAATTGGTCCATGCGCATTTCCACAGTGCCCATTTGCAAGGGAGACTCAGCATCTTCTGAAAGCCTTGCGCCACGATCCATCCCGAAGTGGCGCTCTGCCAACAGAAGTGCCAGCAGAGCCTGCATGGCGAGCGCAAACCCCCTCCATGCGCGAAGCCTCAACAGCCGCGCACTTTACGGCTCCGCTCCAAATGGTTTTGACGCCGCTCCAACCGAATATGTTTCCTGGCTTCGTAACAAGTTTATCAGCATGGGCTATGAACCACATGGCTCCTTGCCCAGTGCCTATCACAGATTAATTTTATAGCAATTCAAGCACCCTATTAAACCTTCAGCTACCTACTGCTGATAAAAAGGGCCACCTTGCGGGGGGGGGGAGAAAAGGGGGGGGAGGAGAGAGAATACCCTTCAGAGAGTGCAATTAATTGCAAGGATGCCCAACATTAACACAGAGAAATTGCATTCTTTAAGGAAGTGCAAGGGAAGCTGGAAAAAAAATGCACTATTGGTGAATAAAACAGCTAAGCGCTCGGTTAATTTAAAGCGCCCTTCATCCTACGGACACAATCCATCCTAGTGGCTAATATTTTGGAGGTGAGCAATGCATGCCCTTTAGCACCGCACGTCTGACAAATGCAGCATGGGCGGGAGCTTCTTCTCAACCCTACTACCGCAGCCCTTTAGCGTGAGAAGCTGCGCCTGCCAAAATCCCACCCACCCCTTGTATACAAGACATCTGCCCTCCAGATGGCCAAGGCTGTGGAGTCGGAGTCGGAGTCGGAGTCGAGGAGTCGGAGGAAATTTTGGGTACCTGGAGTCGGAGTCGGCAAACAATGCACCGACTCCGACTCCTACTGAATTTAGATTGGAATTTTAAAAAAAGCAAGTTTAAATGTCCCAATTCACAAACAGTTATAATTAATGACTTCTGTTTTATAATAAATGCCCCTCCTGGATCCTCCCACTGCCCTATCTTCAGCAGCAGATCAGCACACAAAAAGGAGAAGGCAGCAGCTTCTGCCCAACTACCTCGCATATTAATTAATTAATTAGCATATTAATACAGAGGAGTCGGAGTCGGGGAGTCGGAGTCGGAGTCGGAAGTACAAAAAACTGAGGAGTCGGAGTCGGAACATTTATCTACCGACTCCACAGCCCTGCAGATGGCCCCTGGCCATGCTGACCGGGAATGAGAGAAGCTGCAGTTCAGCGCACCCGGAGGGCGCCAAGTTGGGGGAGGCGATATTAAAGGGTACAGGGATCTGGATCTTTTATTGCATTTGGTCACGAAGGGCCAAACCGGACATGCACATGCTGATCGCTGGCCCATTTGGCTCCAGAGTGGGCTGGGGCCTACTGTTCCGTTTTAAACTGAGCACACGGGGGGAGGGGAGCAAAACCCACCACATGTACGCATCTTATCCTGCTGCGCTGATGCTTCTTCCAGCTGTTCTTTGCAGCCCCACCCCAGCTCTCTTCTGGTATCGGAGCTGGGCTGGGTGGGGGGTGGGGGGACGACGACAACTGAAAGCGTCAGAGAGCACTGAGCTGAGGGGATTCGTTTTGCTCCCTTTCCCCGCACGCTTTGTTTAATGTAAAAAAGTAGACCTGGCCCTGCTTTAGAGCCAAATTGGCGAGGGCACGTTGATTAAACATGCACACACCTGGTTTGGTCCTAAGCCTAAGCCTAACTAGTGTCAGTCAGTGGTGTGACGTAGAAATGATCTGTGATCTTTAATCAAGCCTTGTAAATAAGCCCACAAGTTACTAGCCTGCGAATCTTTTTACCGGCCTGCTTAGAGGCTAGTAACCTGTATTTGCATCTCTCCTCCTCTGCGGCCAGCACGAAAAGCCAGTATACTAGCTTAGCCTCTTAGCAGGCTAGTAAAAAAAAAAAAGAAAGTGTATACTGTCCAAAATCTATAGGGGCACTCCGAGTACATGTTGGAAATGTCAACAAGAAGGAGCTTTTTACCATATGTGGTGGACTTGTAAGAAAGCGAATAAATTCTGGATACAAATCCATTTAATAATTCAGAAAATCCTACGGATTGATTTACAATTGAAACCAGAGTTGTTCCTCGTGGGAATGATGGACGATCAGCTGGAAAGAACCCATGGAACTTTACTTTTATATATGACTAGCTGTTGCCCGCGGCTTCGCTCACGTGGAATCCCAGCTCCTCCAGGATTACACAATGAAATCCCAGCTCCCCCGGGACTACCCGCTCCCCCGGGACTACACAATGAAATCCCAGCTCACACCCCCCCCCGGGACTGCACAATGAAATCCCAGCTCCCCCTCCCCCTGGACTGCACAATGAAATCCCTGCTCCCCTGGGACTACACAGTGAAATCCCTGCTGCCCGCCCCCACCCCCGGGACTGCACAACAATGAAATCCCACCCACCCCCCGGGACTACACAACAATGAAATCCCTACTCCCCCGGGACCACACAGCAATGAAATCCCTGTTCCCCCTCCCCCTCGGGACTACCTAACAATGTAATCCCAGCTTGCCCCCCCACCCCCGTGTAGGCCCCGGCTGCAGTGCATATGAACATTCGGTTTTGACATAGGAGAGATTTGCATATCCGCTCCTGATTGGGCCCCTGTGGTGGCAGTTCATACGAACATTCTAAATGTCGTTGGAGTAATTTGCATAACCGCTCCTGAATGGTCCCTGCAAACATTCCAAGTGACGCCATTGGCTATCATCTATTTTGGGCCATACAGGCGCAGTGATGGCTTTTTCGGAGATTTGAACCCGCCAGTCTTTGTCCTTGGGTGATGGAGAGAATGCGTGCCAGGTTTGGGGCGTATCCGTCCAACCGTGTAGGAGCCTATGCGACGCACACAAATGCCCATACACACAGACACACGGACACACAGGATTTGGGACGCCCCACACACAACAGTCATTCTCTGTAGGCTGGGTGCTGGCAGCAGAAAACTTTTCTGACAGAAATATCTGATCTTAAAGAAAAATCAGGTTAATCCTGAGAGTCTACAGGTGATGAAGAGTGACCATGCCAAGTTTGGGGTAGATCCGTCAAAACGTGATGGAGTCTATGCAACGACGCCCCACACACAACAGTCAGTCATTTAAAAAGTTTCCCTCCCTTTTCACCCCCTCAGAGAACATTCTAAATGGCCATGGGGAGATTTGCATATCCACCCCTATTGGCCCCTGCAGGAATTCATATGAACAGTCTAAGTGTCCTATGGGCTATTTGCATAACTGCTCCTATTGGCTCCTGCAGCAATTCTGAGGTGAGGCCAATTTGCATAACTGCTCCCCTGTTGTTTTGCCCACAGGAGATATGAGAGTGGGGTGATTCCCCCCCCTTTTCACCCCCCTTAGGGACGGAATTTCCAAAAATCCTTCCTTAGTGGGGCTCTACGTCATAAAAGCATTGTCCCTTCAAAATTTCACGTTCCTAGATTAAACGGTTTGAGCTGGGTGTTGATGAGTCAGTCAAAATCAGTCAGTCAGTCAGGACACCTTCTTTTATATATATAGATAACGGCAGAGAGATTACTTTATACGCAAAGATGGAAATGTTCAACTATACCGTCAGTACAAGAATGGATGGTGAAGATGCTGGAGTTGGCGGAGATGGCTAAACTTGCGTCTGTAATTAGAGAAAAGTCAACATCTGGGTTTATGGTTGAGTGGAAACCTTTAATAGACTTTTTGCAGAATCTAGAAAATAATGATTTGCTTATTTGTGGGTATGATGAGGAAGAACAAAAATTTGGATTAATGGGAAGAAGTCTGATTTTTTTGTGTGTAATTATAGAGTAAGGGAAAGTATGTGTGGTTTGTTTTTGTTTTTTTGCTTAAGTTTTGTTGTGGAGAAAATCAGAAGCCCATTTATGTTCTGTTTGTTCTTATGTGTATTTGTTGTGTTTGCTGTTTTTGTTTTTGGTGTGTTTTTTTTCTGTTTATAATTTTTAAAAAAATTTATTTATAATCCTTGTTTATTTTTTTAAAAAAAAAATTAAAAAGAAAAAAGCGTCTACTGAATGGGTTGTTTAGAAGAGGGACAGAGCTGAAGGACAGGTTTCCCTTCCACTGCAACCAGCAAGGAAACAAAATGGGACTGGCGGAGGAGTAATGGAAAGATCTATCCCTCCTCTTCCAGCCCACTCACTCCCCTGCATGGAATTCTATGTACTCGCCTGCATGGAAGCAAGTAGTTACAAATGCAAGGCTGACAATCTCTCTACCCTGCTCTTCTGCCAATGCCCCTTCTGGCTCTCTTGGCTCCTCTAGCATCTTTATCCTACATTCTCCACTCCTCAGCTGCACCCTGTCTCCCTTGCTGCTCCCAACTGCTGGAATGGTTTTCTTCCTGGCCTCCCTCTGGCCCTTTCCGTTGGCATGTTCAACACATGAAGCTGCCTTATATGGAGCCAAACCAATGGGCCGGCTAGCAAAGTGTCATCTCCCCTCTGACTAGCAGTGGCTCTCCAGGGTTTCAGTAAGCCTAGCAGGGTCCGTCTCCATTATTCTGATTTATGTATGGCACCTGGTTACTAGGCCAGAGGTGGGTAAAGGTAGACTGGGATCTACTGGTACTGATTTGCAGCAGATCACCCACACTTTTCTGGCTCCCAACTGTTTCACAACAGCAACAACAAAAAGACTACAAACCTATGCATATGTACTTGGCAGTTCGTGGCAAGCTGACACTGAGCCTCAGTCTTCCCCAGCTGTAAAATGGGACTTCATACTTAAGGGTGCAATCCTATGCATGTTTAGACAGAAAAAAGGCCTACAACTGCCAGCATGCCCCCTCCAGCCATAGGATTGTGCCCTAAGAGTGCTAAGGTAAGACAACTTTCTAGTCTCCACTCAGGGTTCTAGTCCCCACTCAGCCATGAAACTCACTCGGTGACTTTGGGCCAGTCACTGACTCTCAGCCTAACCTACCTCACAGGACTGTTGTGAGGTTAAAATGGAGAGGAGGCGGCCTCTGAAAGCCGCCTTGGGTTCCTTGCAAGGGGGGAAAAGGTGGGATATAAATGTAATACATAAAAAAACTTGCTGTTCCTTAAAATTGCAACTAAAAAATAATTGCAGCTACCCTTGGGCTAATTGTTCATTTTGACTGTAAATAAAATATATCCTGCCCTTCAACACACATACCCCGGTAGTTTAGGGCCTCTTAAAAATAAAAATACAATCCTTAAATCTCTTAGTGCTCCTCACCTGCAAATATATATATATTAATTGGTTGCCTATGACCAGTTCTTTGTGCAGCTTTGTCTTAGAATCCCCGATCTATAAGTAACACAGGTGCAAATTTCTATTTGTCTGTGCAGATCATCCCAGTATATGCTCATGGGATGTGATTGCAATAGATGATTGGCTGTACCCACCCACCCCCGAGCCACCATTTTGCATCTGGCGTCCTCTCTCCCCTCCCTCATTATGTTGCATTTGGTTCCAGTTGGTGGACTTCACGGATCTAGGAAAAATCAAAGTGAATCCCACAAGCCTGAAGTCTGCTCATCCCTGCCTTATTAGGCCCTCTGGAATGAATAATAATCACAGTCAATGGTCTCTTGTGTGGAATAAAAGAGATCCAGGGGTGTGTGTGCATTTATTGAAAAGGTCTAGAGAACATGGACGTGGCCAGTCATCAAAGAGACATGGCCCAAAATATGTTCTAGGCTTTGCCTTTTGACATTAGAAGATAGACAGCAGGGATACACACAGAGCTGATAACAGGAGCAAACATGACTTTGATCCTGGAAGCACATACTGGATAAACAAAAGCTTACTGTTCAATGCAGAACAAAGGATGTCATCCAGAGATGTATTCTGTGCTTTAAAAAAAAAGTTTTAAAGGGGTGTGTGTGTGTGTTTCTGCTACAAGGATGTTTATTTTTGCATCACTTGTGTTTGCATTTTGCGTTCAATTTATTATGAACGGAGGATGCTGCAAAACCACGCTTCCCCAACCTGTGGATGGCTTATTCATTCCTTGACTTCTCACGTTTCACCAGGTCTTGTCAACTCGCTTTCCAGTATATCTTCATTACAATAAGGGCTACATAACTTGATTTAAAATGAAACCTGAGTTCCGCAGCCAACAGCACATTCTGCTGATGAATCACAGCCTATACAGAGTCCTGGATTTTTGTCATTGCAAGAGGAATAAACAAGGATTATAAATAAATAACCAATGTCTAGGGGGGTAGCCATATTAGTCTCTTGCAGAAAAATCAACAAAGAAGCTTATGTCTCCGACGAAGTGGATTGTAGTCCTCAATTTTTTTAAAAAAAGAGAAACATAGAATAACCTGCTTTAAAGTTTCAAGCACAGCTCTCTCAACTCAAGTGTCAAACATGATGATGATGATGATGATGATAATAATAATAATAATAATAATAATAATAATAATATGTTTCTTACCCGCCTCTCCACTCAGATCGAGGCGGGGAACAACCATAAATATAAAATACATAACTAGTTAAAAACATAGTAAATATTCTTAAAATATTCTTAAAAACCTTTAAAAGTATCCTAAAAACTCTTAAAATTCCACTGGGTAGGCCTGTCAGAAGAGGTCAGTCTTTATGGCCTTTTTAAAAGCCAAGAGACTATCTAGTTGACGAGTCTCCTCCGACAGGCCATTCCACAGTCTGGGAGCAGCAGAAGAGAAGGTCCTCTGGGTAGTACCCGCCAGCCTAGTCTTGGCCGACTGGAGTAAGTTCCTCCCAGAGGACCTAAGTGTGCGGGGTGGATTGTACGGGAGAAGGCGATCCTGCAGGTAAGCCCAAACCATGTAGGGCTTTAAAGGTAATAACCAACACTTTATACTTCGCCCAGAAACTGATTGGCAGCCAGTGTAATGCAATCTGATTGGCAGCCAGATTGTATGGCAATCTGGCTGCCATATTTTGCACCAATTGAAGTTTCCGAACTAGGTACAAAGGTAGCCCTATGTGCAGCGCATTGCAGAAGTCAAGCCTCGAAGTTACCAGCGCGTGCACGACCGTCTTTAGGTCTTCCAACTCTAGGAAGGGGCGCAGCCGGAGTTGATAGTAGGCACTCCTAGCCGTCGCATCTATCTGAGCTGTCATTTGAAGCGATGGGTCTAGAAGCACCCTCAGGCTGCGAACACAGTCTTTCAGGGGGAGTGTAACCCCATCCAGAACTGGTTGACACACCTCCAGACCCAGGTTGTGGCCTTTGAGAGCAAGCACCTCCGTTTGTTTTTCCTCATCCAGCCCATTACTGCCTCCAGGCATTCATTCAGAAAAGACGCACTATCCTTAGCTGACGCTAAGGATACCGAAGGCACAGAGAAATATATTTGGGTGTCATCAGCATACTGATGACACCCCGCCCCATGCCTCCGGGTGATCTCTCCCAGCGGTTTCATGTAAATATTAAATAGCATTAATAAATAATGACGTTCTCATTAACCGTAATAGCTCAATGGAGCCTCCACTTTCAGAGGCAGTACACATTTGGACACCAGATGTTGGGGATAAATATCAAGGGAAGGCGATCACTTTCATGCCATGCTTATGATGAGCTGCCTCGAGTAATCTGGTTGGGTACTAACTATCAAAAGCGGACCAGAATGCTGAACTAATGAGCCCACCTTTGGTCTGGTCCCACAAGGCAGTCCGTACGTTCTTCACAACACACAGCATGGTCCTATAGATCTTAACTCATAAGTAAACCTTCCTGGGTTCAACAGGGCTTGCTCCCTAGCACAGGTTTTCCCCAACGTGTTTCCAACGACAGCTTCCAGCATTCTTGACCATTGGCCATGTTGGCTGGGGCTGATGGGAGTTAACAGTCCAAAACGTCTGGAGGGCGCACCAGACTGAGAAAAGCTGCCCTAGAATTTAAAACCGCACCCTCCGTTATGTGAAAGAACCTAATTTATATAAAAATTGATGAATTCCCACCCCTCAAAACGCTTGCGAAACTCAGCACATTGCCATGCCTTTGAACATGGCTGGCTGGAACAACTGACCGCCAAGGATATCTACTCAGCAAAAGACCTCTTCAAACGCTAGCAGCCTAAGACTTCACGGGGAGCAAAGCAAGAAGGGCTTGCTAATCTGTCACCCTTCCAAAGCTGACATCACTTTTCCGTTCCTGGCAGCCGCAAAGGAGTTTTCCTGGAGCGCTTCTACTGTTGCTACTGTGCAGGCAGGTCCCGCTCACTCCGGCTGGATTCTAGCCAGCCCCTTTCCTGCTTCTGGGCACATCTGGCTCCCTGGAACAGGCTTATGTGCACCTTGCAGAACTCCTGCCGCCAAATAAAACCTCCTCCTCTCTCCCGAGGAGAGCTTTTCAGAGAGCAGAAGGGAAATAGCACTGCGAGAGAGCACTGCTGTGTGTGCTCCGCTCGCCAAGATGGCACCACAGGCGGGTGCTGGTGAATACAAATGGCCATTTAGGAAGTTAACACTTGGCTCCAATGCTATAGCTCAGGGGCAGAGCGCAAACTTGGCATGCAGGAGGCCACAGGTTCCATCCCGACCACTTCCACTTAAGGCAAGGCTGGGAAAGAAAGACCTCGGAGGGCCTTGGAGGGCTACTTCTTTAGCAACAGACTCCGACCTGATTTCAGACCGATCTGCTGAGCAATGGCCAAGAGCCAGAAGCGAGTCGTTTCTCCCTTTCTGTTGTGCCCCCATGTGAGGACTCCTCCTCAGAAGAGGGGCTAGGGCTCCCGGAGACAGAGCATGTCAAGGAACAGCCCCGGTCAGGAGATCCAGGGGAGCCGGGGCCCTGAGGGGAGATGGCCACGGGCCCATCCCCACAAGCGGAGGGGAATTCTGCCTCCAAGATGGATGTGGGGTGATCACCTGGCCCCCAAGAGCACGGTCGTCTCCAGAGACAGGCCAAACTTTCAAACTTTCCCAAAACAGCACAATTGTTCAGGATTGCGCCTCGCCGCCTTCTTCACAATGTCATCGACGCTGAATGACCTACCCTAAAACTAGACAAGGACATTTCCAACAGTTAACTCTAAATAGCTTTTTATTTCACGGCTCTTGACGCCCAGGGCACTGAGGATCCTTGGGATATTTTCCTTACTCTCATATTATCTGCTCCAAGGGTCTTTAGACTTCACGCAGGGGGATGTGTTCAAAATGAACCTAGATCTCCATGGTCCACTCTTATCAGGTTTGCAGTGGGATTCATTTCAGGAGAACCAGTCGTGCTGATGGGCGTAATCTGGGATCCCAATACCCAGCTTCAGCAAGGTGGTCCCAATCACAAGGAAAGCTGGAGGCCCCATCTCAGGTGGCAAGTCTGGTGCCCAATTTAGAGATCGCAAATTTTGTATGGCATCTACCCTGCCCCTGGGCCCTAATCTCATTCGCTTGTCTCTCACCTACTGAATTGAAGGGAGGAGCACCTCCAAGATGGTGTCGGAAGAACGTGCATTGTGTGGATTCCTACAGCAGATGCTTCTAGCGTGATGTCAAGTTGTGCTAGATGACTCTGCGCTAGAGTGGCCAGTGGCCACTCTAGGAATCTGTCATAACCAAGGACGAAGCACCCTCTAAGCCTGAGGCTTCTAGTGGCAGTGACTCTGAGGAGCAGTCTGAACCAGTTCCCGGAGTTTCACGAGTGGGGCCCTCCACCTTGGATCTCGCACCCTATCCTCTTGATCCCCAGGAAGCACCGCTGCTCTGAGTCCAAGGAGTGGACCTCAGACTCCCCCAGTGAGCAGGGAGGCTCTGAGGAGAATACCCCGACCAGTTCCTCAACACCCAGAAGAAGCCGGCGACTGCAAGAAAGGTCACTGGCCCTTTAAGAAAACCAGGCGCAGCACTTGAGGAGGCGGAGCTCCCAGAAAGATTCTGCTGGCATGGCTATAAAACCCTGCCAGTTGCTCTAAGCCAGCGCTGGGGTGATTTGTCAGTACCCTAGCTGCTGGACTGCTCTCTGTGGTCCGGAACTCACTCCAAGTCCTAGGCTGGTACCTGTGGTGCTAAACTGCTCCTGTTCCACTTGCCTGTCCTATGTCATACCTCCTCCCTGAGCAATTGCCCAGAGCAGACATTCATTTCATTTATTTCATTTCATTTTTATTTCAGACGATGGGAGTCCCAGCTGGAGCAAGACAGAATCCAACACACAATGCATGTGCCTGGGGCCATCTTGGAAGCACTTTGCCCCAGTGCTTTTCCTTTACCCAGATAAGAACAACTCACCCTGAATATCTGAGATTTAGGGGAAACACATCCATGTTAGCGGATGTGACTCTCAAGCACAGCTTTGGCCCCAGTGTTGTTCATTTCAGAGTTAAGAACACCAAACCCTTCTTGGAGCAACTGAAGAAGCCAGTCCTCTTGAGACAAAAGGGATGTGGTATAGTCTCAGCACCACTTCCTGCCATCAAATGGTTCAAGGAGAGAGTCTTAAAATCAATCGTTCCTTCCGATATATTATTCATCAAGCTGAATTATCAACAGCTGTCATAAAAGGAAATCAACCACAATTCCATACAAAGAATTTCCTTGTTCCACTCCTAAAAGCATTTCATATTCTTGGCATAATCTGTCGACAAAAAGTCTACGGTATTTTAATTCAAGAGCTTAATTCAAGAGCTTTGGCGTGTAACTGCAAAGATAGTAATGAGTGCAGAAGACTGATCAGACGAGGAATGGGGCTTCATTTAGCCTTGAGAAGAGAGAGGACAGAGAATATAACTAGAGCTTTCACTCGAGAAATCGAAGTTGACTGATCATATGTGTTGGCTGCAATCCTAAACACACTTACTGCGGAGTAAGCCCCACTGAAGATAAGGCGTTACCTCTGAGTAAGCAGGCATAGGATTGGGCTGCTGGTCAATTGATTGATTAAGGCTGCAAACCTATGCCCACTTACCTGGAAGTCAGCCCCAGTGGGGCTTAGTTCTCTGGACTTACTTCTCAAGAAGGCATCTATAGGATTACACTGTAAGACTGCAATCCTATGCACCTGGGCATAAAGTTTATTTCACCTGGGCATAAAGCTTGCTGAATACAATAGGACTTACATCTGAGTACACAAGCATAGAACTGTGCTGTAAATTGGTATATACCGTAAGTACTGTAGTTTTCAATTGTTATGAGCCACTCTTGAGTGATGCATGGGCACTAGAAGGGCAGGATGTTCATTTCTATATACGGTAATAATTAAATACGCACAGCTAATAAAATTGTGTGGACTAGTAACTTGTATAGATTTCTTTCCAAGGCTGCCTCAAGGAGAGCCAGTGTGGCGTAGTGGTAGAGTGTTGAACTGGGACTTGGGAGATCTGGGTTCTAGTCCCCGCTCAGCCTTGAAACTCACTGGGTGACTTTGGGCCAGTCACTGCCTCTCAGCCTAACCTACCTCACAGGGTTGTTGTGAGGATAAAATGGAGAGGAGGACGAGGATTATGTAAGCTGCCTTGGGTTCCTTGCAGGAAAAAAGGCAGGGAATATAAATATAATAAAGAAATAAAATTAGTCACCTGTGACAAAAGGAAAGGAAAGCAATATCTCTTCCAGCCTACAAATGCTTCCTGCCTTGGTGGTGATCCTTACTCACCACAGGGAATCAAATGAGTAGCTTATTCACAAACCTGAACTGGGTCACTTCAGGTAAGGCTGTGCACATTCAGGGCACATCCACAGGAGCACAGACAGTCCTGGGCCCGGCGAATTCAGCAGAGATACTGCCGAGCTGCAGAATGCATCACATCCAGCAAGGCAGAGGACTTTAATTATATGGCGACAGACCAGTGCGCCGATGTATTAATGTATGCTGATGGGCTGCGATAATCAGATGGACCGAGCCTTGAGCGCCTGCAAATTATGTAAACGGCTTTAAAGAGCAAAGATCCATCAAGTGAATGCAATGGTGCGTGAATTCATTGCTAGCAAGCCCCATTTGCTACGGCGTTTTATGGCTCCAACTGATGACCCAGATTCGCAGGCAACTGCAGGGCTGCAACAAGGCGCCTTGGGAGGTCCTTCAGCCCGGCCTAGCCCTGCACAATGTAGCATGTTTAAGCGCACCAAAGGGCCACAGAAGTCCTCTCTCCACACACACAGATATAAAACCTTGCCCGGTATCTGGCTTCCGAAGTATTCCAGCGTCCATCACTACAGCATCTTACATGGAGGCGGCTCTTGGGCCCGATGCCTTGCGCCGTCCGCTCACACAGGGGGCAGGAAAGCGCCTGCTGGACCACTGAATCACGGCACCACTTCTATACTATGCTGCTAACCCTCACACCAGCGCATTGCAGAAGTCTCTGCGATGCAACGGTTAAACATGCGACCCGATGCGCTGGAGAGTTAAGTGAGCGAGCGCCGATGTGGCCCCCCACGTAGGCCGCAGTGTTTGCACGGAGGCTGCTGCTTGTGTTCACTTGCGCACTACACGCCTCACCCACGTATGGGCCGAGACCGGCATAAAGAGATGAGATTCTGAGCACAAGGTTTTGCCAAGGAGCTCAGCACCATCCTGCTTCCCCTGTGCCCGTCCTGACATTTCCTATGGATGGGGAAGTCAGAATGGGGGTCTTCCAAGACAAACCTTACTCCTCCCCCCCACGCTCTTATCTTATCTCTTATCTTCTGGGGGGGGGCGGGGCGGGGAGACACCTAAGCCATTTGTAGTCCAGTTTGCTTCAGAAATGTCACCATCCCATGTGCCAGGGGTGAAGACTCTTTTTTCTCCGTCAAGGGCTGCTTCTCCTTGGGGCCAATCTGTCGCGGGTCACATGCCAGCGGTGGGTGGAGCCAGAGTACAAAGTGCGCCGGGACACCCCCCCCCTTCTCCCCCCCCCTCTCTCTTGGCCAGGAGAAATGCCACCCCTTTCTGCAGGGCTGGAGTCAAGGGTGGGCATGCCCTCTGGACCTGCTCCTTGTCTTTACCTGCTTGTCCCGCTGCCTCTTGCCCTGGAGGGCGCAGCCACGGCCTCCTCGCTCGCTGGCTCTCTGCCTGCCAAGCAAGCAAGTGGCGAGAAAGTGGACGAGGAGCAAGCGCAGCTGTTGGCCATGGCTGTGGGAAGGTGGGACTCCCTGAGGGAGGGAGCCCATAGAGCAGTGTTCTCCCACCTTGGGTCCCCAGATGTTTTTGGCCTACAGCTCCCAGCATGCCCCAGCCAGCGCAGCTGGCTGGGGCATGCTGGGAGCTGTAGGCCAAAAACATCTGGGGACCCAAGGTGGGAGAACACTGCCATAGAGGGTGTCCTGCCCACGGGCCCTCCAAAACTCGGAGCCGGCGCTGCCATTCTGCCATGCCTTCTCTCTCTCTCTCTCTCTCTCTCACTCTGACACCCCCTTCTCTTTTTCTCTCCTTCCTTCCTTCCTTCCCTCTCTCCCTCCCTTTCCAGTGGGTTGCCAGGGCTGGATGGGTCGCTCTTGCCAGCTCTGTGAAACCAATCGCTTGCAGGGGACTTTTGAAATTAGGCCGAGGGCCGCATGAAATCAGGCTAGAGACGGCTGCAGGTTGCCCACCCTTGCTACATGCGGATCGGAACCGATTCTCCCGAATGAATTCATCCATCCACACGCAAGAGGGAGGTGTCAGCAGGCTTGCGGCAGTACATGGAATCTGTAGAAAGGAAACCCCAAAGGGGGAGATCCCAGAACAGCCCGCTGAGGACTGAACATGCTCGGGGGGCACGGAATGCTGAGCGCATTTGGGGGCGAGATGGAATGGGGCAGCCTGGCGCAGGGCATGGCTGGCTGGAACCCTGGACAGGAGCACCTCACAGTGCCACGTAATGCTGCAGGGCCCACTTGTTAAATGGGCAGGGTGTCTAGCTTCATGCTCGGCAAACAGAAGGTCCCGGGTTCAGTCCCCGGCCTCTCTGGCACCAGGGGAAGACTTTCTTCTGCCTGAGACCCAGGAGAGATGCTGCCAGTCAAACTGCCAGAATCAGGATTCATTAGAGCATAAGAAGAGCCCAGATGCTGGATCAGACCAAGGTCCATCTAGTCCGGCCTTCTGTTCATCGCTGCCAACCAGTTGCCCATGGAAAACCCACAAGCAGCACATGAATGCAGCAGCACCCTCCTGCCCATGTTCCCCAGCAACTGGTGTACATAAGTATACTGCCTCTGGTGCTGGAGGTAGCACAGAGCCATCAGGACTAGTAGCCACGAATTTGTCCAATCTCCCTTTAAAGCCATACCAGTTGGCGGCCATCACTGCATCTTCTGGAAGTCAATTCCATAGTAATTCACTATGTGCTGTGTGAACAAGTACAGTACTTCCTTTTATCTGTCCTGTCTACTTCAGTGTACTTCAAAAGAAACCCACCCTTGACAAAGGGTGTCAATCCATCCAAAGCCCCGGAGATTCAGTTCCCTTACACGTCTAGGATCCAAAGCACCGACCGAGTGAGTGGCAGGTACCTCTGCTTGTGCCAAGAGTCCTCCCCCATCTCTCACACCACATCGCATGCTCAGCCTGAGGGTTTCTGACCCTCAGGATCAGCTCATGGGGCAGGAGGAGCGGGGCCCCTGGAAAATTAAAACTAACGTTTAATTTTGAAGGAAGCAGCTGAAATCCTTCTCCCAGTCCGTTCACAACATCAACTGGGTGATGAATCTGGATCGGCAGATGGCCTGAAACACTCTTCTAGAATTAACAGAGACATCCAGCTTGAACTGGTGCCCAAACCCATTTAAACTGTAATGGATTTTTCCATTAAGAACCTACGAAAAGGAATATGGTTGCCAGGACATTAAAATCACTTTCCCCCACAATTATGGGTGTTATAAAAATAAAACAAATTAGCTGTAATTCTTTGCTGAGGCCCAACGTGAAAGCCTGAGCTTTATTAAAGAAATGAAAACTGATTCGGATTAGTTGGCATCAGGGGCTTTTAAAAAAACTAACACGGTTCTTACGACTTCAAAGCAGGAATGGATTAGCCTGGAGTTCCCATCGGATGGTGGTTGTTTACCTGCAAAAGCATGCTCCAACCAAGACTACTTGGGGGTTGCAGTTTAAACTGGACAGGTAACCACCGATGTATAGTTAGAAAGGCACAAGTTGACATCTAGGGGGTGGGGCTACCTGGATCTCCAAGAGGGTGCCCATTGGTGCACCAATGTACTCACAGACACCTCTCTTGGCACCCACCAGTTTCCATACCCCTCTGGATTTTTATTTTAAGGTTTTTTTGGGGGGGGGGGTTAAATTAAAAATGGTTTTCTGAAACTGGGAGGCTAGCATGTTGCAAACTGAGCCAGTGTGGCGCAGTGGTGAGAGTGTTGGGCTGGGGACTCCGGAGATCCGGGTTCTAGTCCCCGCTCGGCCATGAAACTTACTGGGTGACTTTGGGCCAGTCACTGACTCTCAGCCTAACCTACCTCACAGGGTTGTTGTGAGGATAAAAGGGAGAGGAGGAGGAGGATTATGTAAGCCGCCTTGAGTTCCTTGCAGGAAAAAAGGCGGGGATATAAATGTAATAAATAAATAAATAAAAATAAACATCTAAGTTCAAAGGCTGTATATAACTGAACACGATGTGAGCCCTCGCTTCCATGCCCCATTACATTTTCAGAGCTATCTGGCTGGCCGCTGCTGAAAACAGAATGCCTAGCAAGATTAACGAGGATGTCCCACCCACCCCCATCTAACAGGCGATTCACACATTACAGCAAAAGCCTGCTCCCCATCTTTCCACCCTGAGGCAGCCATGACTTTTCTGCAATGTTTGAAGAGCGCCCGAATCTCTGAAAACATATACCAGGGAGCTTCAGTCAACTCAAGCTCCCAAGAGGGGGTATATGAAGTCCTCCGGGTTCCTTCCGCACCAATCGTTCCATGAAACTGCTTTCGTTGGGGGCGGGGAGGGACCGACAGTGAAATGGTTGCCACTGCAAGATTTAAGAGAGCACCCGCTGTGAGCCACTGGGGGCATTCGCACACTGAAGTTTTAAAAGGGCGCAAGCATGGCTGGATTTCTCTCGTGGCAAAAAGCAAGCACTTCTGACATGTTTGTGCCGAAGGCAAAACAAGAAACAAGACAATTAGCAAGATGTGGTTATCAAAGCCAACACACTTGTTTCACTTGCTGCTGAGTGATTTGCAAAGTTATAATTATGCCGCTCATTCCAAAGTGGCTTCATCTCTGGGAAGGGGGAGGGCAAGGATCCCAAGGGAGAGTTCAGTCTGGTGGTCTTTCCAGCGTCAGAACTACAGGACATCAGGCTAGTGTTATGAAGAAAAGAGAAAACCCTTTGAGGGCGTATGTGTGTACACATGTACTAGGACAGGGGTTCTCAACCAGGGAAGAATTCCCCCACCGGGGGGGGGGGATTTTAGGGTTTCAGGGGGGGAATTGGGACCATAGACTCAAACTGTTGGAATACTGATCTTTCTACAAATTACAATTCTACAGACTGTATATAATCTACAGGACATCACACCTTGTTGTACAGCACAGATTAAGTCAGACAATCTTGGAAAGGGGGGGAATGACATTCTGACATATGGTGAAGAGGGTGCATGGGGCAAAAAAAGGTTGAGAACCACTGTACTAGGACTTCCCAATTATACACACTCGGCTTACTCACTTTTGATTACGGTATTTGAAACTTACTGTGTGTCTCCACGGAACTTTAAATACCACACCATTCAACACTTTCCAAAGGAAAACTGGGACCCACCTGTGTATTTGTAAAAATCCCAAGTGACACACCAAGGATCTCTGTCTGAGACACACTCCCCACTCCAACCCAACCACTAGACATTCTTCACCAGCTATGCTGTGTTCATGTGCTCTCTGCGACAGCCTGTCCTCTGCGGACTTAAAAGCTAAAAGAGGCTTGTTCTTGTGGTTAAAGCTATCCTAGAAAAACATAATTATCCTATCAAAATGTAATCAGCTGCTCAAAACGAACCTCACCAGCTGCAGAGTGTGAAACGGCGAGCTACGCAGTGCCTTGGCATTCGTGCACAGGACTTGTGCGCGTAAGTGCGCTAGAGGAGAGATGAAGTCACGCCTGCACTCAGAGATCGAACTTCAAGATCTCTTGAAGTGGCACCCCGGTTATGGAATGAGCTCCCCAAAGAGGTTCGCCTGGCGCCTACTTTGTATTCTTTCTGGCGCCAGGTGAAGACCTTTCTGTTCTCCCAGGCATTTTAATCATCTTAATCATTTTTATCTTGTAATTGTTTTTAATCTGTGGTTTTAAATTTTATATTTTATATTGTATTTTATGATTTTAACTGTTGTAAACCGCCCAGAGAGCTTCGGCTATTGGGCGGTATAAAAATGTATTAAATAAAATAATAAATAAATAAATAAGAGACCTTAGGACAGTGTTCACCAACCTTGGGTCCCCAGATGTTTTTGGCCTACAACTCCCAGCATGCCCCAGCCAGCTATGCTATGCTATGTGCTATGCTGGCTGGGGCATGCTGGGAGTTGTAGGTCAAAAACATCTGGGGACCCAAGGTTGGTGAACACTGCCTTAGGAGGAGGCTGACATCTGAAAGGGCAACTTCAAGAACATTATGATAATGCAGGCCACATGCTGAAGCTAAGCAGGTATGAGCCGGGTCAGTGCTTGGATGGGTGACTGCCAGGGCTGCCCACATCTGTTCTCCTGCACTGAGCAGCGGGTTGGACTCGATGGCCTTATAGGTCCCTTCCAACTCTACTATTCTAACATTTTTAAAGGGCACCCCCAGAATCTCCACCCCAACACACACACACACATGCGTGCACGCGCGCGCGCGCGCACACACACACACACACACACACACACGGCAGGGACAGCAATTTCCCAGCCACATCAAGACCCCTAGATGAAAATGCAACATGTGGACCCAGACTCATTCATTCCCATAGAAAAGTCCAGAGGCCAAGTAGAAGACTCCCCGGGTCATTCCAGGACATCAGACATCCCGTCGAGGGCTGCCAGGGTAAGGTGCCAAGTTCTAATTAATCTACAACTACAGGAGGAAACCAGGTGATCTGACAGGGATGAACGCCCAATCCAATCCCAGCTCTTTCATTTGCACCCATTGCAAAACAGAGATAAGGGGGGGGGGAGGGGGAAATATAGATTTCCTCCCTCCCTAAAGTTGGCGAGGCTGGAGTTCACGGCCCACATCCTAATCTCTTCCTTGTTGGTGCAAGGCTGCCCCTCGCTACGCCCGCCTATGGCATCCATCCTACTGGCCCCAGAGGGAGATAACCAGAGCTGGGCTAAGTAACCTTGACTTATGAACTAAGGAAGCTTCATCTCTGAGTGCTATATGTATATTTAAAACAAAGAACAAAAAACCAAAGACAGTCATGTTAGTCCATGAGGGGGAAAAAGATTAGGCGTTTGCAAATTAAAGATTATTTTATTTTATTTTTTAAATAAAAGCTCCACAGCTGGGAAATTCCTCCATAAGGGATCGACCGAGATCAACCGTTGCCTGCCGTCCATCAGGCTGTGGGCCCTGAATAGCTGCATTCTGACGGGCAAGAAGAATCTCAGAACGCGGGCCTCGCAAAGCCCGCCCCACTGCGCTAGCCGCCTTGCCGCCTGCCAACGGCCTTCCCCAACCTTGCGCACACCGGATGCGTTGGACTGCAACTCCCACCCTTCCCAGCCAGCACGGTCTTTGTCCTGCAAGGAGGCCGGAGTTATCCTTCGCAAGGCAGCAGCGGGTAGGAATCCGCTTCCGGTCCGAGGGCCGAATTCAATTTCAGAGAAGCTGGGGCGGGGGGCTGCATTCCAGTGGTGGGCAAGGCAAAAGGTGCAGGGCCCAAAATACAAAAAAAACCACACAACCCACAACACCAGCCTATTGTAGCTTAAAGCTCTTACTGGCAGTAACAGATGTAGGAGAGGCTTTTCAACTTTTTAGAACGGGGGTGGGGGGCTGGGGAAATCTGCACAAATGCTGGGAAACCACCAAACGACTGGCGGTGCCTTCAGCCCTGCAATACGGGATCTATGTTAAGTCTAATAAACAGTGTTGCATTACCTGCGTTGCTTCTCCCATCACATCGGTGCCCAAACCGTGCGATGCAAGAGGGACGGAAGCACACCTTCAAAAACGAAGCTGCCACGTTTATTTATTCATTCCCAACAGAAACGCTGTGCTCCTCAGCGGGGGGGGGGGAGGCCCCTGTGGAACTCTGATCCTCTCAGCCATATAGGAACAGTGATCCTGCTGTCCCGCCCGCCCACCAAAGGAGGGAACGTGGTAATTCCAGGGGTCCTCGACGCACCCAGTCCCACGGCTGATATGCACAAAAGAGTCCCAATGGCATCGCCGCTGCCCAGAGCGCACGTGCCCATCCTACGGCCTTACTGGACTGGGCAAAAGGGACGATGGTGTCCCCGAAGGCAATATTAGCTGGGCTATTCCACAGCTGCAAGGAGCATGCCTGGAGGATCAGAAATGCACACGTGCACATGACGCCAAACTGGCTGGTTAGTTCATATTAATATGTGAATTCAGCACGCGCACGCACACATTTTTTGGCCCTCATTAGGAACCTCGGAAGCTGCCTGACTCCGAGTCCGACCCCCGAGTCCGACCATGAGAGCCAGTGTGGCGTAGTGGTTAGAGTGTCGGACTGGGACTCGGGAGATCCGGGTTCTAGTCCCCGCTCGGCCATGAAACTCACTGGGTGACTTTGGGCCAGTCACGGACTCTCAGCCTAACCTACCTTGCAGGGTTGTTGTGAGGATAAAATGGAGAGGAGGAGGAGGATTATGTAAGCCGCCTTGGGATCGTTGCAGGAAAAAAGGCGGGGCATAAATATAATAAATAAATAAATAAATAAAGGGTCCATCTAGCTCAGTGCTGCCTGCACTGGCTGGCAGCAGTTCCCCGGGGTCTCAGGGAAGGGTCTTTCCTGCCTTACCTGGAGATGCCGGGGATCGAACCTGGCACCTTCCGCAAGCAAAGCAGGGGCTGTATTGCCGAGCCACGGCCGCTCCCTCAAGAGTTCCCAGATCACAATGCTGCAGCAGCAACGGAAGCCATAACAGACAGGATTCCCCTTGACCAGCCGCACTAGAACAGCCGCCCTTCCCCTTCCCCTCCATCGCATACAACCCTTTCCAGCCTTAATTATTTGTTTCAGTCCCCCTTATCATTAGCCTTTCCAGCCCATGGCTTACCCTGCACCAATCAGCCTCTAGGCTTGCTCCCTCAGCGTGGGCCTTGGGCCACTTCTCGGTCACTCGCCTCCGTGTGAGAGTTTCTTCTTGTTGTTGTTCCTCTCCTACCAGTCTGGACATCATCATGGCTAGACTATCTTTACATGTGTGTCTAGCCATGACGAGTATACTTGGAAAATAGGATGTGGCAGTTTTCCGTCGCCTTCCACATCACAGTGCCGCGGCCGGTTACAACCGTTTTCCACACCGAAGCCCCATCGGCAGGCCTTGCCTTGGTCTCCGATCGGTACCGATGCTGCTGCTGCTGCCGCCCAAGGTCAGGTGGAATTTAGAGGCGATTTAATTCCTCAAGGCCCCACCAGCCTCACGGTCAAGTTCCTCCACCCGAAACCGTTGGCTTTCTCAGGGGTCAGGTTATTTACCGCTGCCTGATACCCGGTGTAGCTGAGGTACATGGCGGCACTACTGACCAAAGTCAGCCCACAGGCCAAAATCCCTGTGAGATTTTAATCCCAGCCAAACTGACAATTTCCCCAGTCCCTTCCCTCACAGAAGCTGGAATTGAAAACTGACTGGTTCCCCGAGCAACTGGGAATTCCAGGCCATCACACCAGCTCAGCCAACCAGTCCCAGAGGCTTTGCCGCCACCACCAGCACCACCAGTGCAATATAGATATATCATCTGCCGATGTAAGTGTGCCTCCAGTTTACATCCAGAAAAAGACTGTGCCTGAGATATGAGAAGTTTGGGAAACATTGGCCTTTAGGACCAAGTCAGTCGCCACAGCCTACTGGGTAAAGTCCAATGTAAGTCCTACTTAGAGTAGACCCATTAAATTAGATTTTACCTGTTGACCTTTATACTCGGCAGGTGTTAATTTAAGAATTCACTTCTCGCTCCCAATGGGGAAACTATTCGGGTCATTTTCAATCTGTTTCCGTTATTATGTAGGATGACTCTACCGAAACTCAAACAAGCCTGATGCTGAAGCATCAGATGAGGAGGGCTTGTTGCTGCCCCCGAAAAACAAGATTCGGCGGATTCCCCGGGCTCATCATACTTTCACTGCTGTTGGGAAGAGATTACCATTAATTGGGCTTAGCACTTATTAGCTGCAGATTATTTCTTCGTCACCCAGTCTCTAATCACTCCCATTTTCCAAACCTGGGAATTACAAGCATTGCTTGGATTGCCGGGATAATCCAAATCACATCTTTTTCTTCCTTTTTTTTTTTTTTTTTTTTTTAGCAAATTCTTCAAGCAAAAACACATCCAATCCTCTGCTCCTTCCCAGAGATCCAATTAGCCCAGCTTTGGCAAAGCCATAAAATAATATTAACAGTGTGAAATTTCAGACTTACCAGTTCCATGGGATATTAGTTGTCTTTCTGGCCTATGAGAGCACTCGGTTTAAATGTGAAAATATGCACGAATTGGATTTTTTTGTGTTTCAAAATCCTAGATTTCTCTCCGGGGGGGGGGGAGGAAGCTTGCCGAACTGATCCACCAAGCTGGAATCCGGCTCACCTGCCACATACTGTGGCCTGTCCGATTTTGCCGCGCCTCTCCGCTGCCCCCCCCCCCCTTTCGTTGTAGTCCCAGGCAAGTGGCCGAAACAGAAGCATCCTGGCTGAGGTGTCTTTGCCTGTGCCACGCCGTCCCCCATTGGGGAGGATGTGGCACGGCCGAAGCTCTAGCTCACTGTTCTCCAACCTTGGGTCCCCAGATGTTTTTGGCCTACAACTCCCAGCATGCCCCAGCCAGCTCCGATAGGCCAGCTAACGATCTGTTTGGTCACACCACTTAACTTATTTATTGACTGCCTATTTAAAGATCTGCTCAAAGATCAAAATCCCCAGGCACAGGAGGAAAAACACATCGCTGCACTCCACACGTACATACCTGCCTACCAAGAGTGCCGGAAGCGACCGAGAACACATTTTCTTGTATGCGTCCCCCACTATTAGCAGACTAAGCATCAGCGGTTAAGAAGCCTCCTGTGAAATAGGAATTTTGTTGTGCCTTGTGGGGGCGAATGTGCATTTTGGCATTGGCGGCTCAGACCTCACCTCTGCCTTGTATTCAGGTTCTTGGCCAAGTTATTGGCCTCATCAACTTGCCATCTGTGAAACAGGCGTGGGAGCAGAAAACTGTGAGTTCAAAGGAGTGGTTTTGTGTTCCGAAGCTCAAACTCCCAACTTAGCTGGGTACTTAGGTTCTTGAGCAAGTTACGTACTTTTCTTTTAGACTCACCAGCTTGCCTTCTGATAAATGGGTGGTCCGTGACTGGCCATGCCCACCATGGCAGCCATTTTGAGAACTGCAAGCGCCCCCCCCCCCGGCTGACATTTTATGACAAATATGCCCACCACCCTTAAAAAGGTTGGGCGGTTTCCTGTGGTAAATTGGAAAACCAGCATTCTAGCCCACATGGACAGCCTCCACAAGTAGAGGGCAACAAATGTGATGAGGGCGAGGGGCAGAGCTCAAGTGCTCCCTCTGCTCACATATTTGCTCTGTTCTGGTACAGAGCTCCTGAACAGGGGTATATAGTTCTTCTCCATTCTGCATCTGTCAAGCCATATTTGAAGAACTGTGTCCAGTTCTGGGTGCCATCTTTTATGAAGGACATTGACAAACTGTAAAGCATCCAGAGGAGGTCTACCAGGATGGTGAAGGGTCTGGAAATCATGTCCTGCGAGGAACAGTTGAAAGAGCTGGGAATGTTTAGCCTGGAGAAGAGAAGAATAAGGGGAGACATGATCGCGGTCTCCAAATATCTGAAAGGCTGCCATGCAGAAGATGGGGCAGAGTTGTTCTCTGTTGCTCCAGAGGGTAGGACAAGAACCAATGGGTAGAAATTGCCGGGAAGCAGATTTCGGCTAAACATTAGGAGAAACCTCCTAACAGTGAGAGCTGTTCAATAGTGGAGCAGATTGCATCAGGAGGTGGTGGGTTCTCCTTCGCTGGAGGTGTTTGAGCAGAGAATGGGTGGCCATCTTTCAGGGAGGCTATAGCTGCACCCTACAGCACACAGTCTGCATTGAGCAGGGGTTGGACTAGATGATCTCTGAGGTCCCTTCCAACTCTATAACTGGCAACTGGTTTGACATGTCAGTGTTGTGTACTTCAGAAGCAGTAGCCTTCCAAGACCCGCCCTACCATGTGGGTATTTTGGAAACACTGCAGGTCACTTTTTTGCTTGGGTATGTATGTTTTGAATTGAGAGCTTTCAGCTGAGTTCCCAACAGACTGTCTAGATATGGTTGGTTACAAGTTTTAGAGCAGGGGTGGTCACACCATAGATTTGTATAAGTGGAGTATGATCTTGGCAGTTTTATTGTTGATTCCTTTCCTTATTATGCCTAACATGGAATTTGCCTTTTTCACGGCAGCTGCACACTGGGTCAACAATTTTCATCGGGCTGTCCACCACAACCCCAAGATCTCTTACTTGGTCAGTTAATGCTAGCTCAGATCCCACCAGCATATACATGAAGTTGGGATTTTTTTGCCCCAACGCGCATCACTTTACACTTGCTTACACTGAACAGCATTTGCCATTTTGAGGCCCATTCTCCCAGTTTGGAGAGAGCCTTTTGGAGCTCTTCACAATCCCTTTTTTGTTTTAACTACCCTAAATAATTTGGTGTTATCAGCAAACTTGGCCACCTCACCACTTAGCCCTGAATTCAGATCATTTATGAACAAGTTGAAAAGCGTTGGTCCCAATACAGATCCCACTGTGTACATCCCTCCATTGGGAGAATTTACCATTTATTCCTACCCTCTGCTTCCTGTTCTTTAACCAGTTCCTGATCCATAAGAGGACCTCTCCTCTTATTCCATGACTGCCAAGTTTGCTCAGGAGTCTTTCGTGAGGGTCTTTATCAAAAGCCTGTTGGAAATCCAAGTAAACAATGTCTACCAGATCACCCATCTACTGTATATATTTATTGTCACCCAAAACAGATATTAAGCTAAGATTCTCCCTGGATCCCTTTTCCAAGATTCTCCCTGGATCCCTTTTTAAACATTGCTGTTACATTGGCCATTCTCCAGACCTCTATCACAGAGGCTGATCTTTGGGACACGTTACATATTTGTGTTAGAAGATCAACATTCTTTAAGAACTCTTGGATGCATACCATCTGGGCCCGGTGATTTATTAGCTTTCAAATTATCAGTAGAATCAAGAACTTCATCTTTTGTCATCACTATTTGCCTCAGTTCTTCAGATTCCCTTCCTGAAAACATCAGTTCAGGCACAGGTATCTGTCCTGTATCTTCTGCAGTGAAGACAGATGAAAAGAATTCATTCAGCTTCTCCGCAATCTCCTTATCCTCATTTAGTACTCCAATAACTCCATTGTCATCCAACAGTCCAACTGCTTCCCTAGCTGGTTTCCTGCTTCTGATATATTTAAAGAATTCTTTATTGTTGGCCTTTATGTTGTTAGCGATATGCTCCTCAAAATGCATTTTTGCATCTCTTATTGACTGCTTGCATCTCCTTTGTGCAAGCTTGTGCTCCCTTTTGTTTTCCTCATTTGGGCAAGACTTCCATTTTCTGAAGGAAGCCTTCTTTTCTCTGATAGCTTCCTTGACCTTGCTCATTAACCATGACCTCTAGGACTTGGTGCTACCTTTCTTAACCTGTGATATGCATTCTAGCTGAGCTTCTATTCTTGTGGTATTGAGTAACCTCCAAGCATTTTGAAGGGACTTAACCCTCTTGATTCCCCCTTTCAACTTCCTTTTTTCCAGTTCCCTCATTCTTGAGAAGTTTCCTCTTTTGAAGTGAAATGTGGCTGTGTTGGAGTTCCTTGGCAATTTTCCACTTAAATATATATTAAATCAGATAGCACTGTGGTCACTGTTTCCGATTGGTTCAACAACGCTCACATCCTGCACTAGGCCCTGGGAAGCACTGTTTAGGATTAAATCCAGGGTCGCCTCCCCTCTGGTCAGTTGCATGACCACTTGTTCTAGTAGTAGTAGATCATCCCAGTTTGCAGGACACGGAATAATGGGCTCGAGTTACAGGAACCCAGATTCCACCTAAACATCAGGAAAAATTTCCTGACTGTCAGAGCAATAAGACAATGGAACCAACTACCTAGGGAGGTGGTGGGCTCTCCCACTCTGGAGGCATTCAAGGTGCAGCTGGACAGCCATCTGTCAGGGATGCTTTGACCTGGTTTCCTGCATTGAGCAGGGGGTTGGACTCGATGGCCTTGTAGGCCCCTTCCAACTCTACTTTTCTATGATTCTATGATTTCATAGATCATAGAGTTGGAAGGAACCTACAAGGCCATCGAGTCCAACCCCCTGCTCAATGCAGGAAACTAGAGGAGGGGGGCAATCACTCGTGACCGAGTAAGATTGTCTTCCAGGATAAAATTACAAAAAGAAAATTATATAAAAGGAAATTGTATAAAATTGTGTAGGCTCTAGCGATGGGTCCGTAAGTGACTGTGGAGGCCAATTCTAGATCCACACAGCTTCCCACAGTGAGGACACAGGTTACCAGATGGAAGAGGGTCCTGTAAAGGATTCGTTTGATGTGCTTTTCGCATAGCACATTTCTCCCTTTCACCTTGCACTCGGGCTTCTTCAAAGTCCATAGAACCTTTGTGAAAGGCCAACCTCCAGTTAAAGCGTTCATGGGCCAGAGCTTCCCAGTTCTTGATGCTTATATTGTATTTTTTTAGATTAGCCTTAAGAACATCTTTAAACCTCTTATACTGACCACCGATATTCCGCTTTCCATCCTTGAGTTGGGAATAAAGGGAGACGGCAGCCCTTACTTTGGGAGAGGGCAGTCAGACATTCAAACAACATGACTGGTCCATTGTTCTAGGGCACAGTCGTTTAGGGCAGTGTTCTCCAACCTTGGGTCCCCAGATGTTTTTGGCCTACAACTCCCAGCATGCTGGGGCATGCTGGGAATTGTAGGCCAAAAACATCTGGGGACCCAAGGTTGGAGAACACTGGTTTAGGGCATTGAGAAATGTAACCTCTTTGTCGTGACTTGAACATGCATTTATCCAGCCAATGTGGGGGTAAGTGAAGTCTCCCATTGCAATCCTTCCTCATTTCGATGCCTCCCCGATTTCATTTTCCATCTCAAGATCACCCTGAGCATTCTGGACTGGGATACAACAGCATGGCCCTAGTACTAAATAACTTTTGGAGCCCGGTAATGTCACCCACAGCGCTTCTGTGGAGGGGGTCTGCCCCTTTTAGGTCTTCTAGTCTGCATGACACTATGCCCTCTTCGACGTACAGAGCAACACCTCCTCCAGTACGCCCTTCCCTGTCCTTCCTACAGAGTTTATACCCAGAGATGACCGTGTCCCACTGGCTCTCTCCATTCCACCCGGTTTCCATTAAGCCCATTGTTTTAGACACTATACCGAAGTTGTCTTTTAAAACCAGGCACTCCAACACTCCCATCTTGACTCGGAGGCTTCTAGCATTAGCATAGAAACACCTATACAGGGTGTTTGACTCTTTGACTGGCTATCATGTTTCACTGAACACTCATGGCCTATTTCCTCTCCTTCTACACCGGGGCAACTGGAAACATCTTCACCTTGATTCAGCCCGAACTGGATGCTTCCCAGCTCCTGGAGGCTTTCTCCCAGGGTTCAGTTTAAAAAAGCTGCTCTGCCACCTTTATATATGTTAAGTGCCAGCAGTCTGGTTCCATTCTGGTCCAAGTGGAGCCCATCCCTCTTGCACAAGTCCGGCTTGCCCCAAAATGTTCCCCACTGCCTAACAAATCTGAACTCCTCCTCCCGGCACCACCATCTCATCCCGTGCATTGAGAACCCGCAGCACCACCTGTCTAGCGGGCCCTGTGCACGGAACGGGTAGCATTTCAGAGAAAGCCACCTTAGTCGTCCTGGATTTCAACCTCCTACAGAGCAATCTAAATTTCCATCCAGAACCGCACAACTACATTTCCCCATCTCTTTGGTACCAACAGGGAACACGACCACTGACTCCACCCCAGCACTACCTACAGAGCTATCTGGACAGGGCGTGAAGTCTGTGGCTCACGCTGGCTCAGCTTGTCTGAGTGTAAAAAGCTAAGCAGGGTCAGGCCTGGTTATTACTTGGATGGGAGACCCCTCCTCTAGTTTCCTGCACTGAGCAGGGGGTTGGACTCGATGGCCTTGTAGGCCCCTTCCAACTCTATGATCTATGAAATCTATGAAACCTTTGCACCTGGCAGGCAATTGACCAGGAGGTCCACACACCGGTCACAGCTCTCCATGGGTCTAACAATCGAACCTCCCACTATGGCAAGCCCACCCCCAACCCCCTGGAGGCACATCCTTGACACGAGAGGATCTTTCACCTTCCGAGGAACAGGTCCCTTCTAAGAGACCATTTCCCTCTTCCTCAGAATGACGCCCTCCTTCCCCAAGACCCCCCCCCCCCGCTCCATGACAGCAGGGGAGCTGTCGCCCAGGGATTGGGACATGCGATTAGGTCCCCGAATGGTCTCGTCCACCAACCTCTCTGCCTCTCCAGGTCAGCAACCTTGGCTTCAAGGGAACGAACTTGTTCCCAGAGAGCCAGGAGTTCATCACGCCCACGACTATTTGCCTAGCTGGCAGGTAGTCGTGCATGTGGCACTCCACACAATACACTAGACAGCCTGCACACCCTCGCTGGCGTTCCACCTTCATAACTGGTTTTATCAGCCTGGTTATAACTGGTTGAAAAGACTTCTTTTTACCTTGATGCTTTGTCACTGGGGCTTAGACACTCCGTCGCTGGGGGTCCTTGCACTTGGGTGAGCTGCCCCCCCCCCTTGCAAGCCTTCCCCGGGCTACCGTATTTTTCCGTCTATAAGACGCCCCCCCCCCCCCCACTGGGCAGTGATTCGCAACTGCGCGGTTCTCTCCTTGGCTTACTTCCGTGTATAAGACAACCCTCAATTTTTAGTCTAACAATTTTAGGGAAAAGTATAGTCTTATACATGGGAAAAATACTGTAGTTCTTATGAGGAAATGCAGCTCGCGTGTCCATGAGAGAGGGCCCCAAGAACCAGTTTAATTCCAGAACTCAAGACAGTCTCTTTCTCTTACTTCATCACACAAAATTAACTTGCTACCCAAACAACAATACTCTCAATTAAGTTGTTTCATTTTCTCCTCTGTGATGCAAATACAGAGTGAGGAAAACTTTGGGATGCAGGCCAGCAACAAATTGCACTGCAATTGTAAATACTCAGTCCTCTCTTTATTATATAAACCAGGACTGTGTTCACTGCTGTGTGACCAACATCAACAGCAGGAAATCAGGTTTTAGAGAAGCAGGTTTTAAGCGTGGTAGGGCTGCTTGGGAGTAAGCACACTTACTCAGAAGGAAGCCATGCTGACCACCAGGGGGGACTTACCTCCAAATAATCAAGCACGTGCCCCTCCCCACAGCACAGGACTCTGGCCATGGAGTTTTTATTTAACTAGTGTAGCTAGTAGACCTTTCCTTCTAGGAGTCTGTTTAGGGTGCAAGCCTATGGTCCCTCTGACCTTGTCTGGGCGGGGGGGACGGGGACGGACATAGGGATTTCCATAGAAGGCACTGCGACCTTGGAAATCCCTTCCAAGGTCACAGCACCCTGAGCGGTCACCGCCCAACCTCGTAGTTGGCACAGTTCTTTCCATGCCAGAAGTGAACCGAGCACAGAAGACCACGCTCAGTTCCCATGTGGGGAGGGGCGTTCCTGGGGCGGGGAGGGGCGAGGCTCCGCCAGATTCCGAGGCGGAGAGGAGAGGAAAAACATCTAGGCAGCCAAAATTGGCCGTCTAGATGTTTTTCAGGGTGAGGGGAACACGTAGGACATCCTATCCTCCGGGTGCCTACAATCCTCTGGGTTCGGAGGGTCACAGGCACCCTCGCGGGATCGTGCTCTCGCCATCTAAGCCAGAGTCTATCACCCACCTGCGTCACTGAAAGAACTGGGCATGTTTAGCCTTCAGAAGAGGAGACTGAGGGGAGATATGATTGCACTCTTCCAGTATTTGAAGGGATGTCACACAGAGGAGGGCAAAGATCTCTTCTCGTTCATCCCAGTTTGCAGGACACGGAATAATGGGCTCAAGTTACAGGAACCCAGATTCCACCTAAACATCAGGAAAAATTTCCTGACTGTCAGAGCAATAAGACAACTACCTAGGGAGGTGGTGAGCTCTCCCAGTCTGGAGGCATTCAAGGTGCGGCTGGACAGACATCTGTCAGGGATGCTTTGACCTGGATTCCTGCATTAAGCAGGGGGTTGGACTCGATGGCCTGGTAGGCCCCTTCCAACTCTACTTTTCTATGATTCTATGATTCTATGAATTACAAGTTGTGTGAAGAAATACTTTCTTTTGTCTGTCCCTGACCCGGAGGAGGCGGCATCCAGGCCATGGGAAGTAACACGGAAGCTTGGTTTCTACTCTTTAAAGAAGTCTTTTTACCCACCACCAGCTTAAACCCAACTTGATTTCCCACCGCCGCCCGCCCCCCCCCCATCACTGCAACCCACTTATCTTTCCCGGCCCCCCTCCTCTCTTTACAAACTTGCTACTGAGAGCCAGTAGCATTCTCAATAGGACTGTGTGCCTTTTCAAAATGATATCGTGTCACAGAGTGAGTGAAATCTACATGCAGGTGACCATTCCCCCCCCCCCAAAAAAACGAGCAAGCGATCTGGTGAAAAAGAAGGGACATGTGACTGCCCAGATAATGGGAGACCTGGGGGTTCTCAGGGGAGGCACTAAGTCTATTCAAATGCTCCTGGCTTTCAATGCTCAAGGGAAAGAGAGAGAGAATGCAAGGAACAAAAACAGCCTTAAAGTCAAGGGAGAAAATCCACAAAAGGGATCCGAGAGCAGATACAAATTGCATAAACTGAGAATTATTTACGGTAATTCCTGATGGTTGAGCTGGAATGGCTGCTTTCTCCTCTCCTTTCCCAGAGCAGATTCCGTCTCTTTAAAAAGCTGCCCCACAAAGCAAGCAACGCACACGCCCTGGAGAAACCAACAGACGGTATCGCTAAATTTGTATTTATTCACCGACTGACTGATTGTCAAGTGCACTGGCAACTCTACAGGGGAAATCCACAAAGAAAGAGACCTAAGAGCATAAGGAGAGCCAGGCCGGGTCAGACCAAGGGCCCATCTAGTCCAGCATTCTGTTCACACAACCGGCTGCCCCTCCCACCCATGTTCCCCAGCAACTTGTGTACATAGGCAGGCTGCCTCTGACACTGGAAGTAGCGTTGAGCCATCAGGACAAGTAGCCACTGACGGCCTTCTCCTCCATGAATTTGTCCAATCCCCTTTTAAAGCCATCCAAACTGGTGGCGGCCATCACTGCATCTTGTGGTAGAGAATTCCACAGTTTAACTATGCGCTGCATGAAGAAGACCTTGCTATGGATAGGATTGTCTGTACCGAGCATAGAAAAACTGTGCAAATTATTATTATTTTTTGCAAAGTATGTCTACAGTTTTGCATCACTCATTCAGGTTCTGTCATTCAACGGTTCAAAGAGAGAGAGAACTTTTGGGGAGGGAAGAGGGGGAACAGGAGAATAGAAGAAGAGAAAGGAGGAGAAATTTAGCAGGCGAAGTTTCTCCTGGCAGGGAGATGACAGTGATGAGGAAAGCATAATTTCTGCAGGTCAGGGTATTCTTCAAGGCACAGGAGCTGGGTCAGCAAAAAAGTTGGCAACCCTTAGAAAGAAAAAGTAGGAGATCTTTCAAAGCGTTTTTTATCGAGCAATCTTTTCTCCCTGGAAGAGACTCACCTAAACCATATCCTCAAAGCATTTTCTGGAAGCACTCCAAGACATCTCTCAGCTGGCTTTTCGAGTCCATCTCTTAAAAGTTTGGAATTTTCACACATAATGTGGTTTGCCTAATTTTTTTTCTAAAGTGGCTGATACAAAGAGCAAGGCTTCTACACCTATAACTGTTGCGCCATAGAGGAGATTTCAGCAAATATAGTTTTCCTCACCCCTACATTGGCAACCTGCCAAAATCCCCCCTTCGTACCCCCTACTTCTACTTAAATCACACTTCTGCTTAAATTATTACGTCTACTTAATTACACACTTAAAATCAGATCCATAAAATTACAACTAAGGGATCCGAGCTTCCAGCTGAGGCTTCTATTGCGCCATTGCTCTGCCTCATTCACATAATTTTATGGGGGAGGGGGGAGTTCCAGATGATGGTGATAGGAGCTCTCTATCTGGAGGCACCCTGCTCCCAAACCACAGAGATGGTTTTTAAACCACAAGTTTAAAAAATAAGTTTGCAATTCTACGCACACTTACTTGGAGGTTAAGTCCCATTGAAATGAGTGGGACTTGCCTGTGAGTAAACAGGTATAAGATCAGGCTGTTTGCTTTGCCATGATAATGAGGCTGAGAATTGTTATTTTTTAAAATGCAGTAGTAGCTAACTTTGTTCCCCATGTATCCAAGTCACCGTTCCCCTTTCCATTATGCTTGATGAAGAGTTCTGTGCCATCAGAAGCTTGCACACTCCTACCCAAACAGAAATGTGTATCAAAGACAAGATGATGTATATCTTAAATGAAATTAGCAAAAGGAACAACAGCTCTACACTGTGCTTTGTGTGTAGGAATTTCATAACCCATGAAGTTATCATAACCCTCCTGATATCCTGATTAGCAAGCTAGCTAAAAGCGGGCTAGATGGAACAACTATCAGGTGGATCCACAATTGGCTACAGAATCGGACTCAAAGAGTGTTTATCAATGGTTCCTTCTCCTTGTATCAAGGAGGCACGATGTGGTAGTAATGGGTGACTTCAATTTCCCTGATATCTGTTGGGAGACTTATTCAGCCAAACATGGCCCCTCCAAGAAATTCCTGAGCTGTGCTGCTGATAACTTCCTCCTACAGAAAGTGGAGGAAGGAACTAGAGGATCGGCTATCCTTGACCTGATTCTAACCAACAGAGACGAGTTAGTGGATAAAGTGGCAGTTTCGGGAACTCTGGGGGAAAGTGACCATGTTATACTTGAGTTCTTGATTCTAACGGAAGCAAAAGCTGAGTGTAGCCAAACACGTACCCTGGATTTTAGGAAAGCCAATTTTAACAAACTCAGAACAATGATTAGTAAGATCCCATGGCAAGCAACTCTCATGAGAAAAGGAGCCCAGGAGGGGTGGGAGTTTTTAAAAAAGGAAATTTTAAAGGCACCATTGCAAACAATTCCCACAAGGAAAAAAGGCAGAGGGCAACAGAAGAAGCCAATGTGGCCTCACAATAAACTCAAAGATGACCTGAAAACAAAAAAGGACACGTATAGGAAGTGGAAGGAAGGACAGGCTACAGGGGAAGAGTACAGGCAGGTAGCACAGAACTGCAGGAATAGTGGCAGGAAGGCTAAAGCTGAGAATGAGCTAAGGTTAGCGAGGAATGCTAAAAGCAACAAAAAAGCTTTCTTCAGATACATGCACGGTAAAAGACAGAAGAAAGAACTGGTGGTTCAACTACGCAATGAGGATGGCAAATTGATAACAGAAGACAAAGAAAAGGCAGAAGTGTTCAATTCCTACTTCGGCTCAGTCTTCTCCCAAAAGAGGGTCTATGACCCCCCTGGCAAACCTGAAATGCAGACTGAAGGGGCAGGATTGCAGCTTGAGATTGATAGGCAAATGGTCAAGGAGCACCTGATTACTCTGAACGAGTTTAAATCTCCAGGGCCTGACGGGCTGCATCCTAGAGTAAAAAAGGAACTGGCAGAAGAACTCTCAGAATCACTGTCTATTATATTTGAGAAATCATGGAGGACAGGTGAAGTGCCAGATGACTGGAGGAGGGCAAATGTTGTTCCCATCTTCAAAAAGGGCAAGAAGGAGGAACCTGGGAACTATAGGCCAGTCAGTCTGACATCAATCCCCGGGAAGATTTTGGAGCAGATTATAAAGAAGTCAGTCTGCAAGCACCTTGAAAACAATGCAGTGATTACTAGAAGCCAGCATGGATTTGTCAAGAAGAAATCCTGCCAGACTAATCTGATCTCATTTTTTGATCGGGTAACCTCCCTTGTGGACTGTGGGAATGCTGTGGACATTATATATCTGGACTTCAGCAAAGCTTTCGACAAAGTGCCTCATGATATCCTGATTAGCAAGCTAGCTAAAAGTGGGCTAGATGGAACAACTATCAGGTGGATCCACAATTGGCTACAGAATCAGACTCAAAGAGTGCTTATCAATGGTTCCTTCTCAAACTGGGGAGAGGTAACGAGCGGGGTACCACAGGGCTCGGTTCTGGGCCCGGTGCTCTTCAACATTTTTATTAATGACTTGGATGAGGAGGTGCAGGGAATGCTTATCAAATTTGCAGATGACACAAGTTGGGTGGAACAGCTAATACTCTGGAAGACAGAAACAAAATTCAAAGAGATCTCGATAGGCTGGAGCGCTGGGCCGAAAACAACAGAATGAAATTTAACAGGGATCAATGCCAAGTGCTGCACCTAGGGAAAGGAAACCAAATGCAGAGTTACAGAATGGGGGACACTTGGCTCAACAATACTACAAGTGAGAAGGATCTTGGAATTGTGGTAGACCACAAACTGAATATGAGCCAGCAATGTGATGTGGCTGCAAAGAAGGCAAATGCTATTTTGGGCTGCATTAATAGAAGTATAGCTTCCAAATCACAGGAAGTGATAATTCCCCTTTACTCGGCACTGGTTAGGCCTCATCTTGAGTACTGCGTCCAGTTCTGGGCACCACACTTTAAGAAGGACGTAGACAAACTGGAGAGGGTTCCGAGGAGGGCAACAAGGATGATAAAGGGACTGGGAACAAGGCCCTATGAGGAGAGACTGAAAGAACTGGGCATGTTTAGCCTTCAGAAGAGAAGACTGAGGGGAAATATGATCGCATTCTTCCAGTACTTGAAGGGTTCTCACACAGAGGAGGGCCAGGATCTCTTCTCGATCATCCCAGTTTGCAGGACACGGAATAATGGGCTCAAGTTATGGGAACCCAGATTCCACCTAAACATCAGGGAAAATTTCCTGACTGTCAGAGCAATAAGACAAGGGAACCAACTACCTAGGGAGGTGGTGGGCTCTCCCACTCTGGAGGCATTCAAGGTGCAGCTGGACGGCCATCTGTCGGGGATGCTTTGACCTGGATTCCTGCATTGCGCAGGGGGTTGGACTCGATGGCCTGGTAGGCCCCTTCCAACTCTACTTTTCTATGATTCTAAGGGGCTCTTAGAATAGAGCCGTGGGCATAGGACTCTCCTTTCTTCCTGTGTGGGGAAAAAAATAGTTCTCGTCTGACTGAAAGAGACGCAGATTAAATTAGTTAAGCAAAGCCCTGCCCATGCAATCTTGGAAGAGAAGAGACACTAGATGTAAAAAGGAACTCTAACCCAAGTTGACTTTTGCTGAACGAAGTACTGAACAAGTTAACCATTTACAGGCCTGCACTGAGCTAAGCTGCAGCAGAACTCTTCATTAACCAGGCCGTGGCAGTTAAATGTTTCGGGGAGTTGAGAATCGGATTGCTCAGAAAAGTTGGATTTCCATTTGGCTCCACTTGACACCATCTGGTAAACCAGATGCACAGAGGGTCAGAGAGTGCTCTGCTCCGGGCACCTTCCATAACTATGTGTAAAAGAGGGAACGTGGACAAGTGCAAAAAGTTCCACGTCCACACATACAACTACTAAAGGTGCAGGAGCATGGCTTTTTATCGCATGTGGACAAGCCCCCTTTTCCCACCCTAGCAGTCCTTCCGACAGTCTAACTTGAGTATCTCTGAGTATCTTTCCCTAGTTATCTGCCAAGATGTACAGCACAGCAGTTGCAAGGACAGCGCCCTAGTCTTCCGCAATTCCCCAACATGAAGACACACAGACAGAGGAACATCAGAAGCTGCCTTATACAGAGTCAGACCTTTGATCCATCTGGCCCAGTTTGCTGACACGGAGTGGCAGGAATGGCTCGCCAGGGTTTCAGGCAGGATCCAGGGGTTGGCGGGGATCGAACCCGGGACCTTCTGCATGCAAAGCAGGTGCTCCACCACTGAGCTGCTGTCCCCTCCCAATACACACTGGAGCACCCCCAAGGGAAATTGCAATCCTGGAATTCAGGGGGTGGATGGATCACACAATAAGAGTTTACTTCCTCTTGCTTGCAAAGAGTGTGTAAGGGCTACTAAGCGACACCAGACCACCTTCTCAGACGGAGTGTCAGGACCCGAGTCAAAAGCCCCATGGGAAGAGGAGCCCTTTGAGGGCTGGCACTGGTATTTGCTGTGCATACCTTTGGGGCAATAAATATTACATTCTCAAACAATCTTAGGATAGGTTACTGTCACTTACAGACAGCTGTCAATCTATATAATTAAGCTTGCCAAAGTTTTTTACCGGCCCTGCTCCTGTGCCTTTAAGCACAGCACAAAGGAATTTAGCAGACTATACTTTTCTTTCCTGGCATGGAGGCAGTGCGCTGGGGAAAGGTATTACCTGCTTCATTTCGGTATGGAACAGATGTGTAATCTGCAGGAACAGTTTTTTTAAAAAAGTTGGTTGTTGCAATTTAAGCAACCCTTTTCAATTTGCTGCCTAATTAAAAAAAATGAATGCTTAATTACCCTAAAGTAATGCCTCTGGATACTTAATACAAAAGTGCTTATCCCTTAACACACTTCAGCCAGCCTTTTCATGTTCACAATTAAGCTGGTTAAAGAGTGGAAAAGGAAAGGCTGTATTTTCTTTTCACCGGCTCACAAAGCTTGAGGCGGCCAACGAGGCCAAGGATACCGATCGCCTAACAGGAGGGCCCGTTATTATTTATTTCTTTGTTTATATAAAATATTTATTAGCCAGCTTTCTAGACCACATCCACCCCAGGCAGAAAACAGCAATATGACCACCACAGTACATCATTGTGCATTTTGTAACAAAATATAATAAAACATTATAATAACACTTTTAAAATACAAAAAAAAACACCCCAATAATACATTAAAATATAATTCAGCCGGTATAAAAGCATTTCTAAGACCACAGTGGTAAAACGATAAAACAGCAGCATGTCTAAAGAACGCATCAGTTAAAATCCATTTGAAACAGGTGGGTTTTTCAGGACTTTTTGAATGCTATGAATGAAGTAGGCAACTGCACACTCCATAAAAGGGAGCCCCATAAAGTAGGGGCCATTCCTGAGAAAGCCGGCATAGGAACATAGGCAGCTGCCTCATACTGAGTCAGTTCATCTGGGAGCAATGCTCCAGGGTTTCAGGCACAATTCTTTCATGGCCCTGAAATGCCGGGGGATTGAACCGGGGACCTTCTGTATGCAAAGCACTTGCTCCACCACTGAGTTACTCCACAACCCTCTGCGTGCTAGTCTAACTGCACTTAAAGGTGGGCCAGCAAGCAGGACCTCCGATGGCAATGATCTTAAAGCACAGACAGGTTCGTGTGGATGCAGGTGGTCCTTCAAATATCCTGGCTTCAAATCATTCAGGGCTTTAAAGGTTAAAAACCAGCCCTTCGAATTGGGCCTGGAAACACACCAGTCACCAGTGCAACTGGTACGGAACTGGTGTTAAGATGCTCTAACTGTCTGGCCCCAACGTCGAGCACACAAACGGTCACATTCCAGACTAGCAGAAGCTTCCAGGTGGTCTCCAAAGGCAGCCCCACATGGAGTGCATTGCAGTAGTCTAGAACTGCAGCTGGAATGCCAGTCTACACTGGTAAAAGGCACTCCTTGTTCATTGCTGTCATCTGTGCTTCCTCAGAAAGTCCAAGAGAATCCCAAAACTGCAAATGTGGTCCGTCAGGGGAAGTGCAACTCCACCCAGGATCGGTCTGTTTTACTGTTAGCAACCATCAGTCAATAAACATTTTCAAAATCATGTAATCGCATTATGGAACATGTGTGCATCATTACATTACACTTGTATTCTTCCACTTCTCTACTCCAACTGCCTCAAGCGCAGACTGTCCCCTTGCAGAGGCATCTCAAAAAATCAATTACATGAGTATATCTTAATCACAATTTTTCTGATTTTCCCTGACTTTCGACCAATTTCCCTGACTTTCCCAAAAGTGGTAACCCTGCAAATTTATGCAATTTGCGCAAATGTATGAAGTGGGAGGCCTGGATTCTGTGCAAATTTCCCTGGCTTTAAACACAGACACACACAAATTGCAGTTCGTTTTAAAAAACCAAGTCCATACGCTGGCTCAACTCGCATCAGATCAAGTCAGCGCCAGAGCAGGGTTGACGGAACAGAATCCGCAGGGCTGAGTTAAGGAAATCCATCGGATTTTCACCACCCTACTGGATTCCTCACACATCACTAGGTGACATATTGTGGACACGATGGTGGTGGAGAAGCAAAGTTTCCTTGCTGTCACCATTGCCCCAAGATGGATTCCTGCTTGTGTTCAGTCACATTCCTGATGAAACCCTTGCAGGGGTTACAGGGCGGCCTGGAAGTCAAACTTGATCCCACAGATCACTCTCCCCTAGTTACAGAAAAACAGATCTAGAGTATGCCCTGCCACATGTGTTGAGCCCAATATAATCTGAGATGGGCATATAAAAGCCACAAAATCCCGAGTCGGCCCAACAAGGCGGCCTCAGTATGAATCCCCCAAGTGTGAGTCCCCCAAGACCATTAAACTTGGGTCTCCAACACCACACCAGAGACCGCCTCCAGTGATACACCAACAGAATCCCTATTCTGTCCCATCATGTTATCGTTCATCTATTAGGCCCACAGACCAACCTTTCCATTCCAAACCATGAGATGCAAGAGCAGAGCGCGCCTGCAAGGCAGAGAGGTTTGCCAAGAGCAAATACTTTCAGACGGCTCGTGCCAGTGAGCCAAGCTGTATGCTCCATATCGCCGCACGAATGCAGTGCCAGCTCCAGGTTTTGGAGACACCCTCAATGGGTCCTGTCCCCCAGCAGGTCCGCCTTCTCACCGCCACGGTCACCAGCTGCACCTGCTCCTCCTCCTCCTCTTTCTCACCAGTGCGACCACTGGCTTGCTCGACAGGCAAGGAGCCAGGGAGCAAGCTGACATCGGCATCTCCTGCTGCTGCTCCTCCTTCCTTCTCACCACCTCTGTTGTCTGGGCCAGAGCGAGAGGCGGGTGACCAAGCAGGTTGCAATGGGGAAGAGGAGCAATTCCAGGGGGCTTTTCAGTGGGGCCCTGCTGGAGTGTGGGCGCCCGGCCCTTGATGCTGGCCCTTCGTGGATGGTGCAAAGGTCTCCAGGCCAGCTTCAGCTGCTCCAAGGGCACTGCAGTGGCTGAACTCCTTGAGATGGTTTTGAAGGAGAGCTACACCAGCTCTGTAATTCATGAAGCAGGCCTGAGGGCATCTACTGACATGGGCCATCCATTCTCTGAAAGTTTCAAAACCCGCAATAGTCAGGGGTTGGACTTACATGGACTGGATTCAGAAAACACGATATACCCCACACACAAGGGTTGAGTGTGGGTTGTCGTTGGAACTGTGGGTTGTTGTGAAAACATGGCTTATCATGCTGCCTGAACCCAGCTGAGATAACAAACCATGGTGAACGACCCAACAACAAACCACGGGTTCTCTTCATGGCTTGTTCATGGTTAACAAGCCGTGGCTTGTTAGCACAGCTGGGTTCAGACAACACAATAACCCATGTTTCAACAACAACCCACAGTTCAACAACAACCCCCATTCAACCCTTGAGTGTGGGGTACCATGTTGTCTGAACCCAGTCGTTATCTAATAACCAAAGGACTTAAGGATCAGGTCATAGAATCATAGAAAAGTAGACTTGGAAGGGGCCTACAAGGCCATCCAGTCCAACCCCCTGCTCAATGCTAAGCCCATAACGCCTTCACACCCTGCTTCCTCGAGGCACCTGGCTTGCTACCATGGGAAAGAGGATGCTGACAGGCTCTTATCTTATGCCTCTGAGGGGATTCACCTTCCCTTGTTGCTTGCTCCCAGCATCTGGTATTCAAAGATATCCTGCTTCTGCACAGGGAGGTAGTTTACATTTCGCCATCACGGCCAACAGTCACTGACAGACCTGCCCTCCTCCAGGAATTTCCAAAGCCAACAAAACGGGTTGCAGCTCTGCCTCTGTGCGAGCCTTGCAGAAACTCGGGGAGGTTTTGTTGGTTGGTTTCACATCGCTCGCTCAAGCCCTGTGCCTAAAAAGGCAGCCTTCCCCAACTTGGTGTCCTCCAGATGTGTTGGGACTACAACTCCCAGCTGGCTGGGGCATCCTGGGAGTTGTAGTCAGACAGATCTGGAGGGCAGGGTTAAGGAAAGCGGCTTTAAGAGTTACTCTCCGTTAGAAGGACCTGTTATTCGCCCCCTGATGAAATACAACTCTAAGTCAGTTCCTAGAAAGGATTTGGATGCGACCATCTACCTGGGGAAACGACCTTTAATGGAAGAAGGGAGGCGGAAGAAGAGGGCTGGAACTACGGTGGCAGAGCAGGGGCGGCAGGAGGCCAGGAACACCCGTGCCATCTTGCAAACAAAGCATCTGGTGTCCGCAAATGTGCGTGTGTTTGCTGAAAAGTCCTTTCTCGTCTCCATAGCCTAGGAGGGCCAGGAAGACCCAGTCCCCAAACCCGCCTTCAGAATCCCAAGCCTCGTGCTCTTTGTTATGTTCACCGCCACCACCATCCCGTCCCCAAAGTGACCCCCTCCCCATATTCGCTCATCCAGCTGTCCAGAACCTGCTGGAAACTGAAAAATGGAAGCGGCTGAAAGTCCCACCCACCCCCCCCAACAAGAGAACCCACTCCTTATCCAGCGGATCTCTTTCTTTGGGGGGGGTGGTCCTATAACCCACCAGAGCAACTGTGTTTCAAAACGCTCCAACGATTGCAGGGGCGAAATTCCCACCCACCCCTCACCAGCCGCTTCGACAGGCGCCGTCCCGACGCCGCGCACGCCGCTTCCCCGACGCCTCCAAACAAACAAACAAAAAAACCCGCGCGCGTGTGTATGTGCGTGTGCGCGCGCGCGCGCCACACAGGGCAATCTCTCGGCGCCCTGCCTCCACGCGTGGTCGCGAAACAACAACAACAACCCCGCAGGCAACCCACGAGGACAAGGCAGCAGCCCGTCGCCTCTCCCTCTTCGACAACAGCCGACCCCCCCACCCCGCCCGCCGGCGCACACCTGTTCACAACCATCACGGGGACGATTGGAAAGGGGGGGAGGCTTCTCTGCGAGGCCCACCGAAAGCGACGGGACACGAGCCTTTCCTTCCCCCCCACACACACACCCCGGCCGAGCGCGCTTCCCTCCACGCGCAACACGCCCTCCTCCTCCTCCTCCTCCTCGCCGCGCCGCCACCACGCTGCCCGTGGTCAACACGCGAGGAGCCGCTCAGATCCGCGGAGAACGCGCGACGGAGCTGCTCCCCTCGGCGTCTGCCCCTCGCGCTCCCTTTCTCCCCCCCCCCACCCATGCAACCCGCCCACCCGTCTGGGCGGCCAGCAGACCAGATCCAGACCCAGACCAGACGGGGAGGGCAGCCCGCGCGCGGCTCCTGCGCGCCCCACAACGGAACACAAGACGGGAAGAGAGGCAAACGCAATCCGAAGATCCTCGTCGCCAAAAGCGGGGTCGTCGTGAGAAGCCCGAGGAAGCCGGTCTCCGGGCGGGTTTTTTTTTTTTTTTTTTTTTACCTTCTACAGCCAAGATCAAAGCAAGAATCGCGAGGCCAAGCGGTCCCTCCAGCGCCATGTAAGCCTTCCGCAGCTCCGGGCGAAAAGGAACGAAACCCGCCGCCGCCCCGAGCCGAGAGCCCCGAGCCCGCCCGGCCGTCCGGCTTCGCCTGCGGGGCTGCGCGAGCGGCAGGTCTTAGACGTGCGCGCGCGGAGGGGACTGCCGCTGCCTCCCCGCCATCGCCATCTTGTGTGAATGCGAAGAAAGGGGACTCTGCGAGTTGCAGCGCACACACACACACACGCACACGCACACACGCACGGCCTGAGCCCAAGTCCCGCTTTAGGTGTCCACTGGAGACGCCTGAGCCTCCGCCCGCTCCCTCGACAGCGCAGGCGGCGGCAAGCGCCCCCCCCCTCGCTCCGCCGCCTCTGCTGCCGCGCTCCTCCTTTCTCTCCCGCTTGCGAAAGCTGCTGCTGCTGCTGCCACCAGGCAGATGGGGGGGGGCGGGGGGAGTGGGGGGGGTCTCTGCCAGAGCAAAACAAGGGACCGAGCAGACGGGAGAAGAAAGGGGAGCGCGGCGTCTTCCTTTTCCTCTTTGCATTTGCTGCTGCTGGCATGGGAAGGGAAGGGGGTGGGACGGAAAAGCCCCTGGATCTTTTGCACCCACCACCATCGCCGCCCAGGGAGGCTGTCTTGCCCGGCTGCTCTGCCGCTGCCCATTCGCCCTTCTCTCCCGCGGAACAGTGTTGCAGAGTGGAGAGAGGGTGTGGTGTTGCATAGTGGTGAGAGCGTTGGGCTGGGACTCGGGAGACCCGGGTTCTAGTCCTCACTTGGCCATGAAGCTCACTGGGTGACTTTGGGCCAGTCACGGACTCTCAGCCTAACCTACCTCACAGGGTTGTTGTGAGGATGAAACAGAGGAGCAGGAAGACCATGTAAGCTGCCTTGGGTTCCTGGCACGATGGGGGGAAAGCCAGGATATAAATGTAATAAATATTATGAGAGCCAGTGTGGCGTAGTGGTGAGAGTGTTGGACTGGGACTCGGGAGATCCGGGTTCTAGTCCCGCTCGGCCATGAAGCTCACTGGGTGACTTTGGGCCAGTCACTTGACTCTCAACCTGACCTACCTCACAGGGTTGTTGCGAGGAAAAAATGGAGGAGGAGGATTATGTAAGCTGCCTTGGTTTCCTTGCAGGAAAAAGGTGGGATGTAAATATAATAAATAAATAAAATAATCATGACAATTAGTATGATTCATTAGACAGGCTGAAAGTGAGGACGGAGACGGTTGCTTCAAGGTGTACTACTCTTGGGGCCAAAGTTGCAAAGCCCCTGGGCCAGCGAATTCCAAGAAGTGCCCTCTCCAGTCCCTTCTTCAGTTCAAAGATCGCAGGTTGAAGGGCGGGGGGGGGCACTGCTGACTGAAGTAGACAATACTGGACTAGGTGGACCAAGGACTCCTACGAGGCCATGTCTTTAGAAAGTGGCTGCGTAGAAGGACCCAGATTCAACTCCCCCCCCCCCCCGCATCTCCTGGGAAACTCCTGTTTGAAACTTCAGAGAGCTGCAGCTGGCCAAGGTAGAACAGGGATTCTTACCTGGGGACATACAGGGAAGTAGATCTGGTTGTATACTGTGCTCATCCCACCCTAAGGATAAACTCCAAGATCCTAGATTTCTCCCCCAGGGCCTTAGAAAAAGTGGTGCACAGCAAAGAGAAATCAATTAGGACTCCTCCCGGGGCAAAAATCAGCAAAACGCACACACACACACACATCCAAAAAAAAAAAACCCTTCTCCATCCATTTACTGAGACTTGGGGCATTAAAATGTTGGGGGAAAGTTCTACAACTCCCAACTATGAATTGTATAACTTTTTCTGTCTAAGCGTACATAGGATCGCACCCCACGTCTGTGTGGGGAGCTTCCAAGGGGAAAGAGGGGCACTGTAATAGCAAGAGAAGGGGAAAACGGGTTCTGCAAAAATGGGGCTCAAATAGACCTAACATTAAGGAGTTGACTGATGGCCATCAGACACAAGGGTCTCACTGGATATATGCCCGAGATCTGTGTATCGTATGCATATATCCCAAAAAAGTATAAGGCTTCCTCTCAGAATAAATTCACCTTGTCTGGATTGCTGTTCTTCTGTCCTAATTTGTTACATGTCGCTTGTGGGGCATTTGATGATAATGTTGAGTACTTGGTGGGTAGTAAAGGATTGCAGGTTAAGAACCACAGATCTGCTTGTATTCCCTTGCCCCAAACCCCTGGTGTGTAGAAATTGGCTCTGGCTGCCCAGGTGGGCAGGGAAACATACTCTGTACATGCTCAGAAGCATCAACTCTCAAGATGCAAAAGAATGCAGCTTGTGTGTGGGAGGTTTCATACTGGAAAGAAAGAAAAAAACAAACACGTTCACACGGGCTGAGCCTTGCTTCAGATTTAATCTTGGTTGTACCTATTTAAGAAAGGATGATCAAATGCACTCCTCTGAGGCAGGGCCTGCCTGCGGCAGCTGCATCCCTAATCTGAGAGGGGCACCCCAGAAGCCCTTGCAGTATCCTAACGGTGCTACTCAGCTGCCGCTGCCCCTGGGTTTCCTGCTCATCCCATAACTCTGATACTTCTGCTAGACTCAGTGTTCTCCAACCTTGGGTCCCCAGATGTTTTTGGCCTACAACTCCCAGCATGCCCCAGCCAGCGTAGCTGGCTGGGGCATGCTGGGAGTTATAGGCCAAAAACATCTGGGGACCCAAGGTTGGAGAACACTAGCTGATAGCTGCCTTCCCCAAGCCTCTAGGTATCCTATAACACAGCACAGCACGAGGTGAAGATCAGATGGGACCTCCTGAAATCCTGCTCAGCCCCACAACGAGACTTCCTTGATTCCATCATACATTGCGCACACTTTCAACCCGATCGGCACATAGGTCTATGAGGTAGGAATGCACCATTTTATTTTAAGGCAGGGGGGGCAGGCGGGGAGATGACGTTCACACAATATTAAATTCTGCACCCGGTAAGAGTTAATTCACAGCATGGTTGTGGAATCCAGCGGGCATCGATAATCCTTCGCATAACATCTCTGTTTTATTTCCCTCCACCTAATGCCGTGCCTTTGAAACATAGTTTATGATCTCTCTCTCTCTCTCTCTCTCTCTCTCTCTCTCTCTCTCTCTCTGGTAGAGCTTTATCAATCTGTTAGAAGTTGCAGAAATGGTCGGTAGTTGCTGTGACTGAAGAAGAGGTGTGTGTAATCTGAAAACTTGCTATCCTACCAAACCAATCAGGTCCACTAAAAAGGATAAAACCAACCATTATAGACCCGACCCGCAAACAAGCAAGCAAACACACACGCACGCACACACACACACACACACACACACACACAGCAGCCAGTCCTGTCTGGGTGAGCCATGCCAAGGAGCAGCAGCTGGTTGCATTTAATAGCAGACATCATGTAAGTGAAAAGCAAAATATGCAATTTGCTCAACAACTCAAGAGATATCAGGGCAATTCTGTATAGCAAGAAAGGGAGGGGAGGCAAACCTTTAGATGCTCGTGCCCTCAGGGAGCCTATGTATAATAAGTTCATTTCATTATGGCAGTTCTCATAAATATTTATTGCATGCAACCTCTCATCACTCTTCAGAGGGCGGGTGTTGTTGGGAGGCATGATTGTTAGGCAGGGATGTTCCCCCCCCCCCCTCAATCTGGCCTTTCTGCAAGCTGCGCATCATCCGTCTGGACAAGAGGTTTCCAGGGAAGGAGAGCAGGCATGGTAATAGAAACGGGTGCATGCATGGAACAGATTCCCCTGTAGGGCGTGTGCACAGGGGAGGGCGACATGAACTGCACCCTAGGCTGCCCACAGCAAAAAGGAAATGTCGCAGGATGTGCCCTTGTGGCTGCGTGGGGCTTATGGATCCTCGTAAGTAGACCGCCTGAAGGTGGTCGTGAGGCAGCAGCCGTTCTCGCCCTATGTTCCGGGGAGGCCTGGCTGGGAAGTTCCTTAAAAGCTTCTTGGGGGGTTCTTCAGTAAGAAGATCAATAAAGGCAAACAGGTGTCTCTGAAAGCCAGCCTGATTTCCGTTCCTGCCTGACTCTCGCTCGGCAACATTCAGCTTTGGGGAGGGATGTTGGTTCTGTTCCAAGGCATGCATCAGAGGTTGGCATAATTGGGCACTTGCCTAGGTCCACAACTCTGCAGGGGGGCACACCACTAATTCCCAGAGTCCCCTGGGCCACCTGCTCCTTCCCCTTCCTGCCACTGCCTGTTCACCTGCCCTCTTTGATGGTGCAAGGAAGTGGGGCAGCATCTGCCACTCACCTTGTCCTCTACCTGGGGGTCGGGGGTGTACAGAGGGGAGAGCAAGCAGACCCCTCCTCTAGCATTGAGCAGGGGGTTGGATTCGATAGCCTTGTAGGCTCCTTCCAACTCTATGATCTATGAAATCTATGAAATGAGGCAACACTCTGTAGCCAGGAGGAGGTCTCACAATAAGGTCCAGGAAGCATGGCCAGTGCTCCAGGTGAGCGGAGTGAAGTGCCGGAAGCCCTGAAATGTCTCACCGCTCGGAAGTGGGGTGCACGCGTCTTATTTATTTATTTATTTATTATATTTATACCCCGCCTTTTTTCCTGCAAGGAACCCAAGGCGGCTTACATAATCATCCTCCTCCTCTCCATTTTATCCTCACAACAACTCTGTGAGGTAGGTTAGGCTGAGAGTCAGTGACTGGCCCAAAGTCACCCAGTGAGTTTCATGGCCGAGCGGGGACTAGAACCCAGATCTCCCGAGTCCCAGTCCAACAATCTGACCACTACGCCACACTAGGAGTAGCCTAGGAAAGTGCATGCAAATTTATTAAAACTTCTGAACAACTAAAAGAGTTAGTCTCTATGTGTGCTACACTTAATCCTTAAGTTTGTAAACAAAAGACTAACACAGTTACAGTATAATATAGTAACTGATATCATGTCCACTGTGTCCATACATTGTGGCTTACAGGGTTTCATAGGTGACATCTTCTCCCATAGAGGTTACAATTTTTAAACAGAGGGGGAGAAAAACAGACACGGGGGAATCATTGGGAAAGGAAAAGGATTTTTTTTTAAAAAAACTGCCAATATTGTCATGCCTTTATACACATCTGTGATGATGCCATTGTGCCATATACTTGGAATATAGTACCGGTTGCCACATCTCGAAAGGAATACTGTAGGGCTGGAACAGGTGCGGAAATGGGCAACCAAAATGATCAAGGGACTGGAGGAAAGGTAACATTTGTGGCGTGTTTAGTTTGGATGCGGGGGAGACAACTAAGGGAGAACATGAAAGGTGTCCATCGGAGTATGCGTAGTGTGGAGAAAGTGGATAGAGAGATTTGTTTATTTTTTAACCTCTCATAATACTGAAACTTGGAGTCATCTAATGAAACTAAATAGCAGGAGTTTCAGGACAGACAAAAGGAAGCTTCCCCCCCCCCCTTATATGGCACATAGCTAAACTAGGAAATGCACTGCCACAAGATGTGGTGATGGCCACAGAAGCATAGAGCTTTAAAAGGGGGTTAGAGAAATTCTCAGGGGAGGAGGAGGAGGAGGAGGCAATCAGTCAGGATGGCTATATGCAGCTCCCAGGATCAGAGGCAGTGTGCCTACGCGCGCGCCAGTACGGAAGAGGGCTGTTGCCTCCATGGCCTGCTTGTGGGCTTCCTCCTTGACTAGACAGGCCTTTGGCCTGGTCCAGCAAGGCACTTCTTATGGAGGCAGGGAGGGGGCAGAGAACTGGGAGAGGTAGATGGTGGAATCCACTGCGGATAATTTGCAGGGGGCTCGCAAAAACCTGGCACCAACTCGGAAAGGCACTCCTGCAGCTGCATTGGAGCATATTCACCTCCTGTTGCCCTTTTCTCTCACTTCCCTCTGTTGAAAAGTAGGATTGGATTGTAAGCTCCTCGGGGCAGGGAGCTGCCCCTTTTTGTTTGTTTGTTGTTTGTTTATGTTACTTGGTAAAGTGCTATGTATACTGATGCCACTATACAAAGCAGCCTTCCCCAACCTGGCACCCTGGACTACAACTCCCATCACCCCCAACCAGCATGGCTGTCGTGTTGGGTGAGGATGATGGAGGTTGTAGCCCAACACACCTTGGGGTAGGCGTCAGGTTAGAGGCTGCGTTATATAAACAAATCGCAGCAATGCCCTTTCCTGCTCAGAGGCCTCTCGTATGCTTTCCATCCCAACATGTCAAGGGTGAGACCTTGGCATTCAAAAAACCATGTTCAGATTAAGACATGGAAATAACCGACAGCTTCGAGAGCTTTTGGGTCGCCTTCAAAAACACTGCCAAAGTTAAAAAGCCTTCGTGCAACCAAAGTGAAGACTGGCTGAGATCTCTAATCTTACTGTGGTTAAGAGTCTTGCAGCAAAATGGCATGAGAAATAAATACAGCCCTAATGCCGTTTTGAAGCAGATGTTCTAAATGTTTTGCCCATGACCTGTTCCCGTTGCCAACTGGTCCTTTTTCTTTAAAACCCTGACAGCTGAAGTGATTCCGTGTGAATTGCAACTTTAATTTTTAATCTGAACTGGAGTTCTCATCTCATCACTGGTGGGGGGGGGGGGTTGGGGGGGGGTATGCCAAAGGACTGAAAAACAGAGAGCAGTAGACATGGATAGAAGGCCACCAATGGCTACTAGTCCTGATGGCTCTGTGCTACCTCCAGGATCGGAGGCAGTGTGCCTATATGCTCCAGTTGCTGGGGAACGTGGGCGGGAGGGTGCTGTTGCACTCATGTCCTGCTTGTGGGATCCCGTGAGCAACTGGTTGGCCACTGTGGGAACAGAATGCTGGACTAGATGGACCCTTGCTCTGATCCAGCTCTTGCTCTTCTGATGTTCTTAGCAGTAGACACAGGAGGACGAGAAGAGGAAAGGTGGGACTTTTCATTAAAAGGGAGCCAGTAAGGTGTAACAGTTCAAGCGCTGGACTACGAATGGAGAGACCCAGGTTCAAAACTCCCACTTCCCCATGCAGCTCACTGGGTGACCTTGGGCCAATGGGCCAGTCGCCATCTTTCCGTGCAACCTAAGACACAATGGACTACCTACCATGAGGGGACAAATTCATACAGCTATTAGCCATGGTAACTTCATGGTTCAGAGGCTGTGTGCGGCAGAAGTCGCCTGCCAGATGGCCTGTCAGATGCTGTTTGTTTGTTTGTTTGTTTATTTATGACATTTATATCCTGCCCTTTTTCCAGGGTGACTTTGGGCCAGTCACTGACTCTCAGCTTAACCTACCTCGCAGGGTTGTTGTGAGGCTAAAAAGGAGAGGAGGAGGACCATGCAAGCCTCCTCGGGTTCCTTGCAGGAAAAAAAGGTGGGATATAAGTATAATAAATGTATACAGTCATGCCTTGGATTGAGAGCACAATTCGTTCCAGAAACGTGCTTGTAATCCAAAACACTCTTATATCAAAACGAAATCCCCCCACAAAAAAAATTTGTACAGAGATTTTTAATTTAAGCCGTACTACAGTACTTGTATTGCAAGACGTCGCTTGTATATCAAGTAAAAAAAAAAATTAAATAAATATTTAAACATTTGCTTGTCTTGCAAAATGCTCTCAAACCAAGTTACTTGCAATCCAAGGTATCACTGTATATGATTCTGAGTATGGGCTGCAGTTTTGCATGTTAAACTCACTTTAATCCAGTGTTTCTCAACCTTGGGTCCCCAGATGTTTTTGGCCTACAACTCCCAGCATGCCCCAGCCAGCTATGCTGGCTGGGGCATGCTGGGAGTTGTAGGCCAAAAACATCTGGGGACCCAAGGTTGAGAAACACTGCTTTAATCACAACACCGTCGTGACTAGAGGAATAACGTGCCCGTGCCCGTTTGCTTCTTCTGCCCTCTTCGGCTGCTGCTCTCTGGATGGTCATTTGGGCTGGGCTGGACTTTAGCCTGAGGGCCCGATGCTGGCTGTGCCAGCGGGTGGATCCTGGGGGTCGCAGGAGAGGTGTTGGAGGACAGAGATCTGTGTACCGCGCTGCCTGTCCTTCACCCCGTTATTTGGCCCGCATGGTGTGGTGCAGGACGGGGTCCTGCCCCCAATACCGAAGGAAGATTCAGTAGCCGCCGGTCTGGTGGGCTTCTTTACATGAAATGGGGCAGAGCCATCTTTCTTCCTGTGCCTCAGGCAGTGCAAGGATTTTGGCCGGCCCTGATTCCAGCTTTTGAAAAAATGCTTCATACAACTTTCTACACACACACACACACACACACCCTCACCATAGAGGACCCAAAAAAAAAAATGCTCACGCTCAAAGTTCCCATGCCATCTGAGCAATTACGAGAGTCTCATCAGCGTCCCTTTGAACTGTCCAATTAAATCTGTCACAAACAAGGCTATTTTGTCTTACTGCTGCTTTGCACTGTGCGAAGTGATGGAGCAGAATTGCTAACGAGATCATCCCTGCTAATTGGTCTGCTGCACATTCACGCTTAACTTTTTCCAAGCTGAAGAAGACATTAAATTTATATATTATCTATCTATCTATCTATCTGAGTAAAACACAAAGAGAGATGGGAAGCGGCTGGTGAAAGTTACTCCAGACAGAAGGAGTATCATCATGGCGGGGAAAAACAAAACAAAGGTGGGTTCAGGAGACATAAGAAGACAGCGTACTGATAGCCAATTGTATTTGATCCCAGTCAATCAAGGCAGGAAACAGACAATAGTTTGAAGAAAAGAGTGAAAAGTGGTTTGAGAGAGGCATCCATGCAGTACTCATAACTTTCTTTTGTCCCGCCCGCTGTTAACTCTGGTCAAACAGGTGTGACAGGTTTTTGAACAATACAAAAGCCTTCCAAAGCTGTTGACCAGAATTGAACCTGGGAACAGGGGGGAAAAAAACCTCTTGCCCGGGATCCAAATGGCCACTTTAGGAGCACGCTCGCAAGAGGATGTGTGTACCCAGGGGGATTTCCCCACCCACCCCATCCCGCTGAGCTGCAGGCCCCCATGCCATGATGACGTCACTAACTGCTGCTGAAATTCCTCGCTTATAAAAGCAATTTCCCCGCAAGGCACAGAAGTGCGTGTGTGTCCAGGGGAGAGGTTGCTCTTCAAGAAGCAACAGGAGTCCAAAGCTTTGTGGGTGTACACAACTAGTTTAGTTGCATGGTTCTTTGGATCCTTTAAGCTTGCTTATTCGACAGAAGAGCTGAAGGGGGGGAGAGGGAGGGGCCGTGGCGCACTTAGCAGTAAAACAGCTACTGGGACTCCCCGGGGAGTTTGTCTTTCCCTGGGCAAGTTGTAGACCGGCCTCTCCCAATCTGGTGCCCTCTCCAGATGTTTTTGGACTGCAATTATATTTATTGTATTTATACCCTGCCGTTTTCCCTGCAAGGAACCCAAGGCGGCTTACATAGTCCTCCTGCTCTCCATGTTATCCTCACGACAACCCTGTGAGGTAGGTTAGGCTGAGAGTCAGTGACTGGCCCAAAGTCACCCAGGGAGCTTCGTGGCTGGGGCGGGAGGGGGGGACGACAACTAGAACCCGGATCTCCCGAGTCCCAGTCCAGCACTCTCACCACTACTACGCCACACTGGCTCAAGTTTCAAGTGCTCAGAAGGGGGCTGCACAAAAGCTGGGAAACCGTAGCTGATCAGCAGCCTGGGGGGAGGGAGCGTGGCCTTTGGGGGAGCCCCGGGGGGTTGGATGTGGCCACCAGATCTGAAGCTCTGCACTGCTTCCGCTAAAGTGTGTCCAGCGATAAATAAGAGAGCACGCAATAATGACCGGCTCGATACGAGATCCCTGCAAGGCAGGCGGCAGGGCCTCAATCTCAGCCCCGTGCTTTAATAACGAAGCATGGCCCCGACATGGCATTTTGAAAACAGACTCCAAAAATATATATTCGTTAAAGCGGCCTTCTCCAACCTGGTGTCTTCTAGATGTCTTGGACTACAACTCCCATCATCCCCCAGCCACCATGGCCCATGGCCCTACTGGCTGGGGATGGTGGGAGCTGTAGTCCAACACATCTGGAAGGCTGCTTTAAGCTTTCTAGTGTCTGGCATGAACGTTATGCCAGGACATGACATCCATTCGCTTTCCTGCCTCTACAACCAGCCTTTGATTCCTCCATCAGATCATTTCCATCAGAGCAGATCCAAGAGCCTGATCTTTGTGACGTCAGCCGTACACCACTCAGCTCGCTGTTCAATCCAATTAATTAAGCGATGGTTGCATTCATTTACATCACAGTGATCAGAGGGTTTATCCAAACCAAACGACTGAAGGTCTGTATCAGACTAATTAACCATCCATGTCACTTAAAAGAAAAGAAAAATCTGACAAATGAGTTTATTTTAGATCAACTTACTAGCTTGAGGTTTCTAATGCCCTACTTACATTTGGCATTCATATTTGTGAAAGCCAAGGAATTTCACCCACGGGTTTCTAGCATACACCGTCTTGCTGTATGGCAGGGCCAGCCATGTTTTTAGAAGCGCCACATTTCGCTCCACCCTTAGTGGTATAGTTTAGCCAAGTTGCCAAGCAAAACTGAACTCCTGTGCAATTTAGTACAGTAATACCTCGGATTGCAAGCATAATTCGTTCCGGAAACGTGCTTGTAATCCAAAGCACTTGTATATCGAAGCGAAATTCCCCATAAGAAATTTGTACACATATTTTTAATTTAAGCTGCAATAAAGAATGACAGTGTAAAGTCTTCATTTTTCTTGGCCGTACTACAGTATACTTGTATTGCAAGACGTCGCTTGTTTATCAAGTTAAAATTTATTTTAAAAATTTGCAGGCCTGTGGCTCACGCTGGCTCAGCTTGTCTGAGCGTGGAAAGCTAAGCAGGGTCAAGCCTGGTTGTTACTTGGATGGGAGACCCCTCCTCTAGTTTCCTGCATTGAGCAGGGGGTTGGACTCGTCATAGCCTTGTAGGCTCCTTCCAACTCTATGATCCATGACCAAGTTACTTGCAATCCAAGGTTTTACTGTATGAGGTTTTGCATCATTTAGTGGGACATGGCCAGTACTGGGTTGCAGTCACAGAGAGTCTTTGCAAAGGAATCAGTCCAGACCAGTCAAGGTGCCAAAAGGCCTAGGTCAGATTTGTGCATGCATGTGCATCACTCAAGGACTGTAGCAGTGGTGACCACCACAGACAGAACTTTGTATCATCTCAAAGACGGCATAGACGGCATTGCTCTCCAGTGGAGTCCGTTCCCACCTCCAGCGGTTGGTCATCAAGTGCACACAGTAATCAAGCGTAGAGAAATCAAGGAAAGTCCACGCATGCAGGGCCAGTGTCAAAGGTAGGCATGGTTGGGGTTCTGTTGAGGGCCCATACCCCAGCAGGGGCCACTGACAAAGAGTCCTTGGGACTTGCTCCTACAATTCATCAAGCAACCTGCTTGTTCACCTGCCTCTCACTGTGGCCCACTCTGACATTCTTTCCTTGCTTATAGTCAGTGTCTGGGTTCAGACAACATGATACCCAACACTCAAGGGTTGAGTATGGGTTGAGCGTGGGTGGCCATTGAACCGTGGGTGGTTGTTGAAACGTGGCGAAGCATGTTGTCTGAACCCAGCCGAGACAACAAACCATGGTGAACAACCCAACAACAAACCAGGAGTTCTCTGCATGGGTTGTTCATTAGTATTAGTATTACGTATTTACAGTATTTGTATACTGCTCCACATCTAAGTAGTAGATGCCAGAGCGGTGAACAATAAAAAGATAAAAACAGATAAAACAAACAAAAACAATACATTGAAACAAAGTAGCATTACAATGGCGGTTGGAGAGCAGAGAAGGCTTCCCAGAACAAGGTGGTCTTCAGCAGGCGCCGAAAGCAGCACAAATATGTCGGAGCCTGCCTGAGCTCCAGAGGCAGGGAGTTCCACAGAAATGGAGCCACCACGCTGAAGGCTCTTCTCCTGGTGGACTCCAATCGGGCCAAAGGTCCATGAGGAACCACCAGGAGCATGCCATCTGACGACCTTGGTGACCGGGCAGGCTCTGACATTATGGGAGGAGGCACTCTCTCAGGTAACCTGGTCCCAAATTGTTTCAGGCCATGGCTTGTTAGCGCAGCTGGGGTCAGACAACACAATAACCCATGTTTCAACAACCCACGTTTCAACAACCCACAATTCAACAACAACCCACACTCAACCCTTGAGTGTGGGTTATCATGTGGTCTGAACCCAGTCGATGTGGCTTCACTACCACCACTGGAAATAAGACGAGCCATTTCCGATCCGATGTGCCAGCCTTGGGTGGCTCACCCGCCTCTAGCCTTTGATCTAGAAGTGAAATATGCCGCTTCTCTACTGTTCACACTGCCTGGATGAGAGCACTACAGACAGTACAAAAGTGCTGTCCTGAATTCCTGAAGTTCCCAAGGGAGCATGCTTCTGCAGCTTGGAAGTGTGTGCGCTCAGGGCGAAGCGGCCCTTTGCGGAGTGCTCAACCTACTCCATGCCTGGTAGCGTGACGGTAGCGAACCCTCAGCTCAGGCTGCTTTACCCTCCTGAGAGCGCAGCATCTGGAAAAGAAGAGCATCTCTCAAGCTCTCTCGTGGATGGAACGGACCTGTTTTCCCGCCTTCAAGTATCTTGTTCTTCCTGGTCTATCGGTGGCCCTCAGAGGTTCTTAATAAACGTTCACAGCTAAAGACAGAATGAGAGAAAATGGGGTGAGGCGAGGGTCCCTCGCCACAGGCACACACAGAAGGGGAGTCCACATAACCCACCCACCCCTCATGCTCTGAACAAATGCAGGGGCGTCGTGCAGTCGTCATAGCAGAGAACCCCGCCCCCTGTCAACGCATGTGCCACCCCAACAGTGACACATGCATTGGCCGTGACTCCCGCTGGCCATGTGCTCGACGGAGTCGTACACACATACCGTACACCCGTTAGGCCCCGTCACGTTGCCACAAAACGCGCCGTCTGTGCGGGGGGCCAGGGCGAGGCTGCGCCGCGCGACCCTGTGTGATCGTCTCGCGCGTGCTTGCCTAGATGTGCTGGGATTTGTGAGAATCCGCACTCTCTTCGTCAGAGAACAGAACTCTAATTAAGGAAGGAGGTCAGATGTGGAAAGCAAAGTCCCGTGGGGATAATTTGGGGGGCAGATAGCAGGACCTGGCCCCTTCCATCAGCTGGCCATGGCTGTTTAGGATGGCCCTGGGTGTTTTGTGCAGAATCCCTGGGGCCCGCACTGTGGACTGATTCACATACAGCCGAGGTTTTGGAGCCACGTGGGCCTTCCGAGTACTCAGAACTGCGCCCAGGTGGCGACACCTCCACCTTTGGAGTCTGGTCGGAGGCCACATTGTGCGGCTCCAAATCGAACCCCTCTAAGCCGTTTGGCTTTTCTTCTGCTTCAAACCTCTGGGACGGTAAGAGAGATATACCAGTCGCCAGCAACCAGTCTGGCCAGGAATTAAGAGGCAAGCCTTTCCTTTCTCCTGCCATTACGACACTTCACACCATCAATGTACTTGTAGCTGGCTAAGGTGAGGAAGAAGGAAGGAGAACCCCCAGAAGGGGCGTCTTCTTCTCACTTATACCCTTCAGTCACCAGAAGTGGGCCAAAGAGATATAAGTGAGTCGCGTGCTTCAGCTCACTGGCTGCCAGTTGCCAAACATTACAGCACTAATGTAAACTAAGTCTTAGTCATGGATCACAAGCTGAATATGAGCCAGTGGTGGATGCTAAAAAAGCTTATGCAACCTTCAGGTCAACTACACATTATGTTAATTGCATAGTGTCTAGCTGAGCATTAAATACATACATATACATATACATATACATATACATATACATATACATATACATATACATATACATAGTAGAGTAATTGCATATGGCCCTGATTTGGATCAGGACCAGGGCAGACTGGGATGGGAGGATTAAACATTCTCCCCTCCCACCTGTTTGCTTCCTGAAATTCTTGGATTAAAAAAAGAAGAAAAAGTCTCAGTTGGACTTAATGGAGGCTTTTCTTTTTTTAATCCCTGTTCCCCGGGTGGAAGGAGAATTCCAGGACACAAATGGGGAGTGAGGTGGCAGGAAGGTTTAATTGTCCCTTCCTGGTCCCTATCCGAATCAGGGCCATGCGTAGTTACTCTAAAGGTTTTATTTTGTTTTTTTTTAAAGGAAGAAGAATAGGCCCAGTTACATGCTAACTTAACGTGTAGTCTGACCTTTAGGTTGCATTAACAGAAGCATTGGTCAGGCCACATTTGGAGAACTGGCCCCAGTTCCGGGTACCACATCTTAAGGAGGAGAAACTGTAAAGCATCCAGAGGAGGTCTAACAGGATGGTGAAGGGTCTGGAAATCATGTCCTGCGAGGAACAGAAAGAGCTGGGAACGTTTAGCCTGGAGAAGAGAAGAATAAGGGGAGACATGATCGCGGTCTCCAAATATCTGAAAGGCTGCCATGCACAAGGTGGAGAAAACTTGTCCTCTGTTGCTCCAGAGGACAGGACAAGAACCAACGGGTAGAAATCGCCGGGAAGCAGATTTCGGCTAAACATTAGGAGAAACCTCCTAACAGTGAGAGCTGTCCAATAGTGGAGCAGATTGCCTCGGGAGGTGGTGGGTTCTCAGTATTTAGGCAGAGACTGGACAGCCATCTGTCAGGAGTGCTGTAGCTACACCCTGCATCGCAAAGCCAGGCCCCGGGGGTGGGTGTTACTGCATGACCTCCAAGGTCCCCGCCAAGTTGATGATTACTTTAAATTCCTGACCGAAGAACACAGTTCCCTGTGGAAATAGGGAAAGATTTCTTTGTCTTGGGCCCTCAGCTGCCGTTGGGGTTTGAGATTGCCAATAGAAATGATCTTGATAGTTGTCCGCAGCTGCACTCGCCACAGGCCTGGAGTGTCTCTTCGGGGAAACACACCCAGGGAAGCCTCCGAAAAGGTCGCCGCCTTCAGCGATGTGGTGATGCACTCCGCGGCTTGCAAGCCGGGAGCGGATAAATGGGAAGATGGATGTCGCCATTAGCAGAAGTGACCGACTCGCTGCCGCTGAAGACGTGGTGGCACCACCCAGTAATTTAATAGCTTGAGTTGAATGTTTTTTAAACTCAGGAGACAGCCTGTAAATCATGGAGATTATGCTTTCCCACCTCTCTCTCTCTTTCCCCTCCTTGCCTGCAGCCCCCACTGCAAGGGGAAGTCCGTTTCAGAAATGCAGCTGTCTTTAAGCTATTGCATAAGCCTGGGAAAGGCAGAAAATCAATCACTTTTTTTTTTTTTAAGGCTTTGGCTATGGTGAGTAAGCACCTGGGCCCAGGTTGGAGCATTTGGAAGACCCATGCACCGCGCATAAATCCATTGGATCAGGTCCAGATTTAAGCCTGATCAACTGCACTGGCAGAAATGGACCTCCCTGCTCCCCAAAGCTGCCCCTCCAGCCCCCTTCTCAGAGAGTTCGGAGACCCTGCCGACTGGGCTGAGCTGCGTGGGGAGGGGGAGAAGGAGCCCCCCCAAAAAAAACTGAGTGTCATGTGAGCCAGTGTGGTGTAGTGGTTAGAGTGCTGGGCTGGGACTCGGGAGGTCCCACTGGGTGACTTTGGGCCAGTCACCGACTCTCAGCCTGATCTACCTCACAGGGTTGTTGTGAGGATGAAATGGAGAGGAGGAGGAGGAGGATTATGTAAGCTGCCCTGCATTCCTTGCAAGAGGAGAAAAGGCGGGATATAAATGTAATACATAAATAAATAAGTGCACCCTTTCCTCTTGTGGAAGGTCCCTTCTTTGTACAGAAGGCAGATCCTAGATCCAGCCCATCGAATGGATCTAGGATCCAGTCCTAGGGTGTCACGGAGGAGTCGGTGCCTTACTGCACAGGTGTCCCATGCTCTAACCACTATGCCAAGGGCAGGAAGACATCAGTCTTGTCAGATCTACAGTATTTTTCCATGTATAAGACTATACATTTTCCTAAAATTGTTAGACTAAAAATTGAGGGTCATCTTATACACGGAAGTAAGCCAAGGAGAGAATCTGCGCGGTTGCGAAACTGCCCAGTGGGGGGGGGCGTCTTATACACGGAAAAATACGGTACTTTGTTTTTTCCCGACCCCCAAGATCTACTAGCCAGAGCCAAGTGCAAATGATGTACATTGAGAACTAAACCACAGCCTCTGAGCACTTTCAGAGCCCGGGAATTTGCTTTCAGTACCAGCACTGAACTGAGGCCACAGTCCTTTCACACAAAAAGTCCACTCCTGGTTACCTCAAGCTTTCCGCATTTAGTGGGGGAAATCTTTGTGCTGTTACTATTGTTAAACTCAGGGCTCTCCAACCTTGGGTCCCCAGACGTTGCTGGCCTACAGCTCCCAGCATACCCAGCCAGCATGGCTAATGGCAAGGGATTCTGGGAGCTGTAGTCCAGCAACATCTGGGGACCCAAGGCTGGAGAGCCCTGGTTAAACTATTGGGGGTCAGAAACCCTTGGCAAGTTACAACAAATAACTGCCAATAGATCCCGATCTACCTTCTGCCCACACCTGCAAAATACCAGGCTCTCTCTCCAGAGTCCAAGCTGATTTAAGATCAAAAGCAGCAATTTGAATTTGCCCCAGAAGAAAACAGAAAGCAGATAAGCCAACACAGCAGCCGGAGTTAGTCAATTAGAGCTGCAGAGTTAGTGATTTTTCCCTATTATTACACATGCACAGACAAGAAACATGGCGACTAGCACCAAAGGTCAAGTGGACAGCAGGAGAAGCAGCCAGAGTGCAATTCCACAACAGTGGACCCAGGGTCTGGGCAACTCAAACGAGTTAGCAATAGAAATAGGGTGCTTGCTATGCAAGAATAACTCTAGAAGGAAAAGACATCTTTTCCCATCATAAGAACATAAGAAGAGCCCTGCTGGATCAGACCAAGGTCCAGCTAGTCCAGCATTCTGCCCACACAATGGACAACCAGGAAGCCCACAAGCAGGACATGAGTGCAACAGCACTCTTGTTCCCCAGCAACTGGAGTACATAGGCACACTGCCTCTGATTCTGGAGGTAGGACATAGCCATCAGGACTAGTAGCCATTGATAGCCTTCTCCGCCATGAATTTGTCCAAAGTTTTTTAACTTTAAAAGGAGATGACCACCCATTTGGATAGGTTTAAAAGGAGGCTATCACTACATCTTGTGGTAGTGAATTCCATAGTTGAACTATGCGCTGTGTGAAGACATACTTCCTTTTCTCTGTCCTGAAAATCCCACCACACAGCTTCATGGGATGACCCCACTGGCTTCTAATGTCATGAGAGAAGGTGGAAAATGTCGCCCTGTCCACTTTCTCCACACCATACATAATTTTGTACACCTCTGTCATATCTCCCCTGCCTGACTTGCCTTTTTTGTAAGCTAAACAGTCCCAGACATTGTAACCTTTCCTCATAGGGGAGTTGCTCCATCCCTTTGATCATTTTAGTTCGGCGCTTTTTCCTGCACACTTTGCAAGTCATGAATACATGACAAAAACCAGAAACAGACTGGCAGTAGAATCAGGATAGGGAAGAGGGAGTACATCTTCACACAACACAGATTTGGCTTATGAACTTTGCTGCTTCAAGATGTGTTGATGGTCACCAGCTTAGCTGGCTTTAAAAGGGGATTAGAAAAATTCATGGAAGGTGGATGTGTCAGTGGACACTAGCCAAATGGAACCACCATGCTGAGTAATAATATTCCTGTGAATTCCAGATGGACAAACGGTAGAGGAGAGCAGTTGGTTTCATGCTTTGCTTGGGTGCTTCCAGGAGAAACTAAATGCTGGACTAGATGATGGACCCTTGCTTGGCCCCATCCAGCAGAAGGTAGTTCTGGAGCGACAGGTAGATTTCTGCGTCATTTTCAGTAGATCTGCAAAGGTTTCTGGCTCCCCAGCTGTTTTAACAACAGCAACAACAAATACAGATGGGTGAGAAATTAGTTTTAGTCCATTTTTGACCACAATTTATCTAATCTGCACCTCCCAGAACTGAACACGGACCCAACCACCATGTGTGGCCTGAAGTCCATACATTTCTGAGCTTGTGATGCAGTTCGCACAACAAGAAAAATGTGCTCAAAAAATGGGTTCATTTGAAAAATGCTCATGAAACAAATGCACTCAATTGAAAAAATGTGCAACAGACATGATTTACTAGTTAATGGGCGAAAAATGCTTACATTTTAAGAAATGCACAGAATTGATGTGTACGTTTGGGGAAATGCACACAAAAAAATATGTGTGAATTATCATGCAGAAACCACCCACATATGCACACAAAGCTCGCAATCCGATAGGGACATGAATTGGAACAAGTATTCGAGATGGAAACTGGAGAACCTCCTCGAGCTCAAGTTTTACTCATTTGTTTGCACATCCTTAAAAAGGCTTCCCCACTTTCGGAATTAGGCTGCTTGGGTGGAAGAAAGCTGTTGGGGACTTTTTACATGACTCAACCGTGAGCTGGTACGGGAAAACAAAGTCTTGGGCTGAGCATGTGCACAGAGGCATCCTTGTTCCTTAATGTTCTCCCCGCCCTCAGTTGAGCCGCTACTTTGCACCTGTCTCCAGTTGGTAGATCTTGGAGTGCTGGCAAAAACACACAGAAAGGAGATCCTGCAAGCCTGAAGCCTCATCCACCAGGGTTCTTCTTTTGTTCTTTGAACATCAGAGGATGGAGCCACAGCAGAGGATGGGGCCACACAGCCTTGCGAGAAATATTGACCTTCTACTATTGTGCCTCTGGGTAGAAAACAAATGAGCAAGCAGCACCTGACGTTATCGATGAGTTTTTAAAAAAACCTGTTTTCGGGGGATAGAATTCTCTGTTATCTAGGGGCACTCTCTCTCCAGTCGAGCCTGCATGTCATTCTGGAAAGATCTGGAGCGAGCGCAAGGTTTTCTTTTTTAAAAAAAATGTTAGCCTGTGTGAACATTCATTTTGTGATGAAAGAGCGAGCGAGTAATAAGCCAAACAGATCATTCAGTATCGACTGCCCTTGCCCTTACTCAGGGAAACATTGTCTATGAACCTTAAACCGAAGAAGTTCCTCTTCGGAAGAATTTCAAGACTGAGCGGACTTAATTGGCAGCGCGGCCACTTAGGGAAGCTGGAATGTAATTAAGCTGTAGTCATAGAAACCAAGGCACCGTGGCAAGATGATGACAAACAAGGGAGCCAGGTCCTTGGAAGGCCGGGACGAAAGGGGTCGCCACTAAGAATGAGCAAAGAGCTGCCTGTGGTGTTGGGGAAAAGTGGGCTGAACCTCATAATGCCCACCTTAGATAAGACCTGAAGGAAATGGGGCGGGGGACAGGAGAGAAAGGAGCCTAGGCGACAAATAAAGCACTATCATGAAAATCCATTAACTACCCATCGTAAAATCATGAAGCTTCAGGGTCGCAAGGGATCACTGAGATTTTTCTTAATTAGAACAACCCAGCTACTCTTAACAGTTGACATGGCATTTAAATAGGGTAAGCATCACCTGTGCATACTGGTGGTGGGCCTGCTGTGATGTCATAGGATGTTCACCAACACTCTTAACTGTCCCAAGGGGGAAAGGGCCAGTGATAAAACATGGCCAAATTGTACAGTTTCTGTGACGGGCGTGAATTAAGGTCAGTTCTGACACAGTTCTTAGGGAGAAAATGAGCTGTGAGCAGGAAGAACCAGCGTGGCGTAGTGGTGACAGTGTTGGACTGGGACTCGGGAGATCCGGATTCTAGTCCCTGCTCGGCCATGAAACTCACTGGGTGACTTTGGGCCAGTCACTGACTCTCAGCCTAACCTACCTCAAAGGGTTGTTGTGAGGATAAAATGGAGAGGAGGAGGACGATTATGTAAGCCGCCTTGGGCTCCTTTCAGGAAAAAAGGCAGGGTATAAATATAATAAATAAATAAATAAGAGGGATGGATAATGGAGGCAGGGACACAAGACAGGTCAGGAGGCTGGTAAGCTCCATGGGGGGAAAGCCCAGGAGGCAGGGAAGATAAAAAGGACAGAGTGGCCAATGGCAGCAGTGGGACAGACTTCAGGTTTGGGATCTACTTTGGGTTTTTTCCTAGAACCCCAGCATCCATTGACCAGAACCCAGGTGCAACATAGTGGCATGGGTGGGTAGGGCAGGCATACACTAAGAATAAAAGAACAGGGTGCCTCTGAGCTCATGCTGAGTCCAGGAATTGTTGTGGTCAGTCCCAGAACCAAACCCACACACCCTGCACAAAAGAATCCATTCTTGGCTTCTCCACCAGATACTCTTTTTCAGCTGGTGGTGGTAGCAGGGAGAGCGCTTCACTGGTTGTTGTCTTTGTTTTGGGAGTCAGAAATCCTCCCTGATCTACTGCGAATCACCCAGAGATCTACCAGTAGATTGAGATCTACTCTCTGGCCTCCCCTGTCCTAAGGCAGGGCTCATATCCCATACTAAAATAGAGACAGGTGTTCCTGTAACGCCCCAATTCTTGCACTTAAATTCGCAGCCAGTTCACCTGCGCCCTGCTTTCCATATCCCCAGCACCACTCTGAAACCATTCTGAATGCTCCTCTCGTATATACCGCCCTGGTTCTTGTTGGTGCGCGTGTGCGTGAGCAGCAGAGTGCGTGTGCGCATGGGAGATTTAAAATCCTGTCTGTGTGCTAGCAGAGGCCTGTTATTCCACACACAGATCTTCCAGATCTCAGCTCCCCCCTTTTCGCAGCGTGCAGCGTGTTGTGAAGATGCCAGCCCAGCCTGCCTGTAATCCAACTTGCTTCCAGCTTCCCCGTTTGCAGATTAATCCATGGAGTCAGGAAACACTCTGTAACACCACAGGTCTAAGTCTACCTGTTTATTCACTTAGCAAGTAAAGTTCTACAGAGTATACATTTCCTAGTTACAGTCCATGTGCAGAGTATAAATGCATAGCAAGCATTACATCCAGTGGAGTAAGTTGAGCTTCACTCCACCTCAGCAAAGAAGTTACATTGTTGCAGTGACAAAAGTCCAGCAAGAAGAACAAAGGAGAAGAGAGAAAGCAGTCCTGCCTCTCTCTAAGATGGCTTCAGACAGAAAACAAGTTAGCACGTCATCAGAACATACAAACCATGTGACTAGCTCATAATGCTCCCACGGTCTAGGCTTCCCATGCGAAAAACACGAGAACCCAGAAAGACATAACAAACTTGTTTACAGCTATTCTGTTCTTTCCATGTGTAAACAGTGTGCTACAGCTGGTGAAGTGATACATATCACAACAGTTCTCACGACACAACAACCCATTGAGGGTAACTGGCCACGGTGGGTTGACATGTTGCCTGAACTCAGAATGCTTCCCACAGGGTGGCTTATTTTATTTTATTTTTTTTGCAACAAGCCACTCTGACAACCCATGGCTTGTTCTAGGGCAGTGTTCTCCAACCTTGGGTCCCCAGATGTTTTTGGCCTACAACTCCCAGCATGCCCCAGTCAGCGACGCTGGCTGGGGCATGCTGGGAGTTGTAGGCCAAAAACATCTGGGGACCCAAGGTTGGAGAACACTGTTCTAGGGGTTGTTTGATCCACAATGGGTTGTTGTGTCATCCGAACCCAGGAGAGCAATTTCATCATGGGTTTCAGGGATTGGCTGGTGAGTTGCTCAGCAAAAGTTGCAAAAAAACAAAACAAAACACCTGCTGCTCTTTGCAATCTCAGCCTTGCGGCCTCCAGGGACAACCCTTCCACCGATGCGCAAGTGGCACTTTGGAGCAACCATCACTGGTTCCCCACCCTTTTTTAAATTATTGTTTTAGTCCCAGGAAATTGTGCAATTGTGTTTGTCATTTCTATTATTGTTGTTGTCAGTCTTTTGCAGGTGCGCAGGTGCGTACTTACGGCTGTCTGATATAAGTAGTCTTGTCTCCTCGATGGCCTTGTCAGTTTCAGCTTTCAAGTAGGTAACAGCTTGAAAAGGCAAGGCTACATATAGGCTAATTAACACATAGTTGCCATCTGTCAATTGCCTAGCTATCAGTTGAAAAGTAAAGCGGGGGGGGGGGAGCAGCAAAAGTAGGTGCACCAAAAGGGGGTGGCGACAATATCACCCCCTTAGCACTGTAAACCTCTGGCTTTGAAGTGTTGATCTGACGGTTGTCTGAGCGTGGAAAGCTAAGCAGGGTCAGGCCTGGTTATGACTTGGATGGGAGGCCCCTCCTCTAGTTTCCTGCATTGAGCAGGGGGTCGGACTCGATAGCCTTGTAGGCTCTTTCCAACTCTATGATCCTATGATCATTTCAACTCTTCCCCAAGTTTCCACCTTCTTCAGAAAGGGGAGATAATTATTCACTCCTGCACTTACTATCAGGGCCCTGGTCCCGCAATCACACATTCTAGCACTCTGACACTTACTGCTGTGGTTATTGCAGGTCCCTGACAGTTTAAAAAAACACACCACACACACACACACACCACGAGGAGGGGGCCGAATGGGAGTGAGTAAATGGTGCCCCATTGGGGTGGGGGGGAGTGTAAGTACCATTGGTGCTGGTGCCCCATTTCCTCCGTCCCGTTCTTCTGCCACCTCTAAGGTTTTGTTTTTTTAAAACTGTCGGGAATATTTGCGCATCTTTTTGGACTGGGAAATATACACAAATGTAATAGCTGGGAAGTAAATGGAAGGGAAATTTGCACCCATTTAAGGGCAGGGCAGTGAACGGAGGGGAACTTTACACTAACAGAGTAACGAAGCAGTTACTGCAGGTGTGGAAATTTCCCCTCCATTTATTTGCCAGCCATCAAATTTGCATCTATTTCCCAGTCCCCCAAAATGCATGGTTTTTTTTGTTTTTTTTTAAATGCCAGGGACCTGCAGTAACCGCAGAAGCAAGTGCTCCACAAAGTGTGTGTGTGTGTGTGTGTGTGTGTGTGAGAATATCTCTCCTTTCTGGAGCAGCTAGAGACTCAAGGAAGTGTTGAAAAGGTGGAGGGTACTGAGAACCCTCAGTTCAACACTTCAAAGCCAGAGGTTTACATGGCTAAAGGGATGATACTGTCACCACCCCCTTTGGGTGCACCTACTTTCACCACTTTTCCCCCTTTACTTTTCTTTTTTTTTTTTTTTAATATTTTTATTTAAATTTTTAAACAATACAAAAAAAAATAACATACACAAATAACTAATATAGTGCTCCCATCACCATGGGACCAAATAATACAATGACTCTATAATTGTTCATTATTCCAAAAATACAACATATCTTGACAGGGTAAACTCCCTTTCCCCCTTTTTAACACATATTCCAAAAATAAACCCCAGATATCCTTGAAAACATTTTTCTTTAATTGACCCCTTTTGCATTTAATATTACAAGTCAACATATCATTCAATGCCATATCCCATACTTCTTTATACCAATCAGTAATAGTGAAAACTTGCTGAATTTTCCATTTCCTTGCTATCATTAGTCTACCTGCCGTTAACAAGTTTATAATTAATTCTTTAACATTTTGAGGACCAATCACCTTTTCCGTTATTGATAGCAAAGCTAGTTTAGGACAAACCTCTAAATCAGCTCCAACAATTTCTGATATTTCCTCAAAAATCATTTTCCAAAAATCCATTACATTTTTACAACTCCACCACATATGAGCATATGTACCCAACTCCTAACATCCTCGCCAACACATTGGAGAACATTTATTATCTATTCTATTTAATCTCACCGGAGTCAAATACCATCTCCAACCCCCCCCCTTTACTTTTCAGCTGACAGATAGGCATTGGACAGCTGGCGACTGTGCGCAAATTAGCCTCTATGTAACCTCCCCTTGTCATTTTCCACGTATGTTACTATTGCACTTTGCTCCCATCGACAGCTGAAACTTACAAAGCCATTGACAAGGCAAGACTACGCATATATGGGACAGCTGTAAGTGCACACTTGCGCACCTGCAAAAGAATGACCAAAAAAAGGGAGGGGTGGAACTGAAATACCACCCCAATTCCACTTCTTTGAAGATTTTTTTTTTAACAGCAGTGAACGTAAAGGAGTAGTGATTGGAGCAGGGAGGGGTCAAGACGGGTTCTGCCGTGAAGGGAATACCAGCTGGAAGCCACAGTGAGCCCGGTCATCTGTAGGGTGCACCGTGGGTTGTTCCATGAACAACCCCCACTGCATAGCTCATTCACAGGGTGGCTTCGTGTGATGTGCAAACCCACCTGTTAATTCTCCAATAGGGTATCTTATCTTATATGGGCTTTTCTAGCAAGCTGAGATGGAAACGTTTCCTTTTTTTTAGAACTTAAGAAAGTTTAATCTCTCAGTGGGAATCCTTCTCTTTTCTATAGGATGGCTGCAACGCAAATGCATATGAATGGGTGGTTATTTGCGGCGGGAGCAAGGCAGGAATGGAAAAGGAAGCAAAGCACCGGCATTCAGTGTACAGGCCTGTGTGTGCATACGAATTGGGGTGCACCTGGCCCCCCCGCCTCAGATTTAGAGACCAGAAAAGTGGCTGAAACATAAAGAAGGATGTGTGTGTGCATATGAACAACGTTTCAGAGGAATCGCCAAGGTCTCCCTAGAAAGGAATACTAGGAATGGTCACTAAAGAGAAGTACTAAAAAAATAGAGACTATCCCTGGCCAACAGGGAACAGCGGGCACACATGAGGTCTTCTGAAGGAGGAAGGGTCATGGGATGAAAGAGAGATCTGAAAGAAGGACCGGCAGAGAAGTCACAAAGCAAAGCAACGGAGGACTGGAGGCGAAAGAGTCGTTGTGGGGGTAGGGAGAACTTCGCATAGGGCCCAGAGGCAGGGTTGTTGGGCAAGAGAACATTGGATGTGTGGGGACTACAGGAAGGAATCAGGGACCCAGGGATAGATCTATCGATTTTGGTTTCTCTCAATTTTTCATTTTTCCAATCATAGGTTTGGTTTGTCCGGAGCTTTGAGAATTTTTCCAATCTTAGGTTCGTTTTGTCCCGAACTTTGAGAACTTCTCCAGCCTTCGGTTCGTTTTGTTCCAAACACTGAGAATTTTTCCAATCTTATTTTCAGTTCATTCTGAATTTTGCAGATGTTTCTCCAAAGTTTGCAGGAAAACACACATTTGTGTGTGTTTCTCCTAATCCACACATTTCTGTATGCAATTTTGCATTTTTAAACCTTATTTTTCACATATACATACATTTTTGTGTGCACACTTTCCCCTAATGCCTCATCCATCGGCCAGAGAACCAAGGGCCACTGGGAGGCTGCACCCCCTGCCTCCCAGGATTAACATCACAGCTAAGAGGAGACCAGCCTGACCCCGTACATCAGCCAAAGAAGGAACAGCTTCAGGGAGCTTGTTTTACCCTTCCCTGCCAGGAAAAAAAAGGGGGGGGATATTTAAGAACCCTGTAACGAAGAACTGGTGCCTGGGTTTTGCTTTCTTCCTCCTCCCTTCCAATCCCTCTTCCTTTTGCGTCATGTCTTTTAGATTGTAAGCCTGAGGGCAGGGGCTGTCTAATATTAATCTTTGTAAGCCACTCTGGGAGCTTTTTTTTTTTTTGGCTGAAGAGCAAGGTAAAAATGCTGTAAATAAAATAAATATAAATAAATGTTTGTATACCTTTTTTTTAAATTGGAGAACCCCATTGCAAAATTGGAGAATGAAGGATAGATGAGTTTCGGTTTGTGTATCGGTTCAAATGCGAACCAAATGAATTGCTCCTCCATCCCTAACAGGAGGCAGTGCGGCCAAAGAGTTGTGGGGTGGCGGGACTGAATGGCAGGTATTCATTTAAGAGAACCTGTGGGGTCTGAATCATTGCAACAGCATCATCGTGACCTCTGTTCTAGGGGGAATGTTGTGGTTGGTGCATTCCCAGGTGGCGCCCGTAATGGCTCACTACTACAGACACTACGATCTGCATCTGAGGCCTTTCTCCAGGTGCCACCTCTGAGGGAGGCGGCTCAAAGGGTGGTGACAAGGGGGAGGGCCTTCTCAGTGGTGGGCCCTCGCTTATGGAACCGAGGCCCGCCTGGCGCCAACTCTGGCATCCTTTTCGGCGCCAGGTTAAGACTGCCCTCTTAACGGGATATGGGGGACACGCCAGCTGTTTTTAACAGGGCCAGTTAAACAGGTCTAGTTTTATTTTTTTTTAATTGAAATTGTTTTAGTTGTTTTAAATGTTGCCTATTGAAATGTGATGCTGCATTTTATGGCATCTGCGCATTTTATGCTGTATTTTTCTTATTATTGTATCTATGTTTTATGAATTGCTGTGAACCACCCAGAGAGTTTCGGCTATTGGGCAGTATAGAAAATAAATAAATAAATAAATAAATATTATAATAATAATGGCTCCGCACCTCATATTTCACTAGAAGAAACCTTTGCTTCCCCCACCCCCCACCTAATTAGCTTCAGACCGCACCGTGTGTTGGGGGGGGGGGCGATCGGATCGAAAAAGAGAAGCGTTCTCTCAGTCCGAGGCAGAGCCGGCCACCAATCGGAAGGGACACCTCTTGGAGGAAGCCCATGTATCACCACAAGTGCCCAAGTCAATGGAAAGCATGTTAGGTGGAGAACAAGAGGTCCCCCGCTAGCAAGCTCTTATCTCGGTTTTTGTCTCCCACTGAAGGTGTCCCTCATTAGCCGGTGTGTTAACAAGAGCTCTCAATAGCTTCCTTAACGGCCGGGCGCCTCTGAATATTCATGAAGCGGTGGAGAGAATGTGGGAAAGCAAACAAGGGGAAGAAAAGGCAGCCAAGGGCTGGCCCATTGTCCGAAGAGGAGGCTCAAAGGCACTGTGGGAAAAAGGGGGCTTGAATCGCCAGCACAACAATAGGGTGTGTGTTCTGCCCCCCCCCCAGTAAAGCACGTCCCATCTGCCCCGGGTAAGTCCTTTTCAATGTAAGACAAGAGTGATGGATTTTTCCACGCCACTCATACCACCAGAGCACACACCACAACAGCTTTCCTCAACCTAGTACCCTCCAGAGGTGTTGGACTGCAACCCCCATCATTCCCAGCCAGCACGCTGGCTGGGAATGATGGGGGTTGCAGTCCAACACCTCTGGAGGGTGCTGGGCACGGTGAAGCCTGCACTACTAACTTTAACTGGGAACTGCAGTTTTGAGAGGGGAGAGAGGGGTCCACTAGCAGAGAATACTCCGCACCCTCACCAAAGCATCAGTACCCAGGATGCTTTGGGGGAAGCCGTGGCAGTTAAAGAAAAAAAGCAAGCTGATATCACTTTCTAGTGCAGATATTATGCCCTTAGGAAACAGTGGCTGGGTTCAGACAACACGATAACTCATACTCAAGGGTTGGGTGTGGGTCGTCGTTGAACCGTGGGTTGCTGTTGAACCGCGAGTTATCGTATTGTCTGAACCCAGCTGAGATAACAAGCCATGGCTTGTTAACCGCAGAAAACCCATGAAGAGAACCCATGGCTTGTTCTTGGATTGTGAACTGTGGGTCGTTCACCATGGTTTGTTATCTCAGCTGGGTTCAGACAACACGATAACCCCTGTTTCAACAGCAACCCGTGGTTCAATGACATCCCAGACCCAACCCTTGAGTGTGGGTTATCGTGTTGTCTCTGAACCCAGTCTACGTGTGCTTTCAGATGCGGCATTTATTGTGCAATCACCCTGCCTCATTCACAGAATTTGACATGGGGGCTGCTTCCAGATGGAGGGATCCCAGCACTGCTATTCTGAAGGCGTTGTGCAGCTATTCTGTCTTTTTTCCCCTTAACAGATTTTTTCCGCAATAAGAAAAAAGACAAAATAAGCCATGGGGAAACAGAGGAGGTTTACGGGTGGAAGATGACAACTTCTGTAGCCCCCATGCCATTCTTTGAACGTGGCAGGCTAACAGCATCATAAGAGCCTCATCTGGAAGCACCCAGGGTCCAGACATCTGGATGTGGAGAGCACATGAAGAAGCTAAGCAGGCATGAGCAGCCGGGTCAGTGCTTGGAGGGGTGACTGCCTGGGCTGCCCACATCTGTTCCCCTGCATTGAGCAGCGGGCTGGACTCGGTGGCCTTATAGGCCCCTTCCAACTCTACTATTCTATGATCTCCATTATATTATTATTATTATTATTATTATTATTATTATTATTATTATTATCAGTGCTTTTTTTCTGGAGAAAAAGGTACCGGAACTCTTGGATTACATTTCCTCGGGAGTAGATGGCGATTAAATTGTAATGCAATTAATAGAAGAAAAGGTGCTGGAACTCAGTTCCGGTGAGTTCCACCAGAAAAAAAGCCCTGATTATTATTATTATTATCATCATCATCATCATCATCATCATCATCATCTCCTGCCTTTTTTCCTCTTGCAAGGAACCCAAGGCGGCTTACATATCTCCAGGAGTCCCCGTCCAACGCTCCCAACCGCTACGCCACACGGGCTCTCCATCTTCCATTTGTAACACGCCCGTGCTTTCCCATCACTTCTGCAGCCTTTTTTTCTTACCACTGAAAATCCATCAAGGAGGGAAGGAGGGAATGGCTGCACGACATCCCTTGACTGGTAGCGCCAGAAAACCATCCACCTGGCTGCAATCCCAAGCATGCATACCTGGGAGTAAGCCCCGCGGTCGAATACAGCAGGACGTAATCTGAGTGAACCGCCATGGGATCGTGCTTTCGGAGCCAAGCTGCGCAATCAGCAACCCCATGGGACAGAGCCCTTGCTGGACTGTACCACTTTTTCACACCGGAGGTGTGGGATTGACCTCGATTGATTGATTGATTGATTGATCCATCGATTTCATTTCTACAGTGCCCAATAGCCGACGCTCCCTGGGTGGTTTACAACAGTGCAAGTTAAAATCAAATAGCCCCTTCCCGCTCCTCTATATACAACCAGCACATCAGGGAGATGTTTTTAGACAAGGGATTAGCAACCAGAGGCTCAGGGCCAAATCCACCCCAGTGAGGAATAACAGTTGGCCTTTTGTTCGTCGAGTCACAGGCAACAAGAACCGGGTGTGGAAGAACTAATAGTACGGCCCACGGGACATACTTTAGGGGATGAGTGTGTGACTTGCATTGATCCCACTCCCCCACCCCTTTACCAAGCAGACATCTCACGTAGAGTGAATTGCGGAGTTCTTGTCTTTAAAACAGGGCAAAAGGTGGAGGAGAACTGATGTAAAAAGAAAGGTGGTGTTTTTGTGTAGGCTTTTATTTCTCCAACCGACCACCCCTGCTGAAAAGTGGGGGCCAGACGCAAGGCATTCTAGTTCCCCAAAATGCCAGCCTCTCCGACTCGCCTTTCTTCAGAAAGTTTTCAAACTTTTGCACGTCCGCCCATGAGTCAAGACTTAGTTTTCACTCAACAAATCAATGAATGGAAACAGATTTGAGGGTAGGAGCCCATGGGCTGGTTCACGGATAACAACAGCTGCTGGAATGAAGGGGGGGGGCGGACGACAAAGAAAGAGATTTATTTATTTTTTTTACAAATGGAAGGGGGTGAAGGCAGACTGTGAATCGCAGCTGGAGCAATGGAAACAGCACCAAAAACAAAACAAAACAAAATTTAAAAAGAAGAAAGAAAGAAAGAAAGAAAAGGGAAAGCACACACTCTGCCCTTAAAAGGCCCTTGGTGTTTACTTGCCTATTTGACAGGAAATAAAACCTAAGAAAGAAAATTAAAAAGCTCTGGGAAAGCTAATCATCACAAACAACCCAGTTAGGAGAGCCAAAGAGCTTTTCTGAGCAAGTAAACCAAACACGGAATACAAAGCAGAGGAGACCGGTCTCTCAGCTGACAGCCGCAGGGCTCTCCAAGGGAGCTTGCCTCCCCTGGCAAGGAGAAACAGATCCTGGAACATGCCTGCCTGTCTCTGAATGGCCCAGGGGTGGGCAGGACATATTCATGGCTTCTCCACACAGTTGCTGGAGAAAGCCAGCCCTGCAAAGCGAACAGCAGTTCCCGAAGTGGCAGAGGGCAGGCCGGCGGAGGCAGGGATAAAGCGGTGTACGAGAAAGAGAAGACAGCATTCATTTCCTACATTTATTTATTAACCTTCTCTTCACTTGGACTGTACCACTTTTTCACAATACATGATCAACTTAAGGAATCCACGGACACATGATGGGGTGGTGGTGACGGCCACTCCCTTTCTGGACTGAACCAGTTCATATACACAGATCGGTCCAGCACCATGTTAGCTAAGTAGAATTTCCACATCCAGGAGCAGAATGAGGAGACATATTGCAGAGGAAGGCAGATGGCAGATTTCCATGTCTATAGGCTTCTCCGAAGCATCTGGCTGGCTACATCACATAAAGCTGAATTAGACGGACCTTTGGTCTGGTCCAGCAGGACCTGCTGTTACATTTTTCCTTCTTCTTGGCCGATAAGACTGTTTTCTAGGCTGCTATCCTGTATGTACACCTTTCTGCTGGTAAGCCCCACCGAAGACAGTGGGAGTTACTTCCAACTTCCAAGTAAACATGCACAGGGTTGCGCTGCTCAAAAGGTCATTGGCAAACGTCGTCCCTTTATTTATTATTCGCATTTATTTATTTCATTTCATTTCCGTATCATCCAATAACTAAAGTTCTCGGGGCAGTTCGCAAAACTCACAATCCAAAAACACAACAGAATAACACATAATATGAAATCTTTAACATCTTTAACGTCGAAATTTAAAAACAATTTAAAACAGCCAAAAATGTATATATCACCTTATTTGCTAAAAAGCCATCAAGGCAGTGTACAAAAATTTAAAAGAATAAAAACACAATTAAAAAAAAAAAAAAACATCTTCACACCCGTTCTAAAGGCCAAGAAAATAAATACCGTAAATAAATAAAATAAGATATACCGGTAGATAAGAAAACGGTGGTTTGCAGACATGCCCTAAGGCAGAGCTCTCCAACCTTGGGTCCCCAGATGTTGCTGGCCTACAGCTCCCAGCATACCCAGCCAGCATGGCTAATGGCAAGGGATTCTGGGAGCTGTAGTCCAGCAACATCTGGGGACCCAAGGTTGGGGAGCCCTGCTCTAAGGTCTCATGAGGCTACTGAGTGACTCTGCCAATTAAAGGTTGTGTTTTATTCCGGTCCTCATTTTGCTGTTTATATCCATGGATGCAGAGATGGGGGAGGAAATTCAGTCAGTTCACATTTTAATGTGTGGGCTTACACATTTGAACCAATATGCCAGTGTTCTCCAACCTTGGGTCCCCAGATGTTTTTGGCCTACAACTCCCAGCATGCCCCAGCCAGCGTCGCTGGCTGGGGCATGCTGGGAGTTGTAGGCCAAAAACATCTGGGGACCCAAGGTTGGAGAACACTGCAATATGCCAACTGAAACTCAGTTATGGCGCAATCCAACGGGGATGCCCGTAACCCTCCAAACTCGGAGGCATCTTATGGAAGGCAGGAGGATCATCACTGAGGCAAAGGCCGCCCCAGTGCTCCTACCGCCCTGCACATCACTGAGATGGCTGATTTCGGCCATCTAAGCGTGGCACTTCGGAGCCGGAGGGAAGGAGGCTGAGGAGACCTTGGCAGTGCCGGTCTCTTCTCCTCCCTGTCTCCCAGAATGCCCCCCCCCCAAAGCCATTCTCCAAGGTTGCTTTTACGACCTCGGAGAATCAGCCGGCACGGTTCTTTCTGCGCCAGCTGCAAGGAGGGGAGGGGGATCCGAGTGCAGATCCCCAGCTACGAGGTCGGAGCGATTTCCCGACCTTGTAGCTGGGAAACTGAACATTCCTACGGCCGGTGGTGCGCTGCCCACCTCCAAAATTTGCACTTCTCCAAATCTCGCAACGAATCTCTCCGATCCAAAGATGTGTACAACAGTGTGGATATTAGGAGAACATACACACAAAAGTGCATAAATGAGTGGAAATAACATTTAAAAATATGCTTGCAAAGTTGTTTTTTTAAAAGAAATCACAACATTTGGGAGGAACCAAAGCTAAGATTGGGGGGGGGGGGGGAAAGAGAGAGAAGCTGAGAGGAACCAAAATATTCAGGTTTGTTCATCCCTAAATTGGACCTCAAAACATTACAATCCTCATTGACAAATTTCCAGTATATTTCTTTCTAGGAACAGCATCATATTATACCACATTTGCAAACATCTTCTACTGCCCAGGTGACACAGAACATATACGTAAGCGCATTGGTCTGATGTTACTTTACGATTGCGCCCCTCTTCAAGCACTCAAGAAGATGGCTTTGCGTGAAGTCGCACAGGGCTGGGGCGGCTTTTCGACGAGAGGCAATGTCAAATCGAGGAAACAATTCTCTAAAATGGGTGATCCTTTTAAATAACGGAGATATGGTGAAAAGAATGAATTCTTAATCTGCTCCATGTCTTTATGATTCACTGAGCGCCTTCTTGACGCATTCACGCACGAGCTCTGAGCTCCAATTTCTGACAATAGTGGGATCAATCCCAAATGCCTACAGATTAGTCTCACACTTAGGCTGCCAACAGTTTGGACGCTGGTGTCTTCCCAGGTCCAAGAAATATTTGCTGGGAAGAGCCTCCAGCCCATTTTAAAGTACAGTCATGCCTTGGACTGAGAGCATAATTTGTTCCGGAAACGGTGCTTGTAATCCAAAACACTCTTATATCAAAACGAAATCCCGCCCCCCCCCAAAAAAATTGGTACAGAGATTTTTAATTTCAGCCGTACTGCAGTACTTGTCTTGCAAGACGTCACTTGTATGTCAAGTCAAAAATAAATAAATAAATATTTAAACATCTGCTTGTCTTGCAAAATGCTCTCAAACCAAGTTACTTGCAATCCAAGGAATGACTGTAATAGGAAAGGACAGTCTTGAAAACACAGCGCAGCTTGACAGACAGAAACCCCACTTCGGCCCCAGCGACTGCGATAGGACTCCTGGGGGCAGCCCTCTTGAAAGGGGGCTGTGGACACAATCCCATGCTTGTTTAGGCAGAAAAAAATCCTACAACTCCCAGCATTCCCCAGCCAGCATGGCTGGGGAATGCTGGGATTTGTAGGACCATCTTCTTCCAAACACGAATAGGATTGTGCCCTTAACATTTGATATTGCGGTACATCCAGATGGAGTGGCACAGAGAGACAGAAAGGGCTGTGCAATCCTACAGTGCTTCAGCGACCAGGACCGGTGCAGGGCAGTTTGGCGCCCTAGGCTAAATTATATTTAGCGCCCCCCCTCGTGCCGTGGGGGGGGCTCCGGAAAGCAGCCCTGCTCTGCAACCTCCCGCCCCCCCCGCCGCCACCGGACCCCCCCCGCACGCTGCCGCTGCCGCTGCCGCCCCCCCACCTACCTTCCCAGTCCGACGCCTCCTCCGAAAAGGGACCCCCGCGCTCTGTTTTTGGCCGGGGGAAACCAGAGCAACAGGGCTGTTTAAGCCCTGTTGCCCTGGTACTTCCCGCCAAAACAGAGCGCGGGCGGGGCTCCGGAAACAGCACGGAGAAGGTAGGTGTTGGGGGGGAGGCGGCGCGGAGGAGAGTTGAAGCGAAGCGAAGCGAGGCGAGGTGGGGGGGAGGCGGCGCGGGGGGGAGGCGGCGCAGAGGCGAAGCGAGGCGAGGTGGGAGGCGGCGCGGAGGCGAGGCAAGGTAGGGGGGAGGCGCCCAGGCTCGGCCCCACCACTACTCCGGGCGCACTTACCTGGCTTTCTCGGAGACGAGGGCGGGCGGGCAGGGCAGGAGCGCGCCGGCAGCGAAGAGGAGCGCAGCGTTCTGCGCCCTCTTCCGCTACGCGCCCTAGGCAACCGCCTAGTTGGCCTAGCGGTAGCGCCGGCCCTGTCAGCGACCCATCCACTTTTGCCTCAGACCCCACCCATTTTTATGCTAGTTCCGCCCACCACTGGCTGCAGCCCCCAACTGACTTCTCCTGTGGCTCCACAGCCCTTAAAAGTTGCCCAGCCCTGCTCCAACCACTACACCACACTGGCTCCTATTTCCTTGTTTTCCCTCTACGCATATGAATTCCACTCACATATGCACGCCTGCCACCCGAGGAAAAGACTTCATGCATCTGATCAATACCGGGCTCTCTAGCTTCTTCTGGGGTGGTGGTGGGGGTGTTGTGAGTTTTGTTTTGTTGTCGTCTTTTCTGCTGCTTTTGCATTGCATGGTTTTGTGTGTTCTGTTTTGTATTGAAATTGTTTTTATGTTTGCTTATTGCAAGCTGCCCAGAGAACGTGGTTATGGGGTGGCCTACAAAAGTCATAAAGTAAAATAAGAAATGAATTTTATTACTTCATAAGCAGTTTTATTTAGATTTTGCCAGAAGAACTGGAGAAAGCGAACTGGTGGTCCCGACTCTTGAAGTGTAACCTCTGAGGCTGAAATTTGGGCAATGCACGAAGTTAGACCGTCTGGATGTACCACAAAATCAAGCATTAAGGGCGCAATCCTATGCATGTTTAGACTCCATCCCTGCTCTTCGTCTTGCCCACAGGCACACTCACTTAAAAAAAAATATCCCCATGCAGAGAAAGGCATGATGGAGCTCTGCACCTCTCTCTGCACGGACAAAGGGACTCAGCTGGGGTTTAGCCGACTCCCGCAAGCCCCAACCGAATCATAGAATCATGGAATCATAGAAAAGTAGAGTTGGAAGGGGCCTACAAGGCCATCGAGTCCAACCCCCTGCTCAACGCAGGAATCCAGGTCAAAGCATCCCTGACAGATGGCCGTCCAGCCGCACCTTGAATGCCTCCAGAGTGGGAGAGCCCACCACCTCCCTAGGGAGTTGGTTCCATTGTCTTATTGCTCTGACAGTCAGGGAGTTTTTCCTGATGTTTAGGTGGAATCTGGGTTCCTGTAACTTGAGCCCGTTATTCCGTGTCCTGTAAACTGGGATGATCGAGAAGAGATCCTGGCCCTCCCCTGTGTGACAACCCTTCAAGTACTGGAAGAGTGCGAACATATCTCCCCTCAGTCTCCTCTTCTGAAGGCTAAACATGCCCAGTTCTTTCAGTCCCTCCTCATAGGGCCTTGTTTCCAGCCCCTTTATCATCCTTGCTTGTTGCCCTCCTCTGAACCCTCTCCAGTTTGTCTACGACTACGTCCTTCTTAAAGTGTGGTGCCCAGAACTGGACGCAGTACTCAAGATGAGGCCTAACCAGTGCCGAGTCAGGCTGCTTCTTCCCGTGCCATATGTGTCCCAACTGGGACTTGGCTGGGACTTGCAGGGGCGACTCAGGTCTAGCTCGGTTCAGAGTCGCCCTAAATAATTTTTTCTTCTTTGGCAAATGTCTGTATTCGTGGCCAATCGTTGCCATATTCCGAAGGCTGGTAGGGTAAGGATATCAGAAATATGGAATCGCCGGTGGCTCTGCTTGCCTGCCTACGCTTCTACATTGCACCAATTTAGATTAATTTAGATTAAAAATTTACATTAATTTTGTATTTGTGAGTTTTTAGAAATAACTAACGTGGGCCACAATTACAATTTTTTGCCTCGATTTTTGAATCACCTATGCACACTGTTCTGTAATATCATCCGCTCCTTGAGGTAAATTGCATCTGAGCTGGAGGAAATCAGCGCTCAGCAAGGCATCTTCAAAATTTGACCTGTACCGTGTGATTCCATTTTCATCTACGAGGCCCACATTGAACAAGCAGGGAATTATGGGCATTCTCCAATAGACTCCCATGAGCCAGACAGTAAAAATCCATTATTAGAGGCCAGTGATCGCTTTGGGGATTATCACCTACTGCAGAATTCTGAAAATACGGCACGGCAGACCGAGATAACAATATGCAGTCCATGATACTTTCTCCTTTATGGGAAGAAAATGTGTAGCAGCATCCCAGAGGACATCTGTGCATTTCCATTGTGATTTTCTAGGCGGCATTTTGAAATAACCTTTAAAAAGTTTACGCCTGTCTCTTTAGGTTTCCTGGATTAGAGGCAGTGTCATGCCTGAGCCCAATCCTGGCTGGGATGACTCTTCGGATGAGGATGTGGATACCGCAGCGCAGAGCCTGTGGGTCCTCCTGACCCTTCCGATACCGCAGGCATCTCCAGAGAAGCTATATTGGGGGCCCTCCAGTACTGTTAGACTCCGAGGAACAGGACGGAACCCTGGCTGGGGGGCTGCACCTGCCCCACAGAGTGAGAGAAGGAGGCCAAGTATCTGCCCAGCCTGTATTGGCCCCAGTGGGAGCTTCCCTTGAAATGCAAATAGCTTTGGAGAGGCAATTTTGTTGGGATCGTGACAGGGAGAGAAAAAGTTAAACTCCCTAGTCCCTACCCTCCTGACTCCCAAGGCGCCTCAAGCTTCAAAGTGCACTCTAATTGCATTTACACAGTTCAAGGTGCGGGTATGGGTACTTATCCGTAAAGCCCTAAGTGGCTTAGGACCCAAATACTTTTACCAACCCTGCAAATCCCGCCACCACTGGGACCCCTGCAAGGTGTTCCTGCCCCGTTATCGATCTGTCCATGCATTAGACTCCGCTGCTGAGGCCCTGCTCCAGCTACCTCTTATCAGAGGTATACCACTTAACAACAAAGGAGAAGGCCTTCTCAGCGTTGGCACCCTGGTTGTGGAATGCCCTCCCAAAAGAGGCTGCCTGGCACCTACATTACAGTCTTTCCAGAGCCAGACCTAAATGCCATTCCAGCAGAGACAAAAGTTGGCAGAGTTACAGGTGAAACTCTTTCCTTTGAGTACACACTCAACAAAGTGTGTACTTTGTGTACCTGTAGTGTGTACCTGTAGTTCATAGAATCATAGAAAAGTAGAGTTGGAAGGGGCCTACAAGGCCATCGAGTCCAACCCCCTGCTCAATGCAGGAATACAGGTCAAAGCATCTCTGACAGATGTCTGTCCAGCCGCACCTTGAATGCCTCCAGACTGGGAGAGCCCAGCACCTCCCTAGGTAGTTGATTCCATTGTCTTATTGCTCTGACAGTCAGGAAATTTTTCCTGATGTTTAGGTGGAATCTAGGTTCCTGTAACTTGAGCCCATTATTCCGTGTCCTGCAAACTGGAATGAACGAGAAGAGATCTTTGCCCTCCTCTGTGTGACATCCCTTCAAATACTGGAAGAGTGCGATCATATCTCCCCTCAGTCTCCTCTTCTGAAGGCTAAACATGCCCAGTTCTTTCAGTCTCTCCTCATAGGGCCTTGTTTCCAGTCCCTTTATCATCCTTGTTGCCCTCCTCTGAACCCTCTCCAGTTTGTCTATGTCCTTCTGAAAGTGAGGTGCCCAGAACTGGATGCAGTACTCAAGATGAGGCCTAACCAGTGCCGAGTAAAGGGGAATTATCACTTCCCGCGATTTGGAAGCTATACTTCTATTAATACAGCCCAAAATTGCATTTGCCTTCTTTGCAGCCACGTCGCATTGCTGGCTCATATTCAGTTTGTGATCTACCACAATTCCAAGATCCTTCTCACTTGTAGTATTGTTGAGCCAAGTGTCCCCCATTCTGTAACTCTGCATTTGGTTTCCTCTCCCTAGGTGCAGCACTTGGCATTTATCCCTGTTAAATTTCATTCTGTTGTTTTCGGCCCAGCGCTCCAGCCTATCGAGGTCACTTTGAATTTTGTTTCTGTCTTCCAGAGTATTAGCTGTTCCACCCAACTTTGTGTCATCTGCAAATTTGATAAGCATTCGCTGTACCTCCTCATCCAAGTCATTAATAAAAATGTTGAAGAGCACCGGGCCCAGGACCGAGCCCTGTGGTATCCCGCTCGTTACCTCTCCCCAGTTTGAGAAGGAACCATTGATAAGCACTCTTTGAGTCCGATTCTTTAGCCAATTGTGGATCCACCTGATAGTTGTTCCATCTAGCCCACTCTTAGCTAGCTTACTAATCAGGATATCATGAGGCACTTTGTCGAAAGCTTTGCTGAAGTCCAGGTATATAATGTCCACAGCATTCCCACAGTCCACAAGGGAGGTTACCCGATCAAAAAATGAGATCAGATTAGTCTGACAGGATTTGTTCTTGACAGGGAGCACACAACTCCTGTTAACAGCTCCACTGGCTCCCAGTCTGTTTCCGGGCACAATTCAAAGTGCTGGTTATGACCTATAAAGCCCTATGTGGCTTGGGTCCAGGTTATCTGAAAGACCATATTCTCCCTTTCGGGATCCTCAGGGGAGGCCCTTCTCTTGGTTCCACCACCATCTCAGGCACACCTGGCAGGAATTTGGCAGAGAGCCTTCTTGGTTGCTGCCGCAACACTCTGGAATTCCCTCCCTCCCCAGGGAGACTAGAATGGCGCCCTCCTTGATATGCTTCCAGAGGCTGGCAAAACCTTCTTTGTTCCAGCAGGCCTTTGGGAATAGCTTGGACCTGTGGGAATGCGATGGATTAGTACTGTTGATATTGTTATTGTTGTTTTAACGTTGATATTTTATATAATTTTAATATTTTAGCTAATTTAATTATATTTTTAACTTTTGTATATTTCTATTGATATGTTTTAATTGTACAAGTTTTAATGTTGTAACGCCGCCTTGAGTCCCAGTACTGGGGGGGAAGGCAGGATGATAATAACAATAACAATAACAATAACAATAACAATAACAACAACAACAACAACAACAACAACAATAATAATAATAATAATATACTACTACTACTACTACACAGAGAAAAAAGACATTTGTATCTAGGCATTCTCCTTCTCCAACTAGTGCTGGATTCCCTCTAGCAGCTTTATAGCAGGGGGACAGAGTAAACTGTCCCATTCTGTGGTTTCTTGTGGCTGGCAGGGGAAGCTGACAGCCTCTGATGGCAAGAAGAAAATAGGACCTTTGATAGTTCCAAGTGTTCCTGCTGGCTGGAACTCTCTCCTGCTACAACAATAGGAGGATGTTGTCTCAGCAGGGAGCAAAAGCCAACTGAAGCCTCATGTAGGCTGTCGAATGCCCTGTAGTACCTGCTAATGAAGATACTTAGAGACCACCACTACATTTGTTTCATGGGTAGAACTGGCGGTGGTAGTGATGGTGTAGCCTTTTTGGGCTCTGGTGAGAGAAGGCGGCCACCATGATGAAGGATGCCATAGGTGAGAGCTAGGGCCAAGGTGATGGCCCAGGTGAGATATGTCTGCCCAGTCTTTGTGAGTTCATAGAATCATAGAATCATAGAAAAGTAGAGTTGGAAGGGGCCTAGAAGGCCATCGAGTCCAACCCCCTGCTCAATGCAGGAATCCAGGTCAAAGCATCCCTCACAGATGGCGGTCCAGCTGCACCTTGAATGCCTCCAGAGTGGGAGAGCCCACCACCTCCCTAGGTAGTTGATTCCATTGTCTTATTGCTCTGACAGTCAGGAAATTTTTCCTGATGTTTAGGTGGAATCTGGGTTCCTGTAACTTGAGCCCATTATTCCATGTCCTGCAAACTGGGATGATCGAGAAGAGATCCTGGCCCTCCTCTGTGTGACATCCCTTCAAGTACTGGAAGAGTGCGATCATATCTCCCCTCAGTCTCCTCTTCTGAAGGCTAAACATGCCCAGTTCTTTCAGTCTCTCCTCATAGGGCCTTGTTTCCAGTCCCTTTATCATCCTTGTTGCCCTCCTCTGAACCCTCTCCAGTTTGTCTACATCCTTCTTAAAGTGTGGTGCCCAGAACTGGACGCAGTACTCAAGATGAGGCCTAACCAGTGCCGAGTAAAGGGGAATTATCACTTCACGTGATTTGGAAGCTATACTTCTATTAATGCAGCCCAAAATAGCATTTGCCTTCTTTGCAGCCACATCACATTGCTGGCTCATATTTAGTTTGTGATCTACCACAATTCCAAGATCCTTCTCACTTGTAGTATTGTTGAGCCAAGTGTCCCCCATTCTGTAACTCTGCATTTGGTTTCCTCTCCCTAGGTGCAGCACTTGGCATTTATCCCTATTAAATTTCATTCTGTTGTTTTCAGCCCAGCGCTCCAGCCTATCGAGGTCACTTTGAATTTTGTTTCTGTCTTCCAGAGTATTAGCTGTTCCACCCAACTTTGTGTCATCTGCAAATTTGATAAGCATTCGCTGTACCTCCTCATCCAAGTCATTAATAAAAATGTTGAAGAGCACTGGGCCCAGGACCGAGCCCTGTGGTACCCCGCTCGTTACCTCTCCCCAGTTTGAGAAGGAACCATTGATAAGCACTCTTTGAGTCCGATTCTGTAGCCAATTGTGGATCCACCTGATAGTTGTTCCATCTAGCCCACTTTTAGCTAGCTTGCTAATCAGGATATCATGAGGCACTTTGTCGAAAGCCTTGCTGAAGTCCAGATAAACTATGTCCACCGCATTCCCACAGTCCACAAGGGAGGTTACCCGATCAAAAAATGAGATCAGATTAGTCTGGCAGGATTTGTTCTTGACAAATCCATGCTGGCTTCTAGTGATCACTGCATTGTTTTCAAGGTGCTTGCAGACTGACTTCTTTATAATCTGCTCCAAAAATTTCCCAGGGATTGCTGTCAGACTGACTGGCCTATAGTTCCCAGGTTCCTCCTTCTTGCCCTTTTTGAAGATGGGAACAACATTTGCCCTCCTCCAGTCATCTGGCACTTCACCTGTCCTCCATGATTTCTCAAAGATAATAATAGACAGTGGTTCTGAGAGTTCTTCTGCCAGTTCCTTTATTACTCTAGGATGTAGCTCATCAGGCCCTGGAGATTTAAGCTCATTCAGAGTAACCAGGTGCTCCTTGACCATTTGCCTTTCAATCTCAAGCTGCAATCCTGCCCCTTCAGTCTGCACTTCAGGTTTGCCCGGGGGGTCATAGACCCTCTTTTGGGAGAAGACTGAGCCGAAGTAGGAATTGAACACTTCTGCCTTTTCTTTGTCTTCTGTTATCAATTTGCCATCCTTATTGCATAGTTGAACCACCAGTTCTTTCCTCTGTCTTTTACTGTGCATGTATCTGTGTGAGGGATTGAGGCCTACTCAGGCTTGAGTTTGTTGAAGCCTGAAGGCCCAAACACTTCCCTCGAGTAGTGAAGCCTGAAGGCCCAAACACTTGGAGGGGAGGGGGAGTTTGAGAGTTTTAAGTTACCCAATAGAAGTTAAGAATTAGATATCCTATTCAAGGTCACATGATTATAACCTTCCATTCCTGGGAAGGCTATATATGTGGGGTGTGGTCAGCTAGCAGTCAGTGTGTGCTGGGAGAGAGCTGGAGGCAGCAGCACAGAAACAGCAGAGAGAAGCAGAGAGAGAGAAAGAGAAACTGGCTGCATAGCAGATAGGTAGTCTGAAGTAACTAGAGAACATTGGATGGTTTGTTTGTTTGTTTTATTTCATCATACTTGCTTTTGAATTATAACCACTCTATTAAGTAAAGACCCTAATATTACTAGTAAAGTGTTGTTGTTTACCCTGGAGTTTGGAGTGACTTATTCACCACGTCTACAGCCTACACCCACGTTACTGGAAGCAGGCAAAGGACTTGATAACCTAGAGAGGGAAGAGGCAGAGATCTCCCAAAGGCAGATCAAGGGGTCCCTGCAGTAGCGGAACCTTGACAATCTGAAGAAAGCTTTCTTGTTGTTTTTAGCATCCCTCGCTAACCTTAGCTCATTCTCAGCTTTAGCCTTCCTGACACTATTCCTGCAGTTCTGTGCTACCTGCCTGTACTCTTCCCTTGTAGCCTGTACTTCCTTCCACTTCCTATATGTGTCCTTTTTTGTTTTCAGGTCATCTTTGAGTTTATTGTGAAGCCACATTGGCTTCTTCTGTTGCCCTCAGCTTTTTTTCCTTATGGAAATTGTTTGCAATTGTGCCTTTAAAATTTCCTTTTTTAAAAACTCCCACCCATCCTGGGCTCCTTTTCTCATTAGAGTCGCTTGCCATGGGACCTTACTTATCATTGTTCTGAGTTTGTTAAAATTGGCTTTCCTAAAATCCAGGGTACGTGTTTGGCTACACTCAGCTTTTGCTTCCGTTAGAATCAAGAACTCAAGTATAACATGGTCACTTTCCCCCAGAGTTCCCGAAACTGCCACTTTATCCACTAACTCGTCTCTGTTGGTTAGAATCAGGTCAAGGATAGCCGATCCTCTAGTTCCTTCCTCCACTTTCTGTAGGAGGAAGTTATCAGCAGCACAGCTCAGGAATTTCTTGGAGGGGCCATGCTTGGCTGAATAAGTCTCCCAACAGATATCAGGGAAATTGAAGTCTCCCATTACTACCACATCATGCCTCCTTGAAACATTTGCAATTTGCTTTTCAAAAGTTTCCTCCTCGTCTTCTCCTTGATTGGGTGGTCGGCAGTAGACTCCAACCGCCATGTTCATCTTATCCTTTGCCCCCTTTATTTTAACCCAGATGCTCTCAATGGGGCTGCCAAGCTCCTCTTCCTGTATCTCTGTGCAGAGATACATATCTTTAACATACAGCACAACTCTACCTCCCTTTCTGTTGCTTCTGTTCCTTTTGAATAAGTTATACCCTTCAATCGCTGTATTCCAGCCATGGGAGTCATCCCACCAGGTTTCAGTTATCCCTATCACGTCATATCTGCCCTCATGTATCAAGATTTCAAATTCGTCCTGTTTGTTGCCCATACTCTGGGCATTAGTATAGAGCAGTGATGGCAAACCTTTTTGAGCCCGAGTGCCCAAACTGCAACACAAAACCAACTTATTTATTTCAAAGTGCCAACACTGCAATTAAACCTGAATACCGAGGTTTTAGTTTTAGAAAAACAGCTCATACAGTTGTCCGAACTAATTAACATCTTTTGTCTTAAAACACAATAACAGAGCTTTCAATGATACAGTTTTTTGTTGAAAAAAAAATCAACTCAAAAAATTATTATAGTACTACATTGTACACATAGCCTGAAGGGAATTTATCCAAACTTTTTAAATAATTAGGCACATGTATTTTTGGATAAGGGATTCTCAACTTGTAATACGATATATGCCAGACTGAAATTGTATGGGGCAAGCTTTACTCTGGGTCCTTTCCCTGCTTCTACAGGTGTCAGATTAGTAAAAGTAAAAGTCAACCTGTACTAGGATGAGCAAGATAAACAAGAAAACTAAACGTGTTTAACACATATTAAACACTTTATGTCTTGGACTGCAAACACTGCATTAGGTAAAAGTTTGCATTGGGCATGCTTTTGCACAATTAATGTGATTTTTGCTATTGCATGCATGCTGATAATTTGTCAAACCTTGGCTCATACTCCATTAGTTTGAGAGCAACACATGCAGCACTCAGGTCAACTGTTAGGGCTTTACATCCAAGCCATGCTCTGTGCATCATTCTTCAAAATCTTTTAAATGTGATAACAATGTAGAAAAGAATTCTGTAACAGGAATTCTAGAATAAAATCATTCTGTTCCACACTGTGAGAAAGAACAAGATCATTAGTGTTTTGCAGAAGGGGACAGTCCTTTCGCGATCTGGTGACCAATGGCTCGAGTGCCCACAGAGAGGTCCATGTGTGCCAGCTGTGGCACCCGTGCCATAGGTTCGCCATCACTGGTATAGAGACATTGAAGACTATGTGCTTTATAGTCCGACTTTTTCCCTACATTTTGTGGTAGACTATCATTGGGCACCGCTGGAGCTGTTCTCTCCGTTGTGGCACAGAGGCCTTCTTCCATTGGTACCCCCGAATTTATGTCTCCCTCCCCTGTTGGATTTAGTTTAAAGCCCTCCTGGTTAAGTTCCTCATGCTGTGGCCAAACACATTCTTCCCAGTCCTTGTGAGGTGCAAGCCATCCTTTGCCAGCAGTCCATCTTCCAGGAAGTGTAGCCCGTGGTCCCAGAATCCAAATCCCTCACGTTGGCACCACCGTTCTGCTTAACTTTCTTGCCATGGGCTTTGTGGGGGGTTGCGGGGGTTGAATATGTAAGCATGTTTTCTGCTGCTCTTACATTGATTGAAATTAATGTGTCCCTGTTGTCTGCTGCCTTATGGTAATGCTGTTGCTTTGATTGACATTGATTTTAATTGTTTTTAAATTATAACATTTTGACATTGATGTACTTTTTTGTTACTGGCGTCTTGGTGATTTGGATTAGTTACTGAAAGATTGATTAGTTAAATGTGGATTTTGGAGGGTGATGATGGTTCTTATGTATGAAAGGAATATTTTTCATAAGTATAACGAAAGTTTAATTGTAGCATGTTGGTTAGCTTGCTAATGTGGATATAAACATTATATTATGAAATGGTGCTAGTCATAAACATATCCATATGTTTGTTGTACCCATATATCAGGGGTACAGAACCTTTTTCAGCCTGATGGGCAAATTCCATCTTTTGAGAAGCTCTTGGGGCTTCAAGTGTTCAAGTGTTGGGTGCAGCTGAAGTCAAAAGGAGTGGGGTCCAAACCCCCAAAATACCTGCATATTTTAGCTTGAAGCTCTGCCTGCCAGTAACTAAGCCTCAGGAGAGGCATTCCAACCTTTTAGAAGGGGGAGGGGACAGCACAAAAGCCGGGTAGCTATCATTGGTCAGGGGGAAAGGGGGTGTGGCCAGGGGAAGGGGGTGTGGCCCTCTGAATTGGGACCCCAGGTGGGCCAGATTTTGTCCCTGGGCCTGAGGTTCTGCACCCCTGGTATTTATTTACGGTATTTGTAATATTTCTATACCGCTAAGTATTTTTTAAAAAAATCCCTAAGTGGTTTACATACAAATATTAAAATCATATTTAAAATATTAATAAAAACACATTTAAAATACAATTTAAAAAGCAATTCCTATTATGGTAATAATATAGAACAGTACAGGAGCAGTACAATGGAGCAGCACAGTTAATTCAATTACGGACCAGGGGGACACCTGGATGAGCAGGCATGTTTTCAGGAGGCGTTTGAAGGATGCCACATTTTTTGCCTCCCGAACTGCACGAGGGGGAGTTTTCCACAAGGTGGGTGCCACTACCGAGAAGGCCCACTGTCGAGGTATTACATGGCGACATTCCGTTAATTTTGGAATGACCAGCAAGGCCACCTCTGACGATCTTATTTTTTTAACTTTTATTTCTATAAAAAATAAAAAAAACACACAAAACATATTACAATAATTAGCAATTAACAAAACTAAAATGGACTTCCAAATTTTTCTACAGGAAATATAGGTAACAAATCATTTATCTACTCGATTATCAAAAAAGAAAAGCTCTCTTTTTTCTATTGTCACAAATTTATCATCTTGTGTTTATTTCTATTGTCAGTTCGTCTTATTATTCCACAAAACCACAGATAAACAAATCACTGTTTTCTAACCCCTGCAAAAAGTCCATTAGAGGTTTCCACTCTGCAATAAATGTAGATGTTGTCTTTTCTCTAATTAAGGACGTACGTTTGGCCATCTCTGCCAGCTCCACCATCCTGACCAACCATTCCTCCGTTGTAGGCAAGCCTCTGATGATCTTAAGGGTTGCTTGGGTACAGTGCTTTTTTTCTGGAGAAAAGGGTACCGGAACTCTTGGATTACATTTCCTCGGGAGTAGATGGCGATTAAATTGTAATGCAATTAATAGAAGAAAAGGTGCTGGAACTCAGTTCCGGTGAGTTCCACCAGAAAATAAAGCCCTGCTTGGGTATATATAAGGGAAGGCGGTTTGCTAGATATATTGACCATTTGTTTACTATTCTTGTGAACTGCTTTGAGTATGATTCGGAAAAGTGACATATTTTCGATGATGTTTGGGAGAATTATGACCCTCTTTAAGCCAGGCCAGCTGGGCGATCCAAACCTTTTAGATGGCTCCTCATCTAGGTTCAGGACTGGTGCTAGCACCTGACGACTCCCTGCCCAACTTCACTTTTAAAACTTTTTTCTGGCCTGACAATCCTTGCAGCGTCGGGCAGCTGGATCTAGCCATATGTTTAAATGTCCCATAATGCTCCTGACCTAGCATCGCTCTGGGACACTGTAGACATTTAAAGGCAGCTAAACCCAGCTGCCCAGCACCTTTCAAAGCACTGCCAGCACCGACAAGTAGGCCTGCCAGGCCACTGACAGAGGAGGGGCCCCATCAGAGGACATTTGGCCAGGGTCCCCTTCAAACCTGAAGCAAGCTCGCTCTCGATCTCCATAATGGTCTGATTTTCTTGATGGAGCCAAATGGATGATCATAACTGATAACCTTTGTGGATTATGTTTCTGATAACAAAATTATCTAGCTGGGTTTTCCTCAATGAAATGCAGCTCCACCACGCCTGTCTTTCATAGTTATAAAAGTTAAATTTATTCTGTTTTCTCAGGAAATGTAACTTTTTTTTTGCACCACCCTTAATTCTCCTTTCAGTTGATAGAAGCTGGTCTAGGGACCCATAGTTTCCAAGTCGTAGCTCCACTTTATTCTGTGCTAGTCAGACCATGCCTGGAGTATTGTGTCTTAAGAACCTAAGAAGAGCCCTGCTGGACCAGACCAAGGGTCCATCTAGTTCGGCATCCTTTTCACACAGTGGCCAACTAGCGTTTAACCAGCCACTTTACCGAGGCTTCTTCTTCCGTTTTATTTGTGTGTGGGGGGGGGATGACTTTCTTTACGCAAGGTTTTTTCCCCAGGGTTTTCCCCTTCTCTGCCTTTCTATATGTTCCATTACACAACCACAAGGTGGCACTGTGGTACAGAGTGGAATTGCAAATACACACAAAGCTTCCTATAGCAAATCATGGCGGCATCCCAGATAATACTGCACTTTCCTCGCTCTTAGAAATAAAAGCCGCAAAAATGGCTGGAAAACCCAGGAGAAGCCCCGGAGGGATGACTATGTTGGGTAAAGGAGCTGCAAACCTCCATGAGTGAGGGGTTACAAGAAGCCCATAGAAATGGGCAAAGACTAGGTCTCTGCTGCCCCAGAAGGCAGGACTGCATCTAATGGGCTTATATTCCAGGAGGGCAGATTTCAGTTGAACATTAGGAGAATGTTCTTGACAGTAAGAACAGTTTGGCAATGGAACCAATTACATAGCAGGTGGTGGGCTCTCTTGAGGACTGTGGGGTCTCAACAGGAATCAATGGAGGCTTTTTCCTTTTCTAATCCCCAGTGTGTGTGTGTGTGTGTGTGTGTGTAAGTAATTTCAGGAAGCAAATGTGTAGGAGGAAAAGGTATAAAAGCTCCCTTCCCAGTGTGTACTGGTCCCAGTCCAAATTGGGGCTGCATGCAGTTACTGCAAAGTGAAAAAAGAAATCATGCTCGGCTCCAAACTACACAAAAGAGGAGCCCTGCTGGGTCAGACCAGGGGTCCATCTAGTCCAGCATCGTGTTCACACAGTGGCCAACCAGCTGCCCACGGGATCCCACAAGCAGGACAGGAGTGCAACAACAGCACCCTCCCGCTGGAATATCGGTGGTCAATATAAGAGGTTTAAAGATGTCCATAAGGCTAATCTAAAAAAATGCAATATAAACATCGAAAACTGGGAAGCTCTGGCCCATGAACGATCTAACTGGAGGTTGGCCTTTCACAAAGGTTCCATGGACTTTGAAGAAGCCCGAGTGCAAGGTGAAAGGGAGAAACGTGCTAAGCAAAAAGCACGTCAAATGAACCCTTTACAGGACCATCTCCCATCTGGTAACCTGTGTCCTCACTGTGGGAAGCTGTGTGGATCTAGAATTGGCCTCCACAGTCACTTACGGACCCATCGCCAGAATCGACACAATCTTCTTTAGAATTTCCTCCTTTTATCCCGGAAGACAATCTTACTCGGTCACGAGTGATCGCCTGATGATGATGAATGTAACGTTTGCCTCTCAGGTCGTAGTGCCGGAAAGGACTTTTGCCAGAGGGCTTGGGGAGACAATACTAGCCGCTGATGGACCAAGGGTCTGACCTAGTTAATATAAAGCAGTGCCCTATGTGTAAAAGAGTGCCCTATGTTCTCACAGCAGCAATGATCAAACCACCCAGAGGGCAGTTCCAATGGAAAGATTTCAGCCAAAAAAACCACCTCTTCCTGTGAGCCCTTGCCCATGCCGTCCCAAAGGCAACCCAAGTGTGCACTTTGGCAAAACCACTATGGGACATTCCAGAAGGGCAGTTTCCAGCTCCCGCTGCTTAACTGGGAGCACTGCAAGCTGGGCCCAACCAAGCAGAGCAGCAGAAACCAGGCGTGGAGTCCAAGAGTGTCACCTTCTGGGTGGAGATGGCCTGATCATCAGGTGGCCGCGGCACCAGCTCTGCTGAACTGGCCTCCTTCCCTCAGCTGCTGCCGCTGGCAGATCATGGCAGATCTAGGGGCCCTGCCCCTCCCGATTTATATTTATTTTAGTGTGTGTGTTTGTTTTTTTTTAAAAAAAACTAATTTTATTTTTACTGGGAGACTGGCATGCTGTGAACTCAGGCACTACCCTCCAGCATTGACTTTCTTTACCAGAAAATCTTTGATCCCCACATGAGCCCCAAAGGCACTCTTCGAAAACAAAAGCGGTGGAGGCTGCAGCCAGCGGTTTGTTTTGAAGCATACCCAGGAAAGAGGAGGGCTAGGGTGGTGGGGAGTGCCCTGGGGGGGGGGACGACACACAGCTAGAGGGGGTGGGGTCAAATATGTGATTTGGGGCTCAGTCCCCAGTTCTGCCTCGAACTCTGTTTGTTGGCCAAGTTACTTGTCTCTGAGCCTCATCAATCTGCTTTCTGTGAAATGGGTGTTTGGTGGCAGGCCACACCCATGGCAGCCATTTTGTTTATGGGTAAACCCGCCCATGGCAGCCATGTTGTGAAAGTGTCCATGACACACTCTAAAAATTCCAGCCCATCAACCCCCAAAAAGTTGGGGACCCCTGATCAAGATATTTCCAAGTCGCCTGAAGGCCAGAAGCTTTGGACCTCAGAAGTAAGGCTGGACAGCCCTGGATGGAGGTTCTCCCCTTGTTGGACAGGCCTTACTGTGCATCCTGCTTTAGCCTCTTGCCCCCCTCTTTCAGAACGCCCCCCCAAACTCAGTCACTCCCTCTCTCTGGTTTGCTCAGACCTTCCTCTTTTCCAAAGGCATTTCATTCCATGATGACACTCGCAGAGAAATACTGCAAGGGCAAGCAAACTGCCTGGCCTTCCCAAAAGGCATCAGTCACCCAACAGCAAAAGCACAGGAAATCAATACACCAAAAGCAAGACAAATGGTTGCCAGCCATTGTGACGCAAATGGCCGCAGCTCTGTTTGGGCGGCAGTGGATGGGCAAAAGTGCCGGCTACTCATCTTCTGTGGGCTTTGGATCTAAATGCTCTGCAGGTTTTTCTTTTTTTAACTTTAATTTCCCACCTTTTCTCAAGAATTCCAGATGACCAACAACTATAAAGTAAAACAATGGTACTATATGGCGACTGATGATGGAGATGACGATGGGGGAAGTAATTTAAATATTTTAATTAATATTACAATTTTATATTAATCAGAAACCATTAACAGGGGAGGGGGGAGTGAGCTTCCTTCGGGAGAGGGCTCCAGAGCCTGGGTGCAGCCACTGAAAAGACCTGATCCCACCTGGATGTATTTCAGCGGGTGTTGGGACACACAGGAAGGCCTTCGTTGGTGAGCTTAGGAAGTGGGCAAGCTTGTACAAGAAAAGGCCGTCCTTCAGGTATCCTGGTCCAAAACTGTAAAACAGGGGTGGGGAACTTTTTTCCAACCTGAGGACTGAATTCCAATCTGGGAGAAGTCTCAGGGGCCACGTTAAATTTGTGGACGGGGCCAAAGGCAGAATGGGTAGGACCAAAATGTGATTAGTACTGACTTTAAGCCTCAGGAGCAAGCAAGATGAGGCGTCTGTATCATTGTCCACTCAGAAGTAAGCAGGACTGAATCACTCAGCAGCCCTTTGAAATAGCATCCCAAGTACCAAGCCTATAGTCCCATGTCATACCCTCCAACATTTCACAGATGAAAACAGGGACACACGTGTGAATTTGCAAGAGGTATGGGTTAAGCAACATGAAGGCGTGATCGAGAGGGCGTGGCCAGGCAACATGAGGGCGTGGCCAAGGGTATGGCCAGGCAACCAAAGGGCATGGTCAAGTCCAAAAGTTATGAGAGGAAACACACAAAACTGCAGTATTTTCTCCCTCTCACCTAGGACCTGGGGTTATCCACTAAAGCTAAATGGTGGCACAGTTGGGACAAACAAAATGAAGCATTTCTTTGCATAGTTAACCTGTGGAATTCACTGCCACAAGATGTAGCGATGGCTGCCGATGTGGTGGAGTAGACAAATTCATGGAGGTCAGTGTCTAGTTTCCCTTCTCAAGGCATTATATTACTGATAAGGCTATCAGTGGATTAGTCATGATGGCTACATAGCGCCTCCAGGATTGGAGACACCATGCCTGTGCATGCCGGTTGCTGGGGAGCATGAGTGGGAGCGCACTGTGAGCCTCGCGCCCTCATGTCCCGCTGGAGAGCTTTCCAGAGCATCTGCTAGGTCACTTTGGGGAACAGGATGCTGGACCAGATAGGGCTTTCCAGCAGGGCTCTTTTTAAGGTCTTATGGTCTTAACCTGGCACAGAGAGGAAGGACCACGCAGAGACACAACAGGGCAGCAACAGCATCCCTTCATGGGTGAGTGTTTCAGGCCCACGGGGAGGCCTTTAAGATGCAATCCTAGGAATGTTTAGACACGCCCGGTGTTACTCATATGCGTGAACAGACCCACCAAGACATCGGCCCACCAGCAGTGGCGTAGCGTGGGTTGTCAGCACCCGGGGCAAGGCAAGTAATTTGCGCCCCCTAAGTCCCGTGGATTTTAGCACTCGAGTCTCTTCCACTAGATTAGTTAAAGAAACCCTTACCCCCTAAGCACATGTATTGTTTGTTATGAAAATACTGATCTAATTAAAGTAAAATGCATCTAAATACAAGTTTATTTTCACTCTCACCACTACGCCACACTGGCTCTTCCCTCCTCGTCCCTTTTTCCTTTTGTGTCGTGTCTTTTAAATTGTAAGCCCGTGGGCAGGCAGGGACTGTATTTTTCTTGTTGTTGCTGAAGGGTGGGGTAAAAATGCTTAGAATAAATAAATATGCAGGTTTATTCCAACTTAATCAATGAACTGGTCACTTAAACCAACTAAAATCTGTGATTAATAGATTCCAATTTCTTTAGTTGGGTAACTGCCCTACTTATTTGTAAAGTTATTTTTCTTCATCTTTGAGGCATGTTTCTTTTCTCTCTCTCTCTCACTTGCAATTGCTTTCCTCATATGCAAATGTATTCCGACTTAATCAATTGACTAAAACCATACTATTAATCAACTCAGATTTTGAGTAATTGGAGGGTAACAGCCCTACCAATTTGTAGTTTTTTCATCATTTTTAATAATTTGCAATAATAATATACATTCAACACTTCCTCCAGTGGCTTTCACATTTATTGCAATTTCTTCAATTACTTATTAGTAATAAAAAAAATGGAGAAAATAAATTGGATAACGGAAATAAACCATTAGTAATATGCTTAATAATAATAATAATGATAATAATGATAATAATACAACGCATTTCTTCTTAAACTTTCCCCCTTGTGGGCTCCCCGGCGCTCCAGCCCTCCCGCTCCGACGCGTTCATTCTCACCCCGCGCCCGCCCGCCCGGTTCCTCCTCGGCTCGCGGCGGCCGCCCGGCAGGACCACCTTCCGAGGGGCTGGGTGGGTGGGCGGGCATGCAGGACATCCCCGGCAGCCAATAAGAGAGGCGGGGCCGAGGGGAGGCGAGCCAATGGGCGAGGCGGGGGTAGGTGGCCACGGGGGCGGGCGCTGCCGCAGTCCTGTCGTGGGCAAGGTAGGAAGGAGCGCGCGAGGGAGCTCCGGCGGGGCTGATTGGTCGCTCGCTCGCTCGCTCGCCGGCCGCACTCTGACCACTGGGGCGGGGCAGGAGCGCGCGCGCTGGGGCGGCGGCGGCGACAGGTCTGGGCAGACAACCCACGCTACGCCACTGCAAGTGCGCCCCCCCAGATGTTGCGCCCGGTGCGGCCTGCCCCCCCTGCACCCCCCACGCTACGCCTCTGGGCCCACCAGTCAATATTGTTTTTAAAGAGTTTGGCGGGCAGCAGGGCTACACCAGGGGCTTTATTTTTTTTAAAAAAAGAACTGATGAGGGGGTGGCCCTTAGTTTGACATGGCAACGCCTTCGAGCAAACTTGCACAGCTGTCGTCATTGTGCTCACCCAATCTGAGTGACATGGGGCCACCGGCACCCCAAAGCGCAGCCCCTGCCGTGGTGTGTCTTTCCACTCCATTCCCCTGAGAGGGGAAGGCTGCCCCGCAGCAGAGGGGAGAGGGCAGGGGGCAGGCCTCCCACTCTGCCCCTTCAAACTGTATGGACTGCAAAGCTATGTGCTGGGTAGGGACGCCTGCCCCGTGTAGCTTGAGATGTTATTGCAGGCTTCACGGACACATTAAAATTAATTAATGCATTTAAAAAACAAAACCACCACCCCCAAGGTGAATGCCCCTGGGGTAAGCATACCAAGTTTCAGGTGTCTAGGTTTCATGGTCTTGGTGCTATGACACCAATGGACAGACATATGGTGGTGGTGGGGGTTGTGATGTCTCTCCCCTCACCCGCTACCTTGTGATTCAAACCCAAAGCTTTATACCAGTGTTCTCCAACCTCGGGTCCCCAGATGTTTTTGGCCTACAACTCCCAGCATGCCCCAGCCAGCTACGCTGGCTGGGGCATGCTGGGAGTTGTAGGCCAAAAACATCTGGGGACCCGAGGTTGGAGAACACTGCTTTATACGGTCAAATCCCAACGCTGCCACCACCTGTGACGCCCCTCACCTCGGCTCACCGCCACCTGTCAGACCCCACACTCTCTTAATCTCCTCCGCTGCCACCAACACCCTTCAGGGTAACCAACTCAGACCACTCCCTTTAAGTTTTTGAAAAGGAAACAAGTTTATTTATTTACAATCAAGGGTGGGGAAATAGATAATGTTAAAGGATTCTAAATGTTGAAAACTCCCTCCCCCCCCTCTCTCGCAAGACTGCAGCTCCCAACTCCACTCAGACTTCTCTCCCCACTCTCTCCCCCTCTCCCTTCAGACTTCCCTCAGGCTCCTCTCCGCAGCCCCCTCCCCCCTCCCTCCCTCTTTCTCCCTCCCCCCCTCTCTTCAGACAGCCCTCTGCGACTTCCTTCCTGAACAGCCCCCCCCACTGTTTATATATCACACAGGCTCCACCACCCCCTCTCACTCTCTCAGCCAATCAGCAGACACCTCAGCATTCCACACTCCCCCCCCCCTACTAACAGATATAACGCTTTGCCCATGGGCAGGGGCATGGCAGGGATCTAAACTAGAGCTGTCGCGGGTGTTTATGCTGAACGCATTTACCACTGTTGGGGCACATGCTAATGCTTTTAAGATGTTTTATAATGTTTTTAAGTAGTTTTAAGATGTTTTAATAGTACGTGTTGTGTTTTGATTAGTTTATGTATTTTATATTTTTGTTGTTCCCCGCCTCGATCTAGACGGAGAAATAAAGTCACCCAGTGAGCTTCATGGCTGAGGGGGGACTAGAACCCGGGTCTCCTGAGTCCCGGTCCAATGCTCAAACCACTACACCATGTTGGCTCCCACTCAGAGAGACCTCAGCCAGTTTCCCAAACCAGATGTCCTCCAGATGTGTGGGATGGCCACACATCTGAAATAAGATGATGATGATGATGATGATGATGATGATGATGATGATGATGATGATGATGATGATGAATGTCCACTGTGTTGACCACGTGATCTTGTGTCACACACAAATGCAATTGCAGGTGAAGTAGGAGGAGCTGGAAAGGTGACGTGGTGTGCAGGGAAATGGCCCTTTACGTTTGTTTCCTTTGTGTGTGTGTTTTAGATCCATTTATGCTGGTGCAAAGGAGTAAAGGAGCAGATATATATATATATATATATATATATATATTAAGCAATTCACAGCTCCTTCCCAAAAGCCAAAGCAACCCCCCCCTTCCCTTGTGCTGACTTTTGCAGGAGTAAACGCCATGGAAGGCAATGTGATTTACTTCTGAGTAGACATGTATATCAGGGCGTTTTCAGCTAATTGTTCCTCAGCGAGCACTTGAAGCAATGCACACCTCCTCCCCACAGAACAGTACAGCAAGTTTAGCACACACGGAAATATATACAGCAGGGGAAATCGCAAGGTATTTTAAAAAAAAAAGTCGTGATACAACTGGTCTGAAGACATGCGGGATACAATGGCAGGAATAGCGCGAGGAGGTCGGTTTGGGGCGTGCGTCATGTGACACGCCAGTGAGTCAGGCATTACAGTGCCAGTAAAAATCCCTAGCGTAGATTCCCCCCCCCCCCATAGTCTTTTACTGTGAAGGACCAGCACCCGGGTCCTATGCGTGAGTTCGGCGCTTAACGGGTTAACCGGCACTGAGTTACAGCCCGTACAAGCAAGTGAAACCGACTAGGAGGTTGGCGTACACAAGAGGAAACTAGAGCCCTTTAAATGACCAAATAAGGCTTTATTTGTTTACACAAGATACGGAGCGGAACTAACAGCTTTCTAGGAATACTATAATGTCAACACAACCTGAGGTGACCTCTACGTTTGTCAATGAAACAGGCTCCCAGGCTAGCGCAATGGGATTAGTCAGTTACCTTAGACTAAAGACTTCATGCTAGTCAATTTCAGCCTGGCTCCTGGTCGGCCGATCCGGGGATGAGAACAGCCGCCGCTTGGAGGATGAACCTTGTTCCAAAGCACCCTGTGTTCCCAACAAACCCTCACAGGAAGGGAGAGGGATTTTCTACCCCTGAGTTTCCCGTTCTCCCCACCCTCCAGGTCAGGTGGGGGCTTATGCCTGCCCCTTTGTATCAGGTGGGCTTATTCCTGCCCAGGAAGAAGGTGACGTACTGGGTACTTTACAGCTCTTTGAGACTGCCCTGATAGTTTGATGGTTTTGATGGTCCTTTCCTGGGTTTTGTGGAATTCAACCGAGACTCTCCATTGTTGGGGATGCCGGTCTGTCTAGCTGCTTCCCTGTAACTCAATCCCCCCTCCTCGTCCCCCTCCCCTGGACGGAGGCTCTGTGTGTGTGTGTGTGTGTGTGTGTGTGTGCATGCATACTCGTGTCAGGCTTTCTCCACATTTACACTATTGATATATTAAGTTTATTTATTGCAGCCAACTAACAATTCTCTTGCAGCACACTAGTGGGTGAGTCCCAGCGCACCGTTTGGAAATTATTGTTTTCGGTGGGAACCTTTTCACTCTGAACATGGGTTACTGGCAGGCAGAGGAAGTTGCATGGAAGTCCATGAGCCTCTGCTCCAGATAACCTTTTCCTCTGGTGAGAAGAGCTGTTCACTTTTTATCAGCCGCCTGCTATAAAATATACTTATAAAAGACTCCGCTCTGGTCCCACTCAGCAGGTACTGAATAATAATACAATACACATGTATAAACTTTTGACTGGCCTCACGTCACAAAACCCGTGTCAGAATTCCTCAACCTGGTACCCTCTAGATCAGGGCTCTCCAACCTCGGGTCCCCAGATGTCGCTGGCCTACAGCTCCCAGCATACCCAGCCAGCATGGCTAATGGCAAGGGATTCTGGGAGCTGTAGTCCAGCAACATCTGGGGACCCAAAGTTGCCCTGCTCTAGATGTAATGAATAGCAACTCCGATCATTCCCAGCCAGAATGGCCAGTGGCTGGGAATGTTGGAACTGGCCATCCCACACATCTGGAGGACACCTGGTTTGGGAAACTGCCCGAGGTCTCTCTAAGTGGGAGCCAGCATGGTGTAGTGGTTTGAGCGTTGGACCGGGACTCAGGAGACCCGGATTCTAGTCCCCCCCTCAGCCATGAAGCTCACTGGGTGACTTTGGGCCAGTCACCGACTCTCAGCCTAACCTACCTCACAGGGTTGTTGTGAGGATAAAATGGGGGGGGAGGGCTATGTAAGCTGCCTTGGGTTCCTTGCAGGGAAAAAAGGCGGGGCATAAATATAATAATTAAATAAATGAATAAATTAAGCGCTGTCCTTGGTCTATTCTCAAGAGCTGAGCCGTGTAACATGGATTTGTCACCCTCTCCTTTTATACGTCCTTTAGGTTTTTAATCCAACCCAACGGCTACGGGAGAGCAGCCATAATCAAGGACACTTTTCTTTTCTTTTTCTACAAACAGAATTTTTACAGAATTTTCAAAAATATTTTTTTCAAAAGGTAATAAAGAGAAACACTCTTCCTGCTCGGCAGCATGTGGGAGCGGAGGCGGGCGTGTGTGGCTCCAGTGTCGGCGGGGCTGCATACCCGCTCCGGATTTTATTCTGAGCTTTAAAGGAGCTATCCATGGCACTGAATCCTCCTATCCCCAGGATAGGTTAGGCACCATGGATAATAGCCCCTTAAAAGTTTGGAGTAAAATCCGGAGTGGATATGTAGCCCCACACTGACACGGGAGCCACCCCGCCTGCGTTGGTTTCCCTTCCTTACTTTGCAAATGGTTTGATAAATGATTACTTAGCAGACCTCAACTTGTTTTCAAAATCATTTACACTTAGGGAAGCGGCATAAATGCTCATTTGTCAGAGGGGCTTAGAAAAGTGGCAGGCCGTTCCATCATTTCTGAAGCCCCAAGTGATGGAAGTGGCAAAGCGAGGGAGGGAGGGAACCCAACCACAGCCAAGCCAACACTCTTCTGCACTACCGATGAAGCAATCATTACTCTGCAGAAGATGGGAGAGAAAAGGGTTCCCGTCCCTTCAGACTCAGAGACCTCTTGTGTGTGCGTGCCAGGGATGTTGAAGAGTCCTTGGTCTCGAGTCACAAGTCGAGTCACGAGTCTTTGGACCCGAGTCTCGAGTCCGAGTCTGAGTCCTTGGTCCAAAATGGTGACTCACGAGTCCCGAGTCACGAGTCCCTATTAAAATCAATGGGGTTTTTTTCCCAACAAAATAAGGCTATTTCAGATGTGTGGCTTAAATAAATTCTAGGCACAAGTGTGCCTTTTTATTTCAGAATTCTGCCACTGATTTTGGCAAGAACAGACCAGGCAGACAAACCCAAAATAACCAAGCAGGCAGAGGAGGCAGGGAACCCCAAAGCAGGCAGGCAGAGGCCTTTGTCTTGGACAATTCAAACTGTGGAACTGGTCAAGAAGAGAGCAGGCAGGCAGAGGAGGCTGGGAACCCCAAACAGGCAGGCAGAGGCAGCCAAACCCAAAATGTCTGAAAGGTTGCATTTTAGGAAAATGATTTTTAAAAATAAACTTGCTGTACTTCCTAAAACCTATCCATGTTGCATTTGAGGAACACGAGTCCTTGGTCTCGAGTCCCGAGTCGAGTCTCGAGTCCCATTAAAAATATTGGGACTCGAGTCTGACTCGAGTCAGAGGGGGGGACTCAGTCCGACTCACGAGTCGAGTCCTCGAGTCCGAGTCCCCATCCCTGGTGCGTGCCTCTCTCTCTCCATCTGTCCCAGCATCGTACATTGACTGACTGGGAAATAGCATGTCTATACATATGTATGCACACATGCGTGCGCGCGCACACACACTCTTTTATTTTGTTATTTAATATACTTATGTACCGCTCTGCCTCCCAAGGGAGCCCAAGGGCACACCATAATAAAAATACATCAGTTATGCATCGTTTAAAAACACCAACCATAAAATACATAAATTATACATAATTTAAAATATCAACGGTAAAATATATCAGTTATACATAATTAAAAACATCAGCCATAAAACTAAACTAAAAACATAAAACACACGCAATCTTCAAGCACTAACGTCGCAGGGCCAGGTTACATCTCAAAAGCCTGAGTGAACAAGCGTGTTTTTTTTTAGTTGTGTCAAACTCAACAGCGTGGGGCGCTTGTGCACCCCGGGGTGCCGTCGCCACGCCACAGCCCACGCCCCCTGGTGGGTTCACGACGAGCAGGGCTTCCCCAGCCGATCTTAAAGTGCGGCTCGGTTGGTACTGAGGGGGGCACTTTAAAGGACTTGCGGCCCAAGTCGTGTACACCTTGAATTGGGCCTGGTACCTCATATTATTATTATTTATTTATTATTTATCTTATTTATTTATATTTATACCCCACCTTTTTTTTGCTGCACGGAACCCAAGGCAGCTTACATAATCCTCCTCCTCCTCCTCTCCCTTTTATCCTCACAGCAACCCTGTGAGGTAGGTTAGGCTGAGAGTCCGTGACTGGCCCAGAGTCACCCAGTGAGTTTCATGGCCGAGCGGGGACTAGAACCCGGATCTCCCAAGTCCCAGTCCAACACTCTCACCACTATGCCACACTACCCCATAGGCAGACACACACACCGCAGGCGGTGTTGGGGGACGGCCCACTCGGATTGGAGCCCCAAATCTTTCATTTGGAGCCCCAAATCTCTAGGGAGCCATCTCCCCACCACCCTGCTATCCATGGGCACTTGATGAAAGAAAGGGACAGGGGCCCTGAGGATCTCTGTTGCATCTGATTCCCCTGCATTGGCTGGCTTTTTGCCCACATGCGCTTCCCCTCCTGCTGCCCCCCCCTGAATCTTTCTACCTGAGGTTTTTTTTCCTGAAATCAGATGCCTTTTACAAATACAGTAATACCTTGGATTGCAAGTAACTTGGTCTGAGTGCATTTTGCAAGACAAGCAAAAAAAAATTTTTAAATTTGATTTGATAAACAAGCGATATCTTGCAATACAAGTACGCCGAAATCGGCCCCGCTCACGCCCGCCAGAGCAGGACCGGTGCAAGGTAGTTTGGCGCCCTAGGCAAGATCAGATATTTAGCGCCCCCCCCCTTCCCACTTGAGAGCGCTGTATTTTTTTTTCAAGGTGTTTCTGGCACCCCCTTTAGCCTTGCGCCCTAGGCAGCTGCCTAGTTGGCCTAATGGTAGCACCGGCTCTGCGCCAGAGACTCGCTTTGATATAAGAGTGTTTTGGATTACAAGCACGGTTCCGGAACGAATTATGCTCGCAATCCAAGGTATTACTGTAGGGTTGTCCTTAGGAGACGGGGCCCTTTAAAGACACACGCACAGAGACACAGACTTTACAGCATATGTAAATTAGCATATGCAAATTTGTGCATGATTTTTGTCCCTGTGGGCCAGAGCTCAGATCTTTCCAGTACCTAGCACTGCACCTGACACACACCCCTAAATACATGCATATAAACATATACACACCTACATGTACACACATGCAAACACACACACTTCAGTCTGGAGATGCAAGACATGTATTAAGAACATAAGAAGAGCCCTGCCTGGATCAGACCAAGCGTCCATCTAGTCCAGCATTCTGTTCACACAGTGACCAACCAGTTGCCCACGGGATCCCACAAGCAGGACCTGAGTGCAACAGCACCCTACCGCCCATGTTCCCCAGCAACTGCTGAAGGGACTTTTAGCCTAATCCTATGCATCTTTACCCAGAAATAATGCCAGCAGGAACAGTTGGGCAGGGCATCTGACATCAGGCGCCCCCATAACCAGGAATCCCTCCCCTTGGCAGATTCATGAGCTGTCCGTGACCAGGCGCCTATATTCCCAGTGTTGTGGTGTGTCATGAGGCAGCAGCCATCTTCTTCAGTTGCCATCTTTCCAAAACATTTTGAGGCACAAAATAACTCTCCGTGCCCCCAGCCAGTAGGAACCGTTCTTGAGAGTCTAGATTCCCGGGGCAAATCTACACCAGAGTCCCTTTAGTTAATCAGGGAGCCCTGTTGTGGTATTCATGCAAAAACGCATTCACCGCTGTTGGGGCACATGCGAATGAATGCAGAATGCTGAAAACGCGATCTTGCATCATACACAAATGCAACTGTGGGAGAAGTGGGAGGAGTTTGAAAGGTGATGCGTGCAGGGAAATGGCTCTTCAAGACAAGGGTTTTTTTTTGTTTGTTCTTTTTGTGAAGGACTGCCAACCGGTCCTTTACTCAAGACCAGAGATCAAAGGTGCAAAACTGCCAGCCTTAGCTCTGCCGTCTTGACCTGATTCTCTCAGGGCCTTGCCCTGGGTCTATACACTGGATTTAGCACTGAACCACAGAGGAACCACACACACCGTGTGGGGTAAAAACCAGGAATGTTTATTTAGGGTAAACAGATTACAGTAATACCTTGGATTGCAAGTAACTTGGTCTGAGAGCGCTTTGCAAGACAAGCAAAAAAAAAAATTAAAATTTTGACTTGATAAACAAGCAAGGTATTGCAAGGTAGGGATGTAACTGCTCGCCTCGAGTGGGCATAGCGGGCCGAAATCAGCCCCGCTCACGCCCGCCAGAGACTCGCTTTGGATTACAAGCACGGTTCCGGAACGAATTATGCTTGCAATCCAAGGTATTACTGTACAATAAAAGGCGGGGAATGAGGGAAGAGGGCGAAAGGTGGGGAGACACTTTGGTACATACAGTAGAGCTATAAAATAACAAAAGCTAGTTTATTTTATTTTATTTTTTTTAATTATATTTATACCCCACCTTTTTTCCTGCAAGGAACTCAAGGCAGCTTACATAATTCTTGTGGAGCTTTTGGGGGTTCCTGCATGCATGCAGGAACACACACACACACACACACACACACACACACACACACACACACGCCTCCTCATGTGTAAACCAGGTGGGGGCTGGGAGGAAACGAAAGCCTCGGATGGAATGGGTGGCGTCTAGATGCCTAGAGAAGCTGGCCTAGGCTTTTCATATGTAAATAGTTCAAGCCATGACTCACGAGTTTCCTTCCCCCTGCCTGGCCAGGTGAAATTCAAATTGATTGGCAGAAGCAAGTAAGCTACAGAAAGGGGGAGGGGGAAGAGCTATTTCCCCACGTGTAGCCTTTGTTCTTGGTCTTAGTCCTTTTGGTAGCGTGCCCGGCATGGCAGCGCGCCAGCGAGGGGCCCAAGCCTTTAGGGGGGGGCCCCTCAGGAATCGACCCCAGGCAGCCCTGGTAAAAATTGGCTGGTTTGAGGGCTCTAGAAAGGCAAGTCTTGTGGAGGGCTATTTATCTCGGACCTGCGGGTAGATGGAATAGTTCCCCCCGGGCGGCAAGGCTGTGCTGGATCTAACCCTTGAAGAGAACACCCTCAGGTAACAGGTGTGTGTCTGAGAGATATTAAGGAATCAGGTTTTATTGTTTTGCAGCTTTACTGTGTACTAAAGTCTGTCTCTCTATTTTGTGTGCTTCTCTCATTTCCCTAATCTTGTTGTAAGATGCTACCAGAATAAACCTTGTCTTGGTTTCACCCCAAATGGGTTTTGTAGTGCTCTGTTGGTTCAGTATCTAAATCCAGGTTACAGAAATATGAAGGCGAGTCCCTAAACAGAGATCCAAGTAGGATTGCAGACAGCTGAGGCTGGCAGTCTGGTACCTTGAGATCTCTGAGGGTCTTGGTTCCTTTGGGGTAGGAAAGGGTGGGGGGGTGGCGGGCGAGCCAGACCCCCCTTCCGGGCCACATGGTGGCAAGCGCTGGGATTCCTTTGAAGTAGGAAAGGGTGGGGTGGTGGCGGGCCAGCTAGCCCCCCCTCTTCCTCCACAATTCTTCTCCTCTGCTCCATTTTATCCTCGCAACAACCCTGTGAGGTAGGTGAGGCTGAGAGTCAGTGACTGGCCCAAAGTCACCCAGTGAGTTTCATGGCCGAGCGGGGACGAGAACCCGGATCTCCCGAGTCCCAGTGTCCAGCACTCTCCCAGCCCTTACTCTTTTACCTGGGGGTTGGTCTTCTCAGAGTTTGCCTCAGCCAAAAGCCCTGCTCCCGCAAAAGCGTGCAGACAACAACGAAACCCAAAAGCCACAGCAGCAGTATAGGTTCTTCCCCCCACCCCTCCTTTCAGTAGCCCAGGTGTCTTTAGCCAATCAGGATGAACTTCATCTGGGCCAGGCAGGGGAGGGGTGGCTCTTGCCGCATTTGCATGCGAGTAGCTGTGGCACCGGCCCCATTGCGGAGTCAGGAGCCATCAGAGAAACTATGTACATTTTGCATTTCCCAGCCCCCAGCTGGGATTATACTTGTTTACACGTGAGGAGGGGTGTGTGTGTGTGTGTGTGTGTGTGTGTGTGTGGTGCAGGAAACTCTGACACCCTTTTCTCCACACTTTTCTTCATCTATGCGCAGCTGCAAAGGAGTGAAGGAGTTTTTAAAAAATTAAAAATTGACAGCTCCTCTTGCCCCGTCACAAACAAAAAAAAAATCACGGAGAAGGAGGAGGGGCTGGGAAGAGACCCTCCCATGGGGTGAAGCCTGCAGGATCAGTACCCCCATTCCCTGGCACCCAAAATCAAAAGCAAGGGCGAGGCCAACTGAAATCAATGTGATTTTCTTCACAGTAAGGCCACTGAAGTTGTTGAGAGTTGTTGGCCTTTTTTCCTGTGGAAACTTGCATAGGATTGCACCCCCCCTTAATGTCAATTTCTGGAAGAAGAGTGAAAAGAACCAGAACTAAGTTCCTTCAAGCAGAGCAAGTGTTCCATGATGCAATGCTGCTTCAGCAAAGAGAAGTACAGACTCTATTCCAAGACTCATGCCTTTTTAATAAAGGTGCTTCATGGGGACAAAGGAGAAAGGCCCAGCCGCAATTTAATCTCACTTGAGGTTTCCATTCAAACAGCTTAGAAGCAAAGGACTACTTGAGTCCCGCGTTTAACTTCAGCAGCAAACTATTTCTGTTTGCTAAAGGCCGGTGCAAATGCATCTATTACTGATGGGAACGAAATGCTTCCTGGAAACCAGCTCGCTCCATGTTCTCAGCCTGGCCTATTTCCTAATCCATTTTTACATAATGGCAGGATTTTTCCATCAGTGCTGCTGTCAAAACGGCAATAGCTATTAATCAGGAGCAGAGGAAAACACGCTCCTTGTAAACTCATCTTTTGCCTGTCTTGTTCCGTTGATTTATATGCTCTCACACTCTTGCCAAACTAGAGCTGCTCTGTTTTAAATAATTGCAGGGGGCAGGATTCAGGCACAGGCAGACACCTTACACTTCACTTTCTGTAACAGGCACCCATTTTTTATAGCGGCTCTTGTTTTCAAAAGGTCACGCTGCAGAGTAAACTGACTCGGCCCTGCCAAGAGGCAAAAAAAAAGATTAAGTCAGCAGGGCTGGTGGAACAGCCCTGCTTCCCCTCGTCTCTGGGGGGGGGGGGGAATGTCCAGCTGGATCAGGCCCTGATGCTCCCTTTGCCTTCCCCTGTCTCCCTCGCTTCTCCTCGCTCCCTTCTTCAAAGGTCAAAACCAGCATATTGGATGGGCCTCAGAAGACAGGCAATTGGTGCGATATTGGTTGGATCTGCTTGCCTCTTCCCACGCCCATTAAAAAACGAGCGGCAGGATTCGGCAAAAGCTGGAGCTTCCGCGTCATCTCCAAGGGCTGCCCCACATAAAATGCATTGCAGCAGTCAAGCCGGGCAGTTACACAAGCGTGGAGCAAAGTGTCACTGGCAAGGTCTTTTTGATCCTGAAAGGGGCAGAGCCAACGCATACTCCTAATCGCAACCACAACCTGCTTCTTAAAAAAATGAGGCTGGGCACAGAGAGCACCCCTAAGCTCCTGACGTGATCGAATAGAAATATCACTGCTCCATCTGTCACAGGTAAATTCATCCCCTCCAGGATCAGAGAATTTCCCACCAGCGTGTCTGGGTTCAATAACTTTAAACTATTTGCCTTCATCCACAGCCTCCAAACACTGGTTTAAGACTGACTGCAGCTCCTCGGTGCTGAGATAAGTTACCGTAATAGAGTAAGATACCATCAAGGTTTTAATCACACCCACCCAACCCAAGATCTGGATTAGCTCACAGCCCTTCACAACGAATGCACTAGTAGCCAAACTCATTTGTGATTATCTTGTGTCACAGCGCACCCTGCAGGTTACAATTTGACTCAACAATTCCTGGAAGGCCTTAGGACAGTGTTCTCCAACCTTGGGTCCCCAGATGTTTTTGGCCTACAACTCCCAGCATGCCCGTGAGTTGTAGGCCAAAAACATCTGGGGACCCAAGGTTGGAGAACATTGCCTTAGGAACTCAAACATGCTTCCATTACTAACTATGAGGCTGAGAGCAGGGTTCGGGGAGAAATTCTCTCCACTCACATTATAATGCAAACTTACCTACTTTTGCACTTTCAAACCAATACACAAACTAAAACACAGTTACCCTTTGAATCTCACACTTCTCCACAGTTTGCAATGGAGTGCTCCGAACAAAAAGTGCACGCAAAAATGCATATGTTAGTGAAATAGCATTCAAGAATGCATTATATTAGGAAAAACTGTGAAGATTGCATACAAAAGGCATGTGTAACAGGAGAAACGTGCCCCACAATTCATATGAATTTTGATGCATTAAAAAAAAATTAAAATCTCAACGTTCCAGACAAACCAAATTTAAGACTGGAAAAACTCTCAAAGTTTGGGGATGAAACAAATTTAAGATTGCAAACATGAGAATCTGAAACTGAAATGGACATATTCATCGATCCCTAATTCTTTATTTTCCATTCCCGGTTCAGGATTCAATTCAGAGGAGCAGAACCAGGATCATATTCATGCCACTGGGAGAGACTCTCACCTCAATGTGCCTGCTCTTCCTTGCCCAGACCAAAGTTTCATTCAAGAATGGTGACCATGAAGCCCCATGAATTCATCTACAAACGAGGAACAAAGATATGACCAGCCTCTGCACCCCCAAGTTTAGTGTGGGACCATCAAACCATAAAGGTATGCCACAAAGCCCTTTTTTTACTCTAGAGCTAGAGAAACTTATTTATTTAAGGCACAATCCTATGCAAGTTTAGACAGAAAAAAAGGCCTACGACTCCCAGCATGCCCCAGCCAGCTATGCTGGCTGGGGCATGCTGGGAGTCGTAGGCCTTTTTTCTGTCTCAATTTGCATAGGACTGCGCCCTTAATGAATTTAATGAACCAAACAGCAGCAGCTCAAACATGAAGCCAACATAAAGCCACCAATATAAAGCTGAGCAAAATTTAAAAGGGTTTTCAATGTTTGCTTAAAAGCCACCAACGGGGGTGTGTGTGTCCATTTTTATGCTTTTCCTGGAGGAGGGTATTCTGCAGATGGGGGGGCCACAACTGAAAGGGCCCTGTACCTGGTACCCACCAATCTGTTGGTCCTTAGCAGCAGATCAGAGAGCAGAGCACCACAGGGCAATATCAGGGACTGGGCAGGTTCATACTGGTGCAGGCAGTCCTTCAGGTAACCTAGTCTCAAATTGTTCATGGCTTTAAAGGTCACGCAGCTCTTTAAATTGAACCTGGAAACCAATCGGCAACTACCACAACTGGTACTGAACTGGTGTAACTTGGCCTGAATGCCTGGCGTCCGCAAGCATCCTGTCTGAACCGTCTTTAACGGCATCCCCACATAGAGCGCATTGCAGTCATAGAATCATAGAATCATAGAAAAGTAGAGTTGGAAGGGGCCTACAAGGCCATCGAGTCCAACCCCCTGCTCAATGCAGGAATCCAGGTCAAAGCATCTCTGACAGATGTCTGTCCAGCTGCACCTTGAATGCCTCCAGACTGGGAGAGCCCACCACCTCCCTAGGTAGTTGATTCCATTGTCTTATTGCTCTGACAGTCAGGAAATTTTTCCTGATGTTTAGGTGGAATCTAGGTTCCTGTAACTTGAGCCCATTATTCCGTGTCCTGCAAACTGGGATGAACGAGAAGAGATCTTTGCCCTCCTCTGTGTGACATCCCTTCAAATACTGGAAGAGTGCGATCATATCTCCCCTCAGTCTCCTCTTCTGAAGGCTAAACATGCCCAGTTCTTTCAGTCTCTCCTCATAGGGCCTTGTTTCCAGTCCCTTTATCATCCTTGTTGCCCTCCTCTGAACCCTCTCCAGTTTGTCTATGTCCTTCTTAAAGTGAGGTGCCCAGAACTGGACGCAGTACTCAAGATGAGGCCTAACCAGTGCCGAGTAAAGGGGAATTATCACTTCCCGCGATTTGGAAGCTATACTTCTATTAATACAGCCCAAAATAGCATTTGCCTTCTTTGCAGCCACATCGCATTGCTGGCTCATATTCAGTTTGTGATCTACCACAATTCCAAGATCCTTCTCACTTGTAGTATTGTTGAGCCAAGTGTCCCCCATTCTGTAACTCTGCATTTGGTTTCCTCTCCCTAGGTGCAGCACTTGGCATTTATCCCTATTAAATTTCATTCTGTTGTTTTCGGCCCAGCGCTCCAGCCTATCGAGGTCACTTTGAATTTTGTTTCTGTCTTCCAGAGTATTAGCTGTTCCACCCAACTTTGTGTCATCTGCAAATTTGATAAGCATTCCCTGTACCTCCTCATCCAAGTCATTAATAAAAATGTTGAATCTAGTCCAGATAAAACCAGGGCATGTGTAACTGAATGAGTACTTTCTCCAGATAGGCTGGCTCGTCCATTGTAACCCTAAGATACCTTGCACATCCATTTAGATAGTGCTTAATCCCGGAGACTCCCAAGCTGCATATCTGCCTCTTCAGGGGGGCAGTTATATCCAGGAAGATAAATGTTGTACACTCTACCTTTCCACCTCAGGGATGCCTGAGGTGGCCAACACTATAAATACAAAACACAATCTGTAGTATTAAAATTAAAAAATAAACGCATAAGCACAGATAAGAATAGAGTGGTAGAAATAATACTAAAACAACTCAGCCAGAGAGATGTAGAAGTGGGAATCTCTTCTCGATCATCCCAGTTTGCAGGACTCGGAATAATGGGCTCAAGTGACAGGAACCCAGATTCCACCTAAACATCAGGAAAAAATTCCTAACTGTCAGAGCAATAAGACAATGGAACCAACTACCTAGGGAGGCGGTGGGCTCTCCCACTCTGGAGGCATTCAAGGTGCGGCTGGACAGCCATCTGTCGGGGATGCTTTGATCTGGATTCCTGCATTGAGCAGGGGGTTGGACTCGATGGCCTGGTAGGCCCCTTCCAACTCTACTTTTCTATGATTCTATGATATATATATATATTATATATTCTATATTCATTCATTCTCTCACACACTCACAAACAAACAAACAGAGAGAGAGAGAGATCTCCTATCTCAACCACTATCTCAATCTCTAGTAGACAGGCAGAAACATTAAACAGAGGTTTGTATTGTTTTTGTCTGACTTTTTTTTTTTTTTTTAAGAAAAGTCTACCAATTTATTCAGCTTTATTTCTATTATTGCAGTAAAAGAACTAAAAGCTTCCTCTTTGCACAATTATTACTGAGAAGGTTACATAGGGATGTGCAGATGAGACATTGGAGAACTGCAGCCTGGTTACTGTAGGCCAGGTGTTTTGAAACAGGACTTTGTGTTCTGAAACTGAACACCTGAACGCTTACCTACCGGTGCAGAACAAAGTGAAAAATGCACCAAAGATATCCTCTTCAAGGAAGGGAGTGACAGGGACATCCATCTCACCATGTACAGGTACAGGGCGTGTTTACAAAGCTTTTCTTATCCAAGTGAACAGGTGCTTGAAGGTGGTGTTCCCAAGCAAAATGTGCAGGTTGAGCCTGGTTTATTTTATTATTATTTTTTTACACCTCTCCTTTTAGAAGCTGAAAACGCAAAGCACTGAACACCTGGCGCTAAGGGAGCCCTTTCCCTGGTCAGACTTTGAAGAACTGTCCAATAAGGAAAGAAATAGCCATCAGAATCCCACAGGGCTTTGGGAATTCATAGATTTCATAGATCATAGAGTTGGAAGGAGCCTACAAGGCCATCGAGTCCAGTCCAACCCCCTGCTCAGTGCAGGAAACTAGAGGAGGGGTCTCCCATCCAAGTAATAACCAGGCCTGACCCTGCTTAGCTTTCCACGCTCAGACAAGCTGAGCCAGCGTAAGCCACAGGCCTGTATATTCAAGGTGCTTCTGTTTACTTGTAAAGCCCCTCATGGCAGGCGCCCTTCCCGAGCTGGCGCCCTTCCCGATATGTTGGACTACAACTCCCATAGCTGGCTGGGGGAATATGGGAGTGGTAGTCCAACACATCTGGGGAACACCAATTTGGGAAGGCTGCTTATGGCCTGCGTCTGGAATATATGAGGGGTACACCTCCCTCCAGATCCGCCTTTCCACTCCTTAGCCCTCCTGCAACTGGTGGGGTTGCTCTGGACCCCAGCAGCAGATTGAAATATGTGTAAAACCTTTGTTAAGCAGATTTATTTATTTATTTATTTATTTCACTTCTATACCGCCCCACAGCCAAAGCTCTCTGGGCAGTTCAGAACAATCCATACAATAGCCACTTAGCTTCACACACTCCATTCACTCAACAATTATAGGGCTAGTTGTGCGTTCTCATCATGCCCCCCCCACCTTGCTTACAATTTATTTTTAAAAAAATTAGTTGGACCCAGACTTTAGTCATGACAAATCAAGTCCCATTGATTTCAATGGGTCCACCTGAAGTACAACTAAGTCTTGGATCCAACCCCTTACATTTAACTTACCAAGCGATAAGGGGTCTGATTCAGCCCTATTGGAATGAACGGGAACTGGGATGCTTGTGGTTCAGGATGAATGATGAATCATCCATAAGGAGTGAGGGTGAAATTGATCTTGAGCCAGTATGGTGTCATGGTTAGAGTGTTGGACTGGGACTCAGAAGATCCGGGTTCTAATCCCTAGTCAGCCATGAAGCTCACCTGTGGTACCCCGCTCGTTACCTCTCCCCAGTTTGAGAAGGTACCACTGATAAGCACTCTTTGAGTTCGATTCTGTAGCCATTTGTGGATCATCCACCTGATAGTTGTGCCCACTTTTAGCTAGCTTGCTAATCAGGATATCATGAGGCACTTTGTCGAAAGCCTTGCTGAAGTCCAGATATATGATGTCCACAGCATTCCCACAGTCCACAAGGGAGGTTACCCGATCAAAAAATGAGATCAGATTAGTCTGGCAGGATTTGTTCTTGACAAATCCATGTTGGCTTCTAGTAATCACTGCATTGTTTTCAAGGTGCTTGCAGACTGACTTCTTTATAATCTGCTCCAAAATCTTCCCGGGGATTGATGTCAGACTGACTGGTCTATAGTTCCCAGGTTCCTCCTTCTTGCCCTTTTTGAAGATGGGAACAACATTTGCCCTCCTCCAGTCATCTGGCACTTCACCTGTCCTCCATGATTTCTCAAAGATAATAGACAGTGGTTCTGAGAGTTCTTCTGCCAGTTCTTTTATTACTCTAGGATGCAGTTCGTCAGGCCCTGGAGATTTAAACTCATTCAAACTAATCAGGTGCTCCTTGACCGTTTGCCTATCAATCTCAAGCTGCAATCCTGCCCCTTCAGTCTGCACTTCAGGTTTGCCAGGGGGGGGACATAGAATCATAGAATCATAGAAAAGTAGAGTTGGAAGGGGCCTACAAGGCCATCGAGTCCAGCCCCCTGCTCAATGCAGGAATTCAGGTCAAAGCATCCCCGACAGATGGCTGCCCAGCCGCACCTTGAATGCCTCCAGACTGGGAGAGCCCACCACCTCCCTAGGTAGTTGATTCCATTGTCTTATTGCTCTGACAGTCAGGGAGTTTTTCCTGATGTTTAGGTGGAATCTGGGTTCCTGTAACTTGAGCCCATTATTCCGTGTCCTGCAAACTGGGATGATCTAGATAGCATGGATTGCATGAATCCAGGTGAAAGCATCTCTGACAGATGGCTGTCCAGCCGCACCTTGAATGCCTCCAGACTGGGAGAGCCCACCACCTCCCTAGGTAGTTGGTTCCATTGTCTTATTGCTCTGACAGTCAGGAAATTTTTCCTGATGTTTAGGTGGAATCTCATAAACTCTCTTTTGGGAGACTGAGCCGAAGTAGGAATTGAACACTTCCGCCTTTTCTTTGTCTTCTGTTATCATTTTGCCATCCTCATTGCATAGTTGAACCACCATTTCTTTCCTACCTATGCACATACGTGAAGGTGCCTAGAGACCATCTAGCTGTGAGTCCTGCAGGACCTGGTCTCTGCTTCCCTGGCTCATTCCACCTGGCTGGGGACGGTGGGGCCCTGACTGACTCCAGCTACAAAAGCTTCTGCTGCTTTTTTGTTTTTGTTTTGACCTTAGTATAATAATAATTAGTATAATAATAATTATACTAATTATTCAATAATAATTAGTTTAATTATTATTGAATTATTTATGGTTATTTATAATTATTTCTATTGTATTTTTTGAATATTATAGTTAGTGGGGGGGTGGGTTATATATATTTTGTAATTTATATTAATGTTCTCTGATATTTTGTAAATTGTTTTTTGAATATTATATTTAGTGTTCTTTGAGGTTTTGTAAATTGTATTTACTGTTCATTATGTTGTGAGCCGCTTTGGGCACAATTTTTGTGGAAAAGCGGCATACAAATAAAAAGGTGATGAGGAGGACGACGACTTTGGGCCCGTCACTGACTCTCAGCCTAACCTACCTCACAGGGTTGTTGTGAGGATAAAATGGGGGGAGGACTATGCGAGCTCCCTTGGGTTCCTTGCAAAAGGAAAAAAAAAGGCAGGATATAAATATAATGAAAACACCTGAATGGGGATGGATTAAAAATAGGCCAGAAGCATTTAGAATATGACCACCATTCCAAAGGGCCATAGGTGAAAACGCACATGCCAGAGACATTTGGAGAGGGACACTGACCAGTCTGCATGAGCACAGCACAGCTTGTGAGCCCCACAACACGTGTTGGCTGGGTTTCCCCAATTACCCTTGCTGGTGTGGTTTGTCGTGCTCTCCAAACCCGGGCAGTATGCCTTGAGGGGGCAGCAACCCTCCAGTAACGCATGGGCTGTTGTTGGGGTCATTTGAGGGCTGCTGCCCCCGACCCCCTTGCCATGTATAGGTGTATCTATGCTACTACTAGAAGCTGTTGAGTGAACCAGTGTGGCGTAGTGGTGAGAGTGCTGGACTGGGACTCGGGAGATCCGGGTTCTAGTCCCCGCTCAGCCATGAAGCTCCCCGGGTGACTTTGGGCCAGTCACTGACTCTCAGCCTAACCTACCTCACAGGGTCGTTGTTGTGAGGATAAAATGGAGAGGCGGATAATTATGTAAGCCACCATGGGTTCCTTGCAGGAAAAAAGGCGGGGTATAAATGTAATAAACAAACAAACTTGGGGGAGTTGGGAGTGCTCGGTTTTACAGAACCGAGATATAGCGGGCATAATAGAAATCTGGTAGAATGGAGGGATCCAGCGCTACGGCCCTTCCTCTATGACGGTGAGCCAAGTAAATTGTTTTGGCTTGACAGAGGACTTGTGTGGGTGAAGTTTCATGAAAGCCCCACCATTTACCGTCTTCACTGCTGGTTTAGGATGTTCCCTGCTGCTGCTGCTGCAGTGCATTTATTTTGCTTCTTTGCTTTACCCACAAAACACCAGACTGAGGGTAGAAAGCATTGCACTCACTCTGATTCGGCTTCACAGTGCCCCCTAGCCAATAAGATTTGTCTACAGGATGACACCTGAAGCCAAATCGGAGTCAAGGCAACGCTTCCTGCCCGCACTCTGGTGTCTCTTGGGTTAAAAAAAAGGGGATTTAAAAAAATAATACCCAGCTGTGAGGAGCAAGATTACCACTGCAGTCCGTGGGGCAAACACTTTACCCATTCATAGACCCCACCCTGCAATTGCTAAGGAGAGGGGGCTTGTTTGCAACCCTTGGAGGGGGAGCGTCTTGGGCCTGCCCTTGCTGGATCACACCAAGGTCTTTCTGTTTTCCAGCAGCAGCCAATCAGTTGCTTCTGGAAGCTCACAAGCAGGGCATGAAGGTGACGGTCTCCTGCTGCTGTTTATTCTCAGCACTGGATATGCAGATATACTGCCTCAGTACACGGGGGTTCCATTTAGCTAGCATGGTTAGTAACTATCGATCGAGCTGTCCTCCATGAATCTGTCTAAAGTTCTAACAAGATGCAAAATGGTGTCCCCAAAACATGGACCTTCTACAGACGCAGTTCCTTTCGAAGGAAAGGCTGGTTCACACATGCACATTCCGTCATTCGGTGACTGCCTGCATGTACGAACGGCCTATTCAAGGGCTTACACCACAGGACAGAGACTGTCATAAGGCTGCAAGCACAAGGCTGGGCGGCGGCGGCGGCATTGGGACACGCATTCGATGGCTACCCATCGGGTGTAGAGGCATCAAGTGGCGCACACGCATGTGCGAACCAGCCTGAAGATAAAAGCCACTGCACTGCCAGATAGCACAGGCGTTCACTTTATTATTTACATTTAAAATTATTCATTTGCTGTACAGTAGTCTCCTTGTATGGCACCAGGTTGACTTTTAAAAATAAGGATAACGATAATAAAGCAAGGCTGTGTGTGTGTGTGTTTTATCTATCTGTGTGGGAGGCAGGCAGGCACCAGAATGTGACATTCCGCTCTACGATTCTGCGTTTGGTTAAGCAGCTGTGCATGTCTGTGCCGAGAGTTCCTTCGAGGTCTTCACTGCGCTGCCTTCAGAACAGCCATGTGTGATCCCAGGTTTTCCTGGAGATAATACAAGAGGTGCAGTTCATAATGCTCTCCAGACTCGGGGACCCGGATGCTGTGCCTTTCCTGTGGATAGATCTAAAAAGAAAAGGAAGTCAGTCCACTTTTCTGCGCTCTTGTCTGACGGGTTATTCACACAGTCAGGTGTATCACGGGAGAACTGCCTTTGGTCCAGCATAGAACTGGAGCTCCATGAAAGGCCCACTGCCTCAGAGCAGGCAGGACAGGAGAATGCAGGTGGCGGAAAGAATCCTACCTGAGAGAGCGCCTCCTCCCATGCCAACCTACCCGGTCATCTGAGGTCATCAGATGGCATGCTCCTGGTGGATCCTCATGGACCTTTGGCCCGATTGGAGTCCACCAGGAGAAGAGCCTTCAGTGTGGTGGCTCCATTTCTGTGGAACTCCCTGCCTCTGGAGGTCAGGCACCTCCGACATTGTGCTGCTTTCGGCACCTGCTGAAGACTTCCTTGTTCCGGGAAGACTTCTCTGCTCTCCAACCACCACTGTAATTGTTATTTTGTTTTCAATGTACTGTTTTTGTTTCTTTCATCTGTTTCTGTCCTTTTTACTGTTCACCACTCCGGAATCTACTTAGATATGGAGCAGGATACAAATGCTATAAATAAATAAATAAATAAATAAATAAATAAAGGGACTATGCAGGAAGTAATTCACACAGCCCTGCCCTTGAAGCAAGAGGGAGGCGCAACCGAGTCCTAGACAACCTCCACCACCAAAGAATGCAGCTTTTCCCACTGACGCAAGAGAAGCAGCACCTGCATTTTTCCTCCTGGACATCCAGTCATGCTAACTGCCAAGAGCCCTCTCGTCTCTTAGGGTGTCTGGATATTGAGGAAGGTGGGGAAAAAAGGTCCAAGGGCGTCCGGAAACCATGGCAAGGGCAGTTGTATCCTCCCTGAAATCTTTTAAACTCTAGTGCTTACATTGTAATTATCTTTTTGATTAAGTTCCTTGTCCTTTATTTTTATATTCATATTTTAATCGTCTCTCCCTCGGGAACAAGTGGAAAAGTGAGACCACCCTTAGTGCAGCCAAGCCCCCCCCCCCCCAAAAAAAAGAAAAAGAAAAAAAAAAGATGAGGATCTTACAATGAAGGGGGGGTGTAAATCCCACCACCCCCTTTTCGTGACCATAGATCACTTGCTACTTTGGTTTGGCTTGACAGCTCGCCTTTTGACAACTGTCAAACCCAACCAAAGGGGGGGAACGAGGCTACTTGGAGCCTTTTGGGGTTCAGCGTCCAGGGTTTGCAGCTGCTGCACTTTGCCAGCAGGTGCCTCCCTGGACATTGCCCAGGCGAGGCTGCCCATTTTCAGACTTCCCTAAGTGCGCGTGCGAAAGACCGAAAAAAAGTATTTTTTTTTTTTTAAAAAAGTGTACACATTAGAGGGTTCCAATAAAATAATTTTTAAAATAGGTTTGCAACCACGGACAGCCCCTCCAAGGTGCCACTTGGGCACTTTGAAGGGGCTGCCAGTGGTTGTCAATAACGAGGATTGCGAAAGCCAGCTGTGAAGGTGTAGATCACGATCTCTGGGGGGAAAAAAGGTAAAGGGGGAAAAAGGGCTCACGGTTGCAGCAGGGAGGGGGAGACAAGTCGGTCCTGCTACGGGGTCACCTGGGATCCCCATGGCAAGACCGAGGGGGACAGAGGGGGCAAACAACCTACTGTGGGTCCGACTGTCTGCTGGGCACACCATGGGTTGTTCGCAGAACGACCAACTCACTGTGGCTTATTGCCAGGGTGGGTTGGTGTGATGTGTGAATGCGCCTAAAGTCTCTAAATCCAGAAAGGCTGCAATCCTATGGCCATTTACCGAAGAGTAAGCCCCGCTGAACTCAATGCGACTTACTTCTGAGTAGGCATGTACAGGATTGCTCTGTAAATCGGGGGTGGCAACTGGTGGCCCTTGGGGCAAATCTGGACTCATCAGATATTTTTGTTCGGCCCCTGAAAGTCCTACCAAAGTTTAGCCAAATTATGGTTACAAGTCTGAGATTAAAAACTGACTGTTATAAGTCTGCAACTTCAGTGTAATGGAAAATGTTTTCTTTAACACAGTGTTCTCCAACCTTGGGTCCCCAGATGTTTTTGGCCTACAACTCCCAGCATGCCCCAGCATGCCAAAAACATCTGGGGACCCAAGGTTGGAGAACACTGCTTTAACATAATATGTTAAAATAAGATAGGGAAAAATTCAAAAGTAACATTTTTCAAAAAGTTGGAATGTATTCATTTATTTTTTTGGAAGACACATGGTCAGACATTTGGAACTGACTTGACAGTGATGTAGAAAAGGGTGTTTGCTTCCAAAAATATGAGGTTTTTTTCCCCCATAGGTTAATTCTTTCGCTGGATTTATATTGTGACTAAGTTCTTACTAATAAAATTAAGTAAAATAGAGTAAAGTAAAAACAGTTTCATTTTAGTGGCAACGATAAATTACCGTATTTCAAGTTGCAAGAAATTAAGATGCGCCACGCTTTAATGCTGCATCTCAGTTTTAAAGACTCTGATACAACATACATAGGACATGTAAATGTACATATGTGGAGATAATGCTATGCTTGAGCATATAAACTCCGCAACTGTGAAAGACTTATCAACTTTATTACAGACCTAATCACCTATGCGGGAAGAAATTGTTTTTACCGGTAATTCCGTTATTGTAACTGCCGCTAGCTAGCTCTGCTGTTTGTTTTTAATCTGTGGTTTAAAATTTTATATTGTATTTTATGATTTTAACTGTTGTAAACTGCCCAGCTTCAGCTATTGGGCGGTATAAAAATGTATTACATACATACATACATACATAAATAAATAAATGCAGTTTGTGTTGGAAAATACATTTCCAACTCTGAGATCCTGGTCTGGAGAACAGAATAGCCCCCAACACACACAGATGCTGCTCACCGTGCCTAAGGTCAAACCCAAGTGGATCCACACGTGGTCTTTGTACTTGCACGGTAGAGCAGGCGAGTTTCTTCTTACCTGTAAATCGTAGGGCTTCCCAGCCCTGACCAGAAAACTCAGCAAGATACTAGTGTGTGCAAAGTGAACGTTTTCATCCAGGAATCCATGCAACAACAACAACCGGTTGGGCCTGAAGAAACCAGTAGAAAACAGGGAAGAAATTAAAAAAATTCTTAGGGTGCAATCCTATGCAAGTTTTGACAGGAAAATGGCCTACAACTCCCAGCATGCCCCAGCCAACTACGCTGGCTGGGCCATGCTGGGAGTTGTAGGCCTTTTTTGCTGGCTGGCTGGGCCATGCTGGAAGTTGCAGGCCTTTTTTCTGTCTAAACGTGCACAGGATTGCACCTTTACGGTCTTTGTACAAACTGATGACACACGTGTGGTTGGTGCTTGAAGGCAAGAAAGGGGAGGCTGCAGCAACAGTCTTTCAACACCAATGCCAACACTCCCCCATCCCAAGCATCTAAGCAGGGCAGAAAAACTTTCTGCGGAAAATTAGCCATGACTGTATATTCCCACAAAATAAGATAATGTGTGAAACCAGATCACTATCAATTGAGGGCAGCTGGGACATTTCCGAATCCAAGCTTTTCTGGAATACCCGCACCCTGAACGTCCAGAATGGCCAGTCCTGCACGTCGCCGGGGCTGCCAATCTATGGAAAAGAACTCTACCCCCGCCATTTCTCCATTCCTGGGGAGAGCGGGCCTCTCCCCTGACCACCCTAGGATAGAAAACATAACCTTCTTTCTCTCATCCAGTAACAAGCCTGGCTAATCTACAGCCAGCCACTGGGGGTGGTGTGTCTAACAACTGATGCACTTAATTAGCACTGGGGCTAATTACATAATCTGAGTCACAGGGAGGTCTGTCTGCAATTTCTTGAGGCAAAAGTTAATACTTTAATGACAACAAGACTAGAAAAGCAGATTACTCGTAATGGGCGACGATTATGCAAATGCCCATTCAAGTTTATTAAGTGGGTTGTTTTTTTTTTTTTACAACCATGCAACCATTTAAGCATTTAATTAGGCAAGAAATGCAGCATTAGGTCAGAATTAAACACAGTGGGGAACAAGGGGGGAAACACACACTTACTCTGAAGGAAACTTATCTGCTTGCATAGCCACAGAGCCGAGGTAATACCCCTGCTCATTATTGTCTGGGTGCCCCATGTAGCGCTCGGTATACCCCGTGTCGTAGAATAGCCAGAGCGTGACCGGCGCGCCGGCAACGGCAACCTGCAAGCAAGTTCAAAGAGAGCCGTCATCGGCTTGCAAAAACCGTTCTGGCGGGGGGGGGACAGGCACAACTGCTCACAGGTAATAACTAATATACAGGCCCGTGGCTCACGCGGGCTCAGCTTGTCTGAGCGTGGAAAGCTAAGCAGGGTCAGGCCTGGTTGTTACGTGGATGGAAGACCCCCTCCTCTAGTTTCCTGCATTGAGGAGGGGGGTTGGACTCGATGGCCTCCTAGGCCCCTTCCGACTCTATGAACCTATAATCAGGCGACTATATTTTCTTTACTTGAACTGGGCGGTTTGAAACCTCAGCCCAGGGCACCGCTCTACATACATAGGCCAGGCCAGGCCAAGCGGACTGAAATTTAATTAACAGGTTGGATTCTAATGCTTCCCGATTATGTGATGAGTATTTTAAAAACAAAACAAAAACTGATTACGCGCCGGGAATAGGTGTCGCAGGCCGATCTTCTCTCTCTCACTCCTTCCAGGCAGACACCAACATTGGCTTCTTCACTAAGCTTTATTATGTCGCCGGCAGCCCGCCAGACTGACTTAACAGTACAAATGAAGTGTATCGCAGAAGTCAGTAATAAAAGAAACAAACCTAGTTAGGATACTAGCCGTTAAAGAAGTGTGGCCTATAGGTAAGTAGACAATTCCAGACTGAATTCTCCTCCTCTTCCAAGCTCAAATTACCCACACCCTTGGGTCCCCAGATGTTTTTGGCCTACAACTCCCAGCATGCCCCAGCCAGCATAGCTGGCTGGGGCATGCTGGGAGTTGTAGGCCAAAAACATCTGGGGACCCAAGGTTGGAGAGCCCTGATCTAGATTGTATAAAGATTGTATTTAATCACAAACCAGTATGCTTGAATGGTTCCAGCAACTGGTTAGTATGCGTGGTTTTTTTAAAGAAAATATATTAATTTTAAAATGGGGGAATGTGATTTAAATTATTCTATATCCCACCTTTTTCCTGCAAGGAACCCAAGGTGGCTTACATGATCCTCCTGCTCCTCCTCCATTTCATCCTCACAACGACCCTGTGAGGTAGGTCCGGCTGAGAGTCAGCGACGGGCCCAAAGTCACCCAGTGAGGACTAGAACCCGGATCTCCCAAGTCCCAGTCCAGCACTCTAACCACTGCACCACACTGCAGGGGCCACATTCCCAGTGGTGGATGGAGCCGAATCACCAGTTTATTTTAGCTTAACGCTCTCATTGGCAGAAATCCATCCTTAGCAGAGGCATTCCCACCTTTTAGAATGGGGTGGGGAAATGCGCAAAAGCTGGGAAGCCACCAAGCGACTGGCGGTGGGGGGAAAGGCTAAGCGGGCGCTGCCATCTGGGGAACCGCGGACAGCCAGATTCGGCCCACGGGCCCTGAGGCTCTGCACCACTGGTTTGAACAAACTTTAACTTAAAAAAAAAAAAGAAGGACGGACCGGATAGGTGACAAAATAGTCATTAAACTATTTTGGAATGTGCAGTCACAGGATGGGGTGATGGTTCCTGGCTTTTAAAAAAAAGATTAGTCAAATTCATGGAGAAGGGCAGGTTTACTGACAGCTATCAGCCATGATACCTCAATGGAGCTTCCATGTTTAGCAGCAGTGTACCTCCGAGTCCCAGATGCTGGGGCCAAGCCACAGATGATGGTCACTGCCTTCACGCACCGCTTGGTAGTTTCCCCAGAGACTGAAAACAGGATGCCAAGTTAGACGGACCCCGAGTCCAGGGGTGGAGAGAGAAACTGTGGCCCTACCAGATCTTGTTGGAATACAGTTCCCATCAACCCTGGCCACGCTGATGGAGGCTGCACCCAACACCATCTGGGAGGTCACAGGTTCACCAGCCCTGCCTCAGTGTGACCCAGCAGGGCTCGCCTTATGTTTATACGACCGGAAAGCCAATACATGCAGGGGCTCCTGAAGGGGATTAGACCAGACTATCAACAGCTACTAGCCATGATGGCTAAGATTACCTCCAGTATGCCTCTGAATACCAATAGCTGGGGAACATGTGCGCTATGGCATTCCTGTCCTGTTTGTATGAGCCTCTTATAAGTATCTGGCTGGCCACCGTGCTGGCTAGATAGGCCTTTGGTCTGATCCAGTGGGACACTTCTTATGTTCTTAAGCCATGAACATGCAGCCAAAAAACAACAAAACACTCACGCTGTTGCGGCATGCATTATGAAATATGTCCTTCCCTACTCCCAACTCAAGAGATTCAACCAGAGAACAAAGCCCAACCACACACACAATAACATTTTCCATGTCAAATCCCTGTTTGCACATAACAGCCCATGGATCGGCTTGTTGAGTTAACCCACAAATCGGCTGCCAGACAATCGAGCACATCGTGGGCTGTTTTTCCAATTCATAGGTTGTTTTGTTCCACCCCCCATCGCTGTCTCCCAGCCCTTATCCCAGGAGCCTTTGCAACACCAAAGAGCCGCCTCTGTAGTCTGACGAAACAAACCAACGCACAACCCACAATTCTGGGTTCAGACGTAATGACAAGCCATAGTTTGAACCATCCACAATTCACAGCCCCACAACCATCCATGGGTTCTCTTTGTGGGTTGTTCATGATTAACAACCCACAGTTAATCCATAGTCCCAGATTCAAACATAATGATAACCCACGATTAAACAAGCCATGGGTTACATAAACCATGGGTTGTCGTGTGAACAGGGTCAATGGCTTTTAAAAACTGCAAATGGAACACACACACACACACACACACACACCAAAAAGGGGGCTCTCCGTTGTACATTGACATACCTTGAAGATCTCTGGCCTCTGCAGCAACGCCATCAGGGAAAGATACCCTCCATAGGACCAGCCATGAATTCCGACCCGGTCTAAATCAATGAATTCATATTGGGAAGCCAAGTACTGCAAACCTTCTACTTGGTCGGTTACTTCAATTTGTCCCTGTTGGAAGAATATAAATAAAACTGAAATGTCAAGGGTGGAGTCCCTGCCTTAAGAGAGTCCCAAGTTCGATTCCTGGCATCTCTAGTTAAAAGGATCCCTGGCACCCGAGCTGGAAAGAAATACCGTACTTTTCTGCCCGAGACGTTGAAGAACTGCTGCCAGACGTAATTGGGCAATGCTGCGCTTAGATGGGCACATGTCGTGACTTGGCAGAAGGCAGCTTTGCATATACTCAGGAATACTTTGTATACTCAGGAATTGCAAAACCCACTACAACTGTCCATCGTCACTGTCAATGTCCCTATTCAGTCATATACATATTCTATATAAATTATACTGCCTGTTAATACAGTGTAAAGTCGCAGCAGCAAGGCTGCACAAGAAATGTTTGTGCTCATCCAACAACCTACCATCTTATATTTGGAGGCACCTTCGAACTTCAGCCCCCTGTGGCAGGAGCCTCTGTTGTCAATCACCACCACAACGTAACCTAGGGAAGCCAGCGTGTTCAGGCGGAAATATTTGACCCCTTTAAACCGGTTGTTCACAAGCTGCACCTAGAAGGAAGCATTGAGAGCCTTCTACATTTCCCGTGTGGAACTGATAAAACACGTTCATCAATATTTCAATAGTATTTTAAAAAATGATGTTTTTTTCTTTACAAAATAAAAATATTTTAACATTCTCAGATGGGTTTGCTCTGTTCCAATATGCAAAGATGGTATCCATTTTTCTAGGCCTTCTTAAAAGTCTGCTTAATTATATTCCATCCCATTATCTTGTCATTAATTTGTGCCCGAGGAGTTTGTTTCTGTGGATCTTGGGAGGTTGAGGATATTTTTCATTACCTACTAAGTTATCCTTTACACGATCATCCCAGTTTGCAGGACACGGAATAATGGGCTCAAGTGACAGGAACCCAGATTCCACCTAAACATCAGGAAAAATTTCCTGACTGTCAGAGCAATAAGACAATGGGACCAACGACCTAGGGAGGTGGTGGGCTCTCCCACTCTGGAGGCATTCAAGGTGCGGCTGGACAGCCATCTGTCGGGGATGCTTTGACCTGGATTCCTGCATTGAGCAGGGGGTTGGACTCGATGGCCTTGTAGGCCCCTTCCAACTCTACTTTTCTAGGATTCTATGAGCATCCCAGACATAAATTTCTTGCTAGTATTCTTCAGTCTTTGTCAAATAGACCCACCCACCCCACCCCCGGCTCAGATATGCATTCTGCTTGCATGTAATGATGCACACACCGACCAATTAGCAAAACTTGCCTCGGCAGCAAAAAAAACAACCCACCCATTAAGTATCAAAAGACATAGGGAAGTAGGACATGTCATTCCATGTCATATTATGTAAGCAACTATTGATATATGTATAACAATGTTTTATTGTGTTAGTGCTGTTTTTATACTGTGGTGGCACATGGTGTGTACAAAAGTGGTTTATTGTTTTATTGCCGTTTTTACTGTTTTTCACTATTTTACTGTTGTTTACTGTTTCACTGCTGATACCTTGAGGCAAGATACGGTTTTAAACAATAAAGTCAGGCACACAGTTGATTTGTACATTAGTACCTCTGCCACATTATTGTTCTCCATTGCAGAAATGTTATCGAACACATTCCCTAGAACTTCACAGTATTCGTTTATATTAACTATAGCTTCAGTTTGCCTAACGTTAAAGCCAAGGGGTCCACTGGCAATTCATAAGCAGTGATTTATTTATATACCACTCCACTTCTAAACAGATTCCAAAATGGTGAACAATAATTTTAAAAAAGTTATGTGACTTTTATGTACTTTATTATCTCTCCCCCTCAACGAGTTTATGCTTTCATTCCCACCAAAAGTGTTTCAAGTCAGCATCATCCATTTTGCACCCGCAACGGACTGGTTGGGTTCGGACGACACACTGCAGCTCGTCGTGGATTATTTAACCCATGATGAGCTTGCGGCGCCCATGGGTGCCATATTGCACATCCAACTCCCACTCGGGGGTTGTCATGTTGTGAGAACCTGGCGAGCCCAGGCTTGCTGGGTTTGCACAATGCAACAACTTCCAGGTGGGTGTTGCATGTTTAAAATGGCGGCTTCATGAGCCCCGCAGCCTCTCGTGTCATGCACCCAGTTGTGGTGGGTTTTGCCCCAACATTATGAGTGGCTCCATACATTTTTGGGGTCAATTTTAGCAGGTTTATAATTCTAAGGATCTGACGAGATATTGATGTGCAAAATAAAACATAATTTAAAAACCGATCCCTTATGTAATATTCTGACTCTGAGTATTTTTGTGGTGGCAGCACATGACTGGATTCAACCCCAGAAAACCTAAGTAGACTTTGTCCCTAACCTCACAGGAAAGATTTTTTTATAAACCTGTTATCCGTGAACTTTTCACAGGCTCCACAGCACACACAGGCTTTGTGTATGCTGCAACTGTAGAGTGCAGTAAAAGAACAGAGCTCCCCAAGAAATCCAACTTTCATTTAAAAAAAAGTCCCTAGTCCTCATGGTTGTAAAAATAAGTTTAAAAATGTGTGGGCAATGCCTGCTGGTAATCCCAGAGGGGCGGCAGAATAAGAGTTCCAGTGTTTGGCAGGAAAAATACGTCCAAAATGACTAGCAAAACCAGCTTAAAATGTAAATAGCAAACAAATGGTGAGTAACTGATGCAATATGAGAATAATTATGCAAATATGTACAATTTATGCAGGTCACATAATTTATCTTTTTTTGGTGCAGAATGTGGTGCAGATGTTTGGTAGTGGGTTGTTTTTTTAAACATGGCACACACACCACCCCTGGTTTCTGCTTCTAATAGCAATGTTATCAACTGACAGGTCTTTGCAACAGACTCACCTGGGGGCCTCCATATATGAAAAGCACCGTAGGATATTTCTTCCCGGGTTGTAGATCATGGGGTTTATATATCATCCCATAAAGCACAAATCCTGAGGAACTCTCGAAAGAGAAGATCTCGGGGGGCACATAATCTGGGAGGGGTCCTGCAGGAAGCAAGCAGTTGTTGTTTAACAAGGGAAACAGGAACAGAGACAGCCCGGGCATCTGGTTTCGATCACTCACAGGTTCCCAGCTCCTACAATACCCCATTCCAATATACACAGCCCCAAATTTAAACCAAATCAAAGGCAGAAATTGCTTGGCCATAACAGGCTGTGTCCATTGTCATCCGGGACATCACAAGTATTTATTTATTTTATACCCGCCTTTTTTCCTGCAAGGAACCCAAGGCGGCTTACATAATCCTCCTCTCCTCTCCATTTTATCCTCACAACAACCCTGTGAGGTAGGTTAGGCTGAGAGTCAGTGACCGGCCCAAAGTCACCCAGTGAGCTTCATGGCCGAGCGGGGACTAGAGCCCAGTGTGGCGTAGTGGTGAGAGTGTTGGACTGGGACTCAGGAGATCCGGGTTCTAGTCCCTGCTCGGCCATGAAACTCACTGGGTGACTTTGGGCCGGTCACTGACTCTCAGCCTAACCTACCTCACAGGGTTGTTGTGAGGATAAAATGGAGAGGAGAAGGAGGATTATGTAAGCCGCCTTGGGTTCCGAAAAAAGGCGGGTATAAATAAAATAAACAAACAAACAAACAAACAAACAAACCTGGATCTCCCAAGTCCCAGTCCAACGCTCTAACCACTACACCACACTGGCTCTCACTGCCAATCCTGTTTGGGACTGTAGCAGAGTAGATCTAGCTGTACGGGAAAATTGAATAAGCGCAACAGATAAGCAGTTTCAGGGCCAGATTTCCCACAATGAAAGCTAGAAGTAAGAGGTTTGTATCTCAGCTCTTACTTGCAGTTCTTTTTCTTTTAAAAGAAACATCTGTACTGTATGCCCCTCTATTAAAAAAAACACACACACCAGGTTGCAATTACACACTACAATCCATATGCAGTTTGAGCGTGTTATTCACACAAGGAAAGACGGCCGGCATGAAATGGCAACAACGGGACATCTGCAGCCTCAGGGGCAGATGCATTTGAACCTCTTAAAAAGCTTTGCAGGGAGTCTGAAATACCTGCAGAATCTAAAATGGTGGCCCAGAATTCCTTTGACATGCGGGCAACATCCTCATCGAGGCCAGTCAGTTTGTAGAGGGATACCTGGTGCGGGTTCTTCTGGTTGCTGAATTTACAAATGGCCATGTCGCAGTTCTAGGAAAAGGAGGAGAAACTGTGACCGCCTGCGAACCAACGTTGGCTTGCAGGTCCCATTTATTTCCCCTCTGCAGACCCTTTTCAAGAACAAAATTAAAACTAGGAACCGGCCCTCTTTCTCCCACAGCGAAATAGGAGGCAGAAGCTAGGTTTGTTATCAGCGGTCATAAATAGCACTACTGGTATTTATTGCTTCATGCTATCCTGACAACAACCCTGTATGGTAGGTCAGTACTGCAGAGGAGTGGCTCAGGCTGAGAGGCAGGGATGTTGAAGAGTCCTTGGTCTCGAGTCACGAGTCGAGTCACGAGTCTTTGGACCCGAGTCTCGAGTCCGAGTCCAAGTCCTTGGTCCAAAATGGTGACTCACGAGTCACGAGTCCCTCCCAAAGCTGACTCCACGAGTCCCTATTAAAATCAATGGGGGGTTTTCCCAACAAAATAAGGCTACTTCAGATATGTGGCTTAAATAAATTCTAGGCACAAGTGTGCCTTTTTATCTCAAAACTCTGCCACTGATTTTGACAAGAACAGACCAGGCAGACAAACCCAAAATAACCAGGCAGGGAACCCCAAAACAGGCAGGCAGAGGCCTTTGTCTTGGACAATTCAAACTGTGGAACTGGTTAAGAAGAGACCAGGCAGGCAGAGGAGGCAGGGAACCCCAAACAGGCAGGCAGAGGCAGCCAAACCCAAAATGTCTGAAAGGTTACATTAGTAAAATGGTTTTAAAAAATAAACTTGGATTGTTACTGCAACTAGGTCCAGACAGCACCTGCAGGTGGCATCAAGCAGGGATGTTGACGAGTCTTTGGTCTCGAGTCCCGAGTCGAGTCTCAAGTCCCATTAAAAATATTGGGACTCGAGTCCGACTCGAGTCAGAGGGGGGACTCAGTCCGACTCACGAGTCGAGTCCTCGAGTCCGAGTCCCCATCCCTGCTGAGAGGTGGTGGCTTGCCAAAGGCTACCTGCCGAGTTCACGGCAGAGGAAAGATCCGAACTGGCACCTTCCAGGTCTGCCGTTCAGTTTCCACCACTTCCCTACAAGTCGCTCTCCATCTGCTGGAGCTATGTTAATACTGCGATAGGCGTGAGTTGGACATTGCTCTACTTCTCCTGTATGGCTTCGTTCAGCTAGGAAATCTTCTGTAACAGTAAGATAAATAAAGGGCTTAATTTCAGAAAGAGGAAACCTTTGCTTCCAAACACTTATGTACCTTTACGAAGAATTAAGGCATGAACCTGCTTGTTTTCCGGTTCCCTTCCCGTTCCTTTTGCACCAAGTCTATTAGATTGTTCGCCCGCAGGCAGGGACTGTGCGGTTGTTTTTAATCTTTAGGTGCTTTATAAGAGGGGTGGGGGCAACTTGCAGCTCTCCAGATGTTTTGGCTTACAACTCCCATCAGCCCTAGCCAGCACAGCCAATGGTGAAGGGTCATGGGAGTTGTAGGTCAAAACATCTGGAGGGCCCCAAGCTGCCCATCCCTGCTTTACAAGATGATACAGAAGGGATTATACAAATTCACAGAGGAATATCAATGGCTACTAGTCATGGTGGTTATATGTTACCTCCAAGATCAGAAAGAGCATGTCTCTCAATACCAGTTGCTGAGGAACATGGGAGGGAGGGTGCTCTTGCACTCATGATCTGCTTGGGGGGTTCTGATGGGCACTGTGGGAACCGAATGCTGGACTAGACAGGTCTCTGGTCTGACCCAACAGGGTTCTTCTTATGTTCTTAATTATAATAATAATAATCCGAGATGCTTTATAGTTTTTAGATATGTAGTTGCACAAATAGTTTTAGGTTCGTATGAATGATTTTAGGAGTCTTTCATTCTATAGTTAAACTATAGCTTAGCTTAGTTAAACTATGGAATTCACTTCCACAAGATGCAGTGATGGCCACCACTTTGGATGGCTTTAAAAGGGGACTGGACAGATTCATGGAGGAGAAGGCCATCAATGCCTCTTAGTCCTGATGTATGCTACCTCCAGTATCAGAGGCAGTATACAGTTGTACACCAGTTGCTGGGGAACATGGGCGGGAGGGTGCGGTTGCACTCATGTCCTGCTTGTGGGATCCTGTGTGCAGCTGGTCGGCCGCCATGTGAACAGAATGCTGGACTAGATGGACCCTTGGCCTGATCCAGCAGGGCTCTTTTTATGTTGTTATTCTTACATATACACTTAAGGGTCTTTTTAAAAAAAAAATTACAAGCAAGTAAAGCTAGCCAGGCTCAATTTGTGACAGGGCTCAGATATGGAATCTGTTTCAATACCAGGACCAAGGAAATGAAGCATGGAATATGTGAAGCAGTAATGAGAACAGCCCTGGAGTTGAATCAGACCAAGGTGAGTCCCATCTAGCCCACCATCCAGTCTCCAACAGGGGTCAGCCAGATGCCTTCAGGAAGCCCACACGCGGGGGGGGGGGGGAGGTGTTTTTTTATTTTAAGAATTACATCCCATTTTATCATTCCAAGGAAACCAAAGTGGCAAACAATCACTAAAAAAGAGTTAAACAACAACAATCAAACAACAGTTTCAAAACAAAACGGATAAAACAGAGAAGGCAAGCAGCAAAGACAAAAAAACCACCATAGATATGAATGATAAGAACACAGCAGCCCACCCACCCCAGCTGCTTGGCTGCCAGCATCTGGTACACCGGGGTGGGGGGGCCCTCTGCCTCTAAATGTGGAGGATCGTTATCACTACTAGCCACTGGTAGACCTATCCTCCATGAACTTGTCTAAAGATAAAAGAAAGGCACCTCTGAGCATGTGCAAAGAACATTCCCATCACTGCACCCCGAGGGCCGAATTCCATTTCAGAGAAGCTTCCGGGAGGGGGGGGGGCGCATTCCAGTGGTGGGCGGGGCCAAAGGCAAAAAGGGGCGTGGACAAAAGTACCAGCCTATTCTGGCTTCAAGCTCTTACTGCCGGTCGCCAAGCCTTAGGAGAGGCACCCCAGCCTTTTATTATGGGGAAACCACTGCACAAAAGCCGGGAGACCACTGAATGCTCGGTGGGGGGGGGGGAGGTGAAAGGGGGAGGGGCCACATGGGAAATCCCAGAGGGCCGGATTGGGACCCTGGGCTCAGGTGCTGCACCCCAGTGTAGAGTAAGCACGTCCTGCCTCCCCCACGCCCTTAGGGGCTCCCAAGCAGATGGGTGGGCCCCCGAGTAGACTTGAGCCCTTTTTGAGAAATTCGTCACGGAACGAAGCCACAGTGAACCTCAGGAGGTACCTGACTGACACAGCAGGCGTGCGAAAAGCCGCGCTCCGTCAGCCGCTTCACTTCTCCGGGGTTCTCGTAGTTAACGACGTACAAGTGATGTTCCAAGGGGGAGTCCTTTGTACCTTCAAAATATACCAGTTTTTTAGCTTCATCCACCCGGATCTGATAAAAAACACACACACAAAAAAACAAAAGTGACCCGATTTTGTACCATCAACGACTCCCAGGCTGGATTTAATGCTTCGTTAACTCGTTAATTCTTCAATTGCCCCCAGGGAGGGAAAGTTAATTCAGAACCCAGAAACACTTATTATCCTTGTCACTTTCTGGCTTGATAAAAGTTCTTTTCGGTTGATCTTGAAGATGCATCTGCCATGCGGCAGAGTGCCACTTTCATGCAGGGCGCACCACTTCCGACTGCTTCCCCACATAAAACAAAAACCTTGCATGTTGAGAACGAGCACATCGAGAACGGCTCTATGCCAGCTCTTTACCTTCTGTGCTAGCTCTGAACTCTCGGGGAGCATTCAGAAATGTGATTCCCCAACCTGGAAGTCTCAAGCAGTCACTCCATTTTAGCACATTGTTCTGTGGAACAAGCAGGCCAGGCCTGGGATGCCCACGGAACCCGTGCACAGTTCCCGAACGCGGATAAGCATTCAAATTTGCAGTAAGGTGCGAGTCTACACTGGCCTGGAGCAACCTAGTGTCCTCCAGATGTGGAGTACGACTCCTAGCATCCCCAGCCAGCACGGGGGGTTGCAGTCTGACAATGGGGGGCACCAGATTGCAGAAGTCTTGTCTACATCCCCCCCCTAGTTGCGATTTCATACCCAAGGCCCAAGGCCCCAGGTGGTCTACCCAGGCGAGCTCTCTGCCCCCAAATCCACTGGACAAGCAGCCTGAGGGGGAACTCCCTGTAGAACTCTCTGAGTAGGAGTTACCAAACTCCCAAGCCTGGGAGTGGCAGACAAGCCCTGTTTATTATTATTATTATTATTATTATTACTACTACTACATTTACATCCCACCTTTTTTTTCTCTTGCAAGGAACCCAAGGCAGCTTACATAATCCTCCTCCTCTCCATTTTATCCTCACAACAACCCTGTGAAGTAGGCCAGGCTGAGTCTGTGAATGTCCCAAAGTCACCCAGTGAGCTTCATGGCCGTGTGGGGACCAGAACCCGGATCTCCCGAGTCCCAGTCCAACACTCTCACCACTACGCCACACTAGCACTCATAATAATATGTATTATTACATTTATATCCTGGCCTTTCCCCCCCATCTTGCAAGGAACCCAAGGTGGCTTGCATGGTCTTCCTCCTCTGCATTTTATCCTCAGAACAACCCTGTGAGGTAGGCTAGGCTGAGAGTCAGTGACTGGCCCAAAGTCACCCAGTGAGTTTCATGGCCGAGCGGGGACTAGAACCCGGATCTCCCGAGTCCCAGTCCAACCACTATGCCACACTGGCTCTCATGAAGGGAAGGAGTCTGAAGAAACCCACCACTCAGCCAAGGCTGACTGCTGTTCCTCAACGCCCCCACTGGAGGAGGCAAAAGACAAAGCACAGCAGTTCCCAAACAGAACTCTGCCCCTTTTTGTTCAGCCAGGCCTTTGAAATAAAATAAAATGTGTGTCACCTGAGCGCCTCTTGCCTTCAAACTTGTGTGTAAATATTGAGGTTACTGCCAGCTTTGTTTTCTGCAGTTGTATTTATGCTGGTTTTGATTTTATGGTTTTGTCTCATTTGATCTTTAACCTTTTAAACCCTAAACGGCTTAGGGCCCAGCTATCTACTGGACTGCCTGTCTCGCTATGAACCTGCCTGGTATTAAGATCTGCAGGAGAGACCTCTTAAGGGCACCATTTCCCACAGACGCTCATGTGCTGGGCACACATGAAAGAGCTTTCTGCTGTGTCGCTCCCAAACTGTGGAATGCGCTCCCTCAAGAACTGCAATTGGCTTTTCAAAAAGATGTGAAGGCACATCTTGTTAAATTTAGCCTTTTACGCTGACCTGGTTCACGCAGCAACAAACCATGGTTAGCAAACCATGGATCACTGAAAATGCAGCGAGACGAGAGAGAGCGTGCTGGTTCCTGTGCGCCCGCCTGCCTGCTGTTGCGATAAGCAGTCCAGGGAGCCTGGGTTGCTTACTGGACATGCGAACCCGCAACTCTGGGTTGTTGCGGGAAGCGCAATGCAGAGTTTGAACCTTCTGGTTCAACCAGGTGTGAAACAGGTCATTATGCAGTGGTTTTCATGTTTTACTGTTTTTAAAGTTCTTCACGTTTTACTGTTTTTCATGTTTTTAAAGTTCTTGTGGGTTGTTGTTGTTGTTTTTTTACCATGTTACGGTTTTATTGTTTTAAATTGTTTCTATACATATTCACTGTACACCACCCAGCGAACCTCATGTCATGGGGCAGCATACTAATGCCGGTAGTAAAAAAATAATAATAGAGACGTTCCTCATGGCTGTGCTCGAGGGGTGGCTGTGGCAGTCATCCAGCCCTTCTTGAGGCTATGGGGGCTCAGCTGAACTTTCAAGGGCGCCTCCGGCCGACCCATCCTGCCGCGCCGGAGACCGACTACCTGCCTGTAGCGGGATCTCTCTCGCCTGCTCCAGGAGAGCTTCCCCTGCCCTATGATCAGACGGGCCTTATGTTTAAGCCTGCGCTCTCTTTCGACAGAGATCAGGCCTGTACTTAAAACTCAGGCATGCGCGCGCCGGCAGGTGGGCGTACAGAGAACATGCTGAAGATGAGCAGGTATTCGAAGCGTAACTCAAAGGGGGCTTACATTGGAACCGTGTCGGCCCAGGACTTCCCACTCCCCCTCAGTGATCGCCAGTTCCTCTTTGACGGGACACAGGAAATCACCTACAGGAACAAGATCAGAGTTACGGACACGTAAAGGAGGGATTCCCCACCCGCCCTTCCCGCGTGACGCCGTTCCCTGCACAATTCATACAAGCGGCATTTGAAGCGTGCACTTCCGTCCGTCCGTCCCCACCGCCCCGGTTCTGCGATAGCAAAGCGTACAATCTCACTGAAGCAACAGGATTCTCCATCTGGCAGCCGACTGGAGAAAGGCCGCGTCCAGAGCAGCCCCTCCCTAACCTGGTGCCCGCCAGATGTTTCGGACTTCAGCTCCCATCAGCCCCAGCATGGCCAATGGTCGGGAACGCCGGGAGTCGAAGTCCGAAACATCTGGAGGGCGCCGGGCTGGGGAAGGCTGGCCAGGAGGCGATACTGAGCTGGATGGACCAGTTGGTCTGACTCGGAAACACCGTTGGAAAGCCGCTTTCCTTCCTTACGGACTCACCTTCTCTCCCCCTGCCCCACCTGAGGCGCTGAGCCCGCTCCTTAAGAACGCAGGAAGCTGCCTTAAGGCAGCTTCCTGCGTTCTTAAGGAGCGCGCTCAGCGCCTCAGGTGGGGCGGGGGAGAGAAGGTGAGTCCCTGGGGAAGAAAAGTGGCTTCAAATGGGGTTTCTGGGCACGGTGGGGTCCTTTGGATGCTGATCGGCGAGGAGCTCGGCCCTGGTGGGCAAACTCCCCAGAAAGGCCCCTTGTCCACCTCTGGCCACCTTCCCTTGATATTAGGGCCTGGCTATGCACAGTGTGTACTGTCCATCCTAAAATAATCCTAATAATATTTATTAAGAAAAACAAATAGAATGTGCTCCCCCTTATTCTGTGTTGCATGAGAAGTTCTGAGGCGGATGAATCAAAGTGGGAAGTTAGACCATTTCAAAGGGTCTGGAAGAGTAGGGTTACTGGACTACCGCAATGTACTTTATGTGGGGCTGCCCTTGAGGTTTGTTCAGAAGCTGCAGTTAGTGCAGAACTGCAGTGAGCTGCGTTTACTAGTGGGGAGCCCAGGTTCAACCACCTTCTTGGCTAAGACTATTAATGTATTGTTCGCATCTCTATACTGCCTTATCTGCTAAAAAGCCATCAAGGGGGTGAGGTTAGGCAGGCGAGTCCTTTCCCATCCTACCTGGTCAAATTCTCCACTCTTGAGTCAATGATATAAAGGGAACAAATTCGCAAACCGTTGCTTAGTTTACATACTGTATTCTGCCAGCTATGGGGCGGGAAGGGACAATCAGCTAAAGGGACAATCTTTGGCTACTAGGATTTCATCACGCATTTCTTACAAGCCATCAAGCTTATCTTCACTGCCATAAGAACTAGCAGCTTACTTAAAAAATACAATATGGTATTTCTTGACGGAACGCCTCTCCCAACCGCAACCTACCCGGACACTACGTTCAACATCTGTGGCCTTCCTCCGACTGCCACCTCCGAGGGAGGCTCAGAGGGTGGCAACAAGGGGGAGGGCCTTCTCAGTGGTAGCCCCCCAAAGCTCCCCCCTGAGGCCCGCCTGGCGCCAACCCTACTATCTTTTCCGGCACCAGGTTAAGACTGCCCTCTATGTTGAGGTTTTTAACAACTAAGTGGTACACAGTGGGGTGGAAAATTCTTCTGGAGGTCGTGTTTTATTAACTTTTTTTTTAGTTTTTGTGCTATTTTTAAAATTGGTTTTAAATTTTCATAATGGTTTTATTGTTTTTTAATTGTACTTTTTAACTGATTGTTGTACACCACCCAGTGAGCGTCAGCTATTGGGCAGTATAGAAGTTAAATAAATAAACAAACTGCAGTGCAAGCTTCCTGGTGGAAGTGCAGAATACTTAAGAGCGCCAATCGGTCACTGCCCCAACTAAAATGACAGCCTGACTTTTAAAAAAGGCGGGGGGGGGGGACCTCCAAGGAAAGGAATTCCCTCAACCAACTAAGGATGCTTATTCTGTTTCATGAGAAGACAGAAGCCAAATGGCTGAAGCTGGTTACTTGGAGCGGGAAGTCCGCCGTGTGATCGCTTGTATCTGCTCTCCTTTAAAACAGTGGAGATTCTGTACAGATGCCGGAATCCCGTTTTGCACTCAGAGGCAAAGATGAACTCTATCATATCCTCGCAGGTTTGGGGGAAAACATGGAAGATATCATGGATCTGTGGAAAGAAAAGGAGGGTTGAAAGCAGACGGCAGCTGGGCCTGTTCAAACTGGTATACGGAACCCAGTCCGCACAGCCCATAGAACCTGTGTGGCGGTTTTCCCCTAAGGCAAACGGACTGCTAATTTTCATTTAAAATACAATATGGTATTTCTTGATGGAACGCCTCTCCCAACCACAATCTACCCGGACACTACGTTCAACATCTGGGGCCTTCCTCCGACTGCCACCTCCGACTGCCACCCTATGCAAGTTTAGACAGGAAAAAAAGGCATACAACTCCCACCATGCCCCAGCCTTTTTTGTCTAAATATGCACAGGACTGCGCCCGTAGAAGCCTTAACATTTGCTTACGTTTTGTAGCTGACACTCTCCCCCAAGCATGGGGAACCTCAGGCACGGGGGCCACATCCAGCCCACCCGTCATCCTGGGTTCCCGAGGGCCACGCCCCTTTCCCTGGCCACACCCCCATCCCCCCCGACTGCCAAGTGTTTCATGGTTTCCCAGTTTTTGTGCAGCCCCCCCCCCATTTCAAAAGCTTGAAATACCTCTCCTTCGTCTTGAGTTACTGGCAGGAAGGAGCTTTAAGCTAAAATATGCTGGTCTTTTTGGGGGGTGCTTTGGCCCTCCTCCATTGGCCTTTGGTCACACCCCTTTTGTCTCTGGCCCCACCCACCACTGGAATGCAAACCCCCCCCTCCCGAGAGCTTCTCTGAAATGGAATTCGGCCCTCGTTGTAAATATTCTGTGACATCACAGCAGCTCAGGCCAATGGCCTGGGGGGGGGGGGGGGCTGCTAGCAAGCAATGGCCGGGCCTTCAGCCCAGGATGGCAAATGCTTACGTTGATCCAGATGTCTGTGGTTTCTTCATAAACGATCAGTGGTGTGACGGAGTCAGGCACAGCGTCTATTAGTTTCTGCCTCTCCATGGCATCGTCCTCCACAGGTATGAATAAAGCCGGGGGGAGTAACACAATCTGCAGCCGCGTCTGGCCACGGTCCAGCAAGATGGCCCAAGCGCTATCAGAGAGGGAGGGGAATCAGAACACAGCAGTAGTGACTAGCAGGCAATGTCGTCGAAGCACTAACACTCCGCTCACACGCATGCATAACTGGGAGAAAGACCCACTAATACCAGTGGGACTTAGTTCCAAGTAAGTGCATAGAGCTGGATCCTCATGGCCATTTGGTGCAGCGGAGGAAAGCCAATTTTGAAACAGTGTGCCAGCGTGGCGTAGTGGTGAGAGTGTTGGCCTGGGACTCCGGAGATCCGGGTTCTCGTCCCTGCTCGGCCATGAAGCTCACGTGGGTGACTTTGGGCCACTCACTGCCTCTCAGCCTAACCTACCTCACAGGGTTGTTGTGAGGATAAAATGGAGAGGAGGAGGATTATGTAAGCCGCCTTGGGTTCCTTGCAGGAAAAAAGGCGGGACATAAATATAACAAATACATATTTTTTAAAGAAGCACCCAGTCCATATATTTTATTCTGTATTTGTGACTTTTTTGTAAGGTGTGTGATGTTTCATTCATCTGTACATTCATATTTGTTTTTAACAGGGGGGGGGGGGAATCATATATAGGAAAGAGAGGCTCTCCAGCTGATAAACCAGATGCTTGCCAAAAATTAGCCATACGCAGAAGACATACTTTACAGAAGCTTGTACATTTCTTGGCAAGATGAATCTACATAAACTTCCCCATCTATGAAGATCTTCGAATGTGTTCTTGCTGCGGGTACCTCATCCTCTGGAAGCCTGTCGGTTAGGGGCTCAGAGTAGGGCCTTCCTGGTTGCCGTACGTGGAAGCCGTGCCCAGAGGGGCTTGTCAGGCACCATAATTTAGGTAGCCTGCTAAGTAAGAGCAGGCTAGATTTGGCTGAACTTCATTCTGCCAATGGGGATGTGGCTATATGCCATTTTGCTGCTGTTTTTACATCTCTCTCCCCCTCTCGCTTTCTACTGTTAATGCGGTTCTACTAGTTCATTATGAGCAGTATCCAACAATGTAATTGCGCTAACGGTAATTATGTTGTGCCAGCATAAGGGACCTCTAAACTTGTGTGACAAGTTTTCCAGGGAATCCCGTCACGCAAGCGAATGCCATTGGCATTGTGCTACAGGTCCCTCGCACTAGCTAGCACAACGCAATTCCCATGAGCGCAATGATGTTGTTGGATACTGCCCTACATCTTTTCGCTATCAACTTTTTATTTTGCTGTTTTGTAGTTCAGTTTCTTGAGCATTTTATGGAAAGGCGGCGAGTCAATTTTATAAAGAAAATAAATGAATTGTAAGGATATTATCCCTTATTTGGAATCAGTTATGGGTTACTTCGACGTTTTATTCCCACCTTAACCAGCTAAACCAAGGAAGGGAGGCAGTAAGATAAAAAAAAAAAAAATCCAGATCAGATCAGAATGGAAAAATAAAATTGAAAAAAGAAGGGGAAATGCTGTTGCTTGTCGTGGAGTGGGCAGGCTGGAACGTGGGGCACCTCTGCCCACAGGAAGGGATGATGCTCTTGCCACGTTGACTGGCCAAGTCTGTGAAACAAGTGGGAAGCGAGTTACCCACTCAGGATACCCTCTTCCACTGATGAGAGAAAAATGCATCTCTGCTTGGCCAACTCTTTCCAATACATTTCAGAGCCCTCAAATGCAAGGAGCAACTTTAAAAGTTTGTCTCCAGGATCTGAATTGCTCATAGAAGAACGGTGTGCGCTCAGAATGGCACAGGTCAAACCCAGAGCTGTCCGGGGGAACAGAGGCAGAGTAAAATACGCACTATTTCCCCTCCCGAGTCCATCCTGCTCTAGCGATGTACTCCACGCCTTCAAACAGGAATTTCAAAGGGTTGGACAAGTTCTTTATCGACAACTTCTGAAATCTGCCAGGGGAGGGGGGAAAAAAACATAGATCAGAAAATCTATTGCAAAGTTATTGATGTCTTCCAAAAATATGCCGGTAGCTATAATCTCAATGTACGAAGCTTACATTGACAGCTTACTGGGTCTGTACCGGCCACAAAGGGAGTTAAGCAAGGCTGTATTTTGGCTCCTGTGCTGTTCAATTTATATATAAATGATATTGTTGAGAATTTGACATTTCCAACGTTTCAGGCCCCTAAATTGGCTACAAAACGCATTTCCATTCTTTTGTACGCAGATGATGCTGTACTTCTCTCCCAAATGAAAGCGGGCCTAAGTAGATTGTTAAGGGTATTCTCTGAATACTGCCAAAAAGAACATCTAGCTGTGATCTATAACAAAACTAAGGTTATGGTGTTCTCTAAAAAACACAGAGTCCACAGATGGTATATAGATAAATAGCCAATTGAACATGTTAAAGTTTTCAAATACCTCGGTGTGGTCTTTCAATCAACAGGGTCTTGGTTAGCCCACAAGAAATATGTGGTGGATAAGGCGTCCCAGAGTACCAAAATTCTGACGCGCTTTTTCTACACAAAAGGGGGTAATCACATACCCTCAGGACTTGAGGTTTTTAGAGCTAAACCTCTAGCACAACTACTCTATGGGGTCCAGATCTGGGTGGATCCTTATTTCAGATCTGTGGAAGCTGTTCAGTCTAAGTTCTTAAGACAATTTTTTTCCGTTCCATGTTGTGTTCCAAATGCATCTTTGCGTTTGGAAGCTAATCTCCCCTCAATTACTCTACAGGCCTGGGGCAGGACATTTAATTATTGGCTCCAGTTGAATTTAACCCTATTGGCTTACTCCCCTTGGTCTTGCAGGATTCCCATGTGAGTGTTTGGATGAAGAGCACTATCTCTAAGCTGCATTATTTCGGCTTATCGTCTCAGCACATTATTAACATTGGGATTTATTAAAGCAAAAGTCCTAATTAGACAGCGCCTACATGATATTGAGCAACAGAATAATTTGGCCACTACAAGAAAATTTTGCCCCTGGTATGATTATTTTCCATCTAGGCTCTTCGACACATTGCCATCTTATTTGCAGAACTTAACAGTAGTAAAGTACAGACGAGCCTTCACTCAGGCATGACTGAAATACTGCCATCAGCTGTACTGGAGGGCCGTTTTAAAAGAACTCCATTGCAGAATTGCTTATGCCCACGTGGAGATGGCAGTATTGAAACAATAGATCATGTAATGTACAAAGCACCCCTCAATTGGGGGCGGGAATTCCATCTTGGAAAAAGAATTCCTGAAATGGATGCATTCAGTCACAATCTCCTTGCTTTTGGGAAACAGTCACAGCTACCAGGTAGAGCAGGCGCTTAGGGAAAGTTCCGTAAAAAGTGTGTATGTTAGAGGAAATGGCATACAAAAATAAATAAAAGATTTTGTGCATTTTTTTTTTATAAAAAGCATAGACTGATGCAGGAATTGGATGGAATGGACTTATGACTGAGTGCGTGCAAAACTGACATGGACTGCCTTGTCCATCCCTATTTGGGGGCTATTTTTAGATTTGTGCTAGTCAAGGGAAAAGGGAGCATGCCTTGTCAAGATATGATGTTTTTTTGGAATATTGAGTAATAGGGGATAACTCCAGTAAGATTAAATAGAATAGATAATAATTGTTCTGCATTTTGTTGGAGAGGATGTCAGGAAAAAGGGACATATGCTCATATGTGGTGGAGCTGTAAAAATGTATTGGCGTTTTGGCGAGAGGTTTTTACAGAAATATCAAAAATTATTGGTATTAATTTAGAGGTCTGTCCAAAATTAGCATTGTTATCAATAACGGAGAAGCTTGTTTGCGACCAAAATATGAAGGAGTTAATTGTAAACTTGTTAACTGCGGCCAGGCTAATGATAGCGAGAAATTGGAAAGTACAACATGTTTTCCTAATAACAGACTGGTATAAGGAAGTTTGGGACATAGCCCTAAACTGATAACTAACTAGTAGTAATCAAATGCAAAAAAGGATTGCTAAAGAAGAATAATTTTATGGATATATGGAATCAATTACTAGACTATGTATTAATAAAGGGGAAGGGTAAGCATGCCTTGTCAGGATATGTTATATTTTTGGAATTTAGAATTTATTTGATCAAGAGGATAGAAGTATATTAATTGGTCCCTCGGAGGGTGGGGGGTGCACTTTATGATTTGTTGTATGTTGTTTAGGTTATATTTTTGTGATATTTTTGTATTTTGTTATATTTTGTTATAATTTGTTTTGAAAAGTAAATAAAAGATTTAAAAAAAAATTGAGTAATAGGGGAATATAGAGGATGAATATTCTTTGGTCCTGTAGGACCAAAGGGGGCACTGTAGTTGTTATTTGTGCGTTGGTATGGTTTTTGTTGTATATTATTTGAAACCCTAAATAAATTTTAAAAATTTTAAAAAAAGAAAGTTAACTGTGTTCCGATCAGCATATAAGCCCAGGAAGTGTAAATTCGGCTGGTTCGCTTAAAAATACGGACCAAATGAAATTCTCCCTGGTGCTTACAGGCCTCTTCCTACTACAATACTTCAAGTCTTTACGGCAGGGGTCTAGAACCTCTTTCAGCCTGAGGGTTGAATTCTATTTCGGAGAAGCTCTTGGGGGCCGTACTGGGGGGCTGAAGCCAAAAGGGGCTAAAATACTAAAAATACCAGCATACTGTAGGTTAAAGCTCTTACTGCCGGTAACTAAAGGCTTCTCTACATGAGGCATTTATTGTGAGCTCATGATTCCTCAGTCACAGTAGTTTGTGGGAGCTTTACACGACGTTGCCATCCTCCAGGGCCTCTCCCACGTTTTGCAGCCATTTTTGCGGCTTTTTTTTTTTTTTTTTTTAGAGCGAGGAAAAGTCAGGTATTATTTCCTAACCTCGCGATAAGACGCTATGAAAAGCTCGTGTATTTTCGCAATTCCACTGATCACAGCTACACCACAGCGCCACCTTGTGGTTATGTAATGGAATATGGAGAAAGGCAGAGAAAGAAAAAAACCCGGGGGGGTGGGGAACCATGTGTAAAGGACCCGCTCTTAATCATGGAAAGAAAATGGAAGCAGAAGCCTCAGTAAAGTGGCGGGTTAAAAGCCTCATGCAGAGAAGCCTTAGGAGAGGCATTTCAACCTTTCAGAATGGGGAAAACCTACACAAAAGGCAGGAAACCACCAAATCACTGGGGGGGGGGCGTACTGGGGAACCCCAGAAGGCCAGAGTGGGATCCCCAGAGGGTTAGATTTGGGCCTAGGCTTGAGGCTGTACACCTCTGCTTTGTGGGATGCCTCCTGTTTCTCATCATCTTGCTTTCAATGGGGTTTCCGACGCGCCATCGGATTAGAACAGTTGCCAACTCCAAACCGACTTAAGACAGAAAACAGCATTAGACTTACTCTGCCATCCGCATCGATCATTATTTCAGACAACTTGAAAGTTACTTTGGGGTTTGCAGTGCCTAAAGAGGAAGACAGTAGCCGACAGTCACAAGGGGATTACGCAGTGCAAGGTTCGATTTTGCTCCCAGCAAGCCAGCCTTGCCTTTCCAAGGCCGATTCACGCAGAGATGCGATTCACGCAGTGAGATGTGCACTCACTGGGATTCAACGGCATCATCTGAGCTTCTGCTGAAGGCCACAGCATGGTCTCTCACCTGTTTTGGGGTACCGAAAGGAATCTGTCCTCCTCGTCTCCAACATGGGGGATGTGACATGGATGATCTCCACCTCCGACTCGTCATTCTCTTCATACAGGATTCGAAGAACTTTGCCTCCACCAGCAGCTACCAAGAACGATGGACACGTGTGTCACTTAACCAGAGCTCCAAATAGCCCTCCATGCAGTCGAATGCCCGGATGGATCTCCCCTCCCCCGGCTACTGGACCTTAGCTTCCAGCTGAAACAGAATGTCAGGCCCGGCGGCCAAATCAGGTTCATCGGACTCGGCGTTGTCTATACTGAACGGCAGCGGCGTCCCATGTTTCAGGCAGGAGTGCGTCCTGTTGTGCCTCCAGTAGGTCAGACAGAGACCAGCCGGGCCGGAGTGTGTTTGGGGGGGGGGCAGGCTACGTGCGGCCTGACCCAGCTGGGCAGCCTTTCCAATCAGCGCCTGCTCAAAAGGCAGGTCCCAAACACACTCAGCGGCTGGAAGCAATTGTTTGGCAATACAGCTACAGCCAGACACTCCTGGCATTCCCAACCTCAGACTTCTGCACCTTGGATCCTTGGAACAACCTTGACCACGACTTTGCCTGATCCCGAACTGGTTTACGTTTGCTCTATCGAGGAATGATCTATTTTGGCTTCAACCCTCGGACTGTGCTAACGACTACGGCTTATCTTGGAACTGGACGGATTTACGACACTTCCCAGCTCTAGCCAGAGATGCCAGGAACTGAACCCGGGGACCTTTTGCATGCAAACCAGGTATTCTACCACTGACCTACAGCCCGCTGTACAGCCTTACGTTTTATGGCTGGCTGTTTTAACCAGGTTCTTAGCTGTATGGCAATATATCATTCAGAAAAGCGGAATATAAATATACTGAACCAAATAAATGGGGGGGGGGGAAATAAAGGATATGGGAACAGCTTAGACTTGGGTGTGGAAGGCTTTCTGGATGCAAGGGACCAATGATAAACAAGTACGGTAGCAACCTAGAAGTCAATACTCAATGGGAGAATCAATGGAAAACTCCCAGGATCCTATAGACATGCTAAGGTAAGAAGCTGCCATATCTGTTTTAGCCCAGGACTGCCGACTCTTGACAGCCAGCGGTTCTCTGTGGTCTGAGGCAGAGGTGTTTCCCAGCCCTTGCATCAGAGATCTTTTTAAATGGCAATGCCGGGAACTAAAGCTGGGACCTTCTACAGGCAAAGAAACCCTTCTGTTGCAGGCTTGCAGGTGCTCCTTCACGGAGCCAAGCTTGTAGAGTGAATGGTATCAGGTAAGGCTCTTTAAAGAGGTAAAACTCTTCAAATACCTCTTTAGGGCGCAATCCTTATGCATGTTTAGACAGAAGAAAAGGCCTACAACTCCCAGCATGCATGCTGGGAATTGTAGGCCTTTCTTCTGTCTAAACATGCATAAGGATTGCGCCCTAAAGAGGTTACTTTTGAGGAGCCTAGAAACTCGACCTGTGAGCAAAATTGTTCTGTTTATTTCTAGAACGGGTCCTGCTCCTTCGACCTGAAATCATTAACTTTCAAGGATCGGACGGGCTCTTCTTGCTAGCAGGTAGATCCGTTGCAAACGTTATCCTTGTTCCGCAATCCCTAGATAAAAGCTGAGAGGCCCACCCGGGCAGGACCTCTTTCCAATTTGGGAATGTTGATCTTCGGGGGTGGAGCCCGACCGATCCAGCCGCTCTTAACTGAAGCCAGTCGCTGGAATCCCAGTCCACACCCAGTTCATCTGAGTGGCAGGAACTCCAGCACCCAACGGTGCGGCGACAAAGCAGACTTCCACAACCTGGTGCCCAACTCCCATCAGCCCCAGCCTGCATGGTCAATGGTCAGGAATGCTGGGAGTTGTAGTCCAAAACATCTCAAGGACACCAGGTTGGGGAAGGCTGAGATAAAGAAGCTCTATACCCATGGAAGTGTTCAAAAGTTCCTTATCACTTTTCTTCCTGATTCCCCCCCCCCCCCCGCTTTTGATGGTTCTTCAGCTCAAATCTCTGCTCAGAATTCATTTTGCTTAGTTCCTTTCCCTCCGAAGTCCCTCCCCCTCCCCTTTCACCGGTGCGTCGGTAATGTTTAGATTGTGAGCCTGGGTAGAGAGCTACAATTTTAAGTCATTTGTGTACGGAGCTTGCAATCTTTAGGCACTTTAAAAATAATATATTGGATGATGATGATCATGATGATCATGATCATGATGGAACTCTCAGACTGCCACCCAGGGCCAAAGTCTTGGACCGAAGCTTTGCATAGCAAGTTCCATGTCACAGCCACATGGAGGGAGCAATAAGTGGAAATGTAATTCTGACCCAAGCATCAGGGAAGCCCGAAGAACTTCTTGGGCCAGGACACTTGACATACTCACTTGGCTTTGCCCCCGGACACCACCAGTAGCCAGTGTATCTGTCGAACTCCTCTTGTAGCACAAACGTAGCAACCCCAGCGGATTTTGGATCCTCTTCGATGTTGGCAAATTCTACACAGGCGATGCAAGGAACATTGTTTTTTTTGAAAGGAAAACACACAAGAGAAAGCTCATAACACACATCATAACCCGCAAAACGCTCGTTATTCTGTCCGGAATGGCAAGGAGCACCGAGGGCGGTGGTGCGTCTCTGTGGACTCTGTGTACGGAGACACACGGCACTCCTACCCTGCTGCGGTATTCCTCTCCGGGAGGACATATGATGGGTTGTTGGTTCACATGTAATGCTCATGGGCTCCCTTCTCCTCTCACTTGCTCCACTTTAGGGCACAATCTTACGCAAGTTTAGACAGAAGAAAGGCCTACAACTCCCAGCATGCCCCCCAAGCCAACCATGGTTTTAATGCATGTTTGGTGCCTTAACCAGGGAGGCAACCAACCATAGTTAATGCTAACCGGTCCCCATCAAGCATTAGGCTGCTACTAGGCCTAAGGTAACTTCACCTTTGTGTACAAAGGTCAACCTCCTCTCTTCTTTGGTTGCTAGATTGGAGATCCAGATGTCGTTGCTATGGATAAAGGCAATCCAGTTCGGATCCGCCGGACACAGCTTGGGATCCATCCGTATGTTCGGACAACTTGTCTCCACCAAATTGGGCCGCAAAGGCTGTTTCTGTGACAGCGATCAAGGAGGAAAAGAAGACTGAAAAGGGCAATTCTGAACAAGCTAGTTGCTTCCTTGAGGCTCCGAAACTGATGGCCTTGTGAAATGAGGGCAAATTGTGGTGAAAGTTGGTGAGAACAGACAAGTGCACGGTATCCACACACAATATTAAGAGAGCACATAATACACGCATTTTTGAAAATTGTATGCGTCACCTTTCTCCTGAAACAGGACTCAAGGCAGGTTACATTAAATTTCAATTAAAATCAAATTAAAAGAGAAAACCATAATACCACCACCAACCAAATACATCACAAATTATCCCTTCAAACCAGGAACGTCTTGGCTGTTCTCCTAAATATTTGCCAAGTTTAGGCCAAGCAGGCCTCCGCAGAGAGGGAGCTCCACAGGCAGGGTTCGACACAGTGCTGCGGCAGTACAGGCACAACAGGCCACCGTGCTGATCCGTATCAGCAGACCGGTTCTAGCGATTTTTATCTCCACCTTGAGCAGGTCTTTTGTAAAGCTCATGGGTCTTAGCTGCCCATTCAAGACCTGGCCACCCCCCAAAATACTCTGTATTACATCTGGAACAGCTCACAACAATATATTGCTGCTGGGAAAATCCATTTCCCCAGTTACCAGGAGGATTGCAGCTAAGCTCCGAGGGAACATGGTTGGTGGCAGAGGACGCCATGCCGGCAAGACTTTTAATCCGCTTTCAGCACAGAGATCAGGTAGGACTCCCTCTTCTGCCATCCCGCTCCCAGAGGACAAAGGACCCCAAGCCCGAGGCAAACAGGAGCCCTTGCTAGTACCCAGTCCAGCTGCCTGCCATGCCGAGCAAAAGGGCTTTGCACCGAGCCAACTCACCGTGAACCCGTGGGGGCCGCCATCCTTCACGTGATATATCCCGCTGCCGGCTTGGAACAGGAAGGTGCCGCTTTCCCGGTGATAATCATAAGAGGAGATCCCGATCGTCCCGATCCGCTTCCTCTCCCGCAACAACTCCTCCTCGCGGGAGTACATCCCATAATCTAGGCTGGCCTGACATGGGACAAAAGAGACAGAAGAGATGGCCTACCATCAATTTCTTCTATCTAATATCATCAGGGCAGTGCTTCATTCTCCCAGAGATTAGCATCGTCAAGAGAAAATCCCGAGTATGATTCAGCAAAAATTAGTTATGATTAACAGCTGCAATCCTACATGAAGTCACATGGAAATAATCCCCACTGAACTCACGGGAGGACAACTGGCATTCTGAAGTCAGCTTACCGAAGAGTAAACGATAGAAATATTGCAAAAGAATAAGGCAGCACAGCACAGGGCAAACACTTCCATCCATAAAAACTCACAATCTTTAATTTCTAAAACTTAAAACATGCACAGGAGTGGGCTGCATGCAACACTGAAAACAACTCTCTTCAGGTTGCAATCCTACGCCTACTTACCTGGGTGTAAGCCCCGCTGAACACAGTGGGTCTTACTTCTCAGTAAGCACGCTTAGGATTGGGCCGTAAATCCCATTGGTTTCAAAGAGGACAAGCATCACAGCTAAACTTTGCCGGATTCTATCCAAAGGCCTCTCTCACGCCTTTTGCTTTTTCTTAAGAAAACTACTGCGCCCGAACCAAGGCAAGCAACATTAGAGGCTCTTCAGGTGGATAGGAGAGACCACCTCAATAAAGGGCCATTTACAAAATGCATAAAAACTAAAAATCTTAAAAGTGGAAAATGCTTTTGATCAGTGAAGAAGGTAGCTAGGCAGGAGAAGAGCTCGAACATACACCAGGGGCTGTTGAAGACTCCCGTTGTGACTCCCAGCCAGTGACTGTTGTCTTTGATAACTGCAGCTCCCTCAAACTAGACGTGCAACTACCTTTAAGAAGGGGGGGGGGAAGGGAACAGGGGTGAAACGTGGAAGTTGCGACCAAATCACCCACCTGAAAAAGATCCAAGAGAGGCTTCCAGGAGAGCATGAGAACCGCAGCCTTGTTTATGGATTTGGGAATTTCGGAATAGAAAAGTGTGTTCTCCCTGTTTTCACCAGACATTGCTAAATATTAAAAAAAAAAAAACAGTGTGGATTTTTCTTGTTAGCCAAATGCCATGCAGAAATATATGTCAGAAGGCCCTGTACAAGGTCAGATCCTGTTGCGGGTTTGAAAAACAATGAACTGTCATAATCAAATTAATTTGGATTATAAAAAACTTATCTAATACCTGATCCCACTCTCACATTTTAGACAAAAAACAAACATTGCTTCTAGTCATAATAAGTCTGCCTAGTTACAGAACTTTAAGAACAAAGCCTTAAGACCTGTTGGATCAGACTGAGGTCTGCAGTCCAATATCCTCCCACCACTGTTTGCCCCAGCAACTGGTATTCTGAAGGTCACTGTCCCTGAATCTGGGGGTTCCAATAAAATCACCATGGCTAATAGCTATTGAAAGATTCCTCGTTCTCCACAAATCTGTCCTGAAGTGCAATCCTATGCATGTTTAGACAGAAAAAAGAGGCCTACAACTCCCAGCACGCTCCAGCCAGTCATGGATTGCGCCCCTATTCACTTTGAAAGCCTACACCCGTATGAACCTGCCCTGGCCCGAAGAGGCTCTGCCCTCTGGCCTGCCACTAAGGTTGGTCGGGTTGGTGGGTAGCAGGGACGTGGCCTTTTCAGTGGTGGTCCCACATTTGTGGCATTCCCTTCCCCAATAGCGCCCCTTGGCCCTCTCACTTTAGGTGGACCATGAAGACTTTCTAAGGCTGCAATCCTATGCAAGTTTAGACAGAAAAAAAGTCCTAGCAGGACTATTTTCTGTCTAAACATGCATAGGATTGTGTCCTAATTGATTTTTATTTAATTATTTTGCTGGCCCTCTCTCTATAGGATTTTATCTGAAGCTGTTTTTCTTATTTTATTTGTTGATTGTTATGTTTTTAACATTTGTATTGTAAGCCACATTCTGAGGGCTTGCCCTAAAGGGCAGGATAGAAATATAAATAATAATAAATATATATATCTAATGAATTCCGTAAATTAATTATGTATTGTATGAAGGCCTCACTTGCCTGCACAAACATACATACTTTATTTAAGGCTAAGCGCTGCTTTGAAGTCCCTAAGGACAACCTAACTTACAATTTAACAAAGAAAATCTACCTTTCATTCTTAGAAGACCCTCTTTAACTATTTCCTTTGTATTTCCTGTTAAAACCCACAAAATAAGCAAGCTTTTCGATGATGATGATGATATCTAATTTCCTGATTAAAACAATGAAAGCCTGCAGCCCTATTTACCCTAGCACTTTAAGGGTGCAATCCTATACATGTTTAGACAGAAAAAAGGCCTACAAATCCCAGCATGCCCCAGTCAGCATGGGCAATTGTAGAAAAGTCGTACAATTCCCAGCATTCCCCAGCCAGCCAAGCTGGCTGGGGAATGCTGGGAACTGTATTACTTTTTTCCCATCTAAACATGCTATAGGATTGTGCCTTAAATTTGTTATATAATTTTCTTTTTGTAATTTTATCCTGGAAGACAATCTTACTCGGTCGCGAGTGATCGCCTACTACTAAACTTGTTTCTGCATTCGCAGCAACCCTGCAAGGTTTGTCACTAGAGATCCCTTTGGCAGATGTGGGAAGTGAGGCTGGAAAAATAGTTGTGTTCCCAGGACCATTGCAGAGATGGGAACTGAAGCAGGGTCACCTCTGAGCCCAACTCCTTCGTTCAACACAGCTTGAATCCCACTCCCCACCACTCAATATTATCTCCCTTTGGAAATAGGATACAGTTCCAGACAACAAACTGTCATGTCTGACCAGGGGCCCAACCCAAGATGACCCCACCAACACCTCAGACGAGGACCGAGAGACACCCCTGCACTGGACTCATATGCGCAGGAGGATCCAGAAGGACCCATAGAAGGGGTCCCTGACTCCCTGCGGAAGGGGAGACTGAATGGCCTCCCAGTCCCAGAGAATGCCAATGCCATAAAGTGCAGGAGCCCACCTGGAGACAGAGCACACACCTCAAGGCCCAAAGGATCCAGGCTCCTCAGAAGTAAGGGCTTCTCAGTAGTAAGGGGCTCCTCAGTAGTAAGGGGCTCCTTGCAAGTAGGGAGGCCTGGAAGGCTGGACTAAGCACTTGCAGCTAAGCCTGGGTGGAGCCTGGAAGACCTGGTTATATCTGCCCTCAGTTGAGGGCTGCCGGTTGCTTGAGCAACACAGGTCCTCAGTGCAGCCCAGCCTCTTGCCGCTGCTTCCTATGCTGACTGACCACCTGTGCTACCGAGCCTTGCAGTCCTGCTAAGGCCTTGCCTTTGGAACTATGCCTGCTTTGTACCGCCCTCGCTGTGTTTGATACGGGCTTTGCCCAAAGAGCCTGCTTTTCTAGGCTGCCGTGATTCCTGACTGGTGTGGTAATCTCCCGGCCTCAGCCAGCCCACGATCTACAGGCCCAGCTTCCTCTCTTCCCTCAGGCCTGGGGCCAAGTTGGGACTCTGCCCAGGCAGGACACACACGTACCAAGGTAGTAGACCCTGTCCGAGTGGGGCTCTTCTGGGTCATTTCTTTTCACAAAGGTGAAGTCGTGGGGCGCTTTGGCCATCAGGCAGCCGTGGTACTTCCTCGTGTCCATCAGCAGTTTCTTCAGGTGGCTCCAGGAGTACCTCTCCACGTAGAAAGGCTCCAGCTTTGCCTTCTCTTCCGGCATCACATCCTCCCTGTGCTCTGCCGTTTCAAAGACTTCGAGGCCTGGCTGTTCAGTCTCCATTGCGGCTGCCATATTGCATGTTGGTTTCTGGAAGGGAGACCCCAGCAGTCTTCATGAGCGGCATTAGCCCCTTATGCTGCCACCCAGGCCAGCCTCTATCATGCCTATTTATTTATTTACGGTATTTTAGAAAATGTAGATACCACTTTGCATTTTTACAAAAAAATCCCCATGTGGTTCACAAAATAAAACCGCAACAAAACACAAACAGATAAATAAAAAGTACGTAACAGTAAAATATATTCACAATAACCAGATATACCTGGCTGTACTAATAGTCAGGAAATGCCCAAGACGACACATATGTTACAAGCTGCCAGCATAAACACTCCACACTAGGGGCCCTCCTAATCTCAACAGGGAGATGATTCCACACAATGGGTGCCACAATGGAGAAGGCCCTGCTGTGCACCACTATCAGATGGACATCAGATAAAATGTGGTGTGGTAAGCTGGGCCTCCCCCACAGAACTTAAAGACTGGGGTGACCTATGCAGGAGGTCTCTCAGATAACTTGGTCCTGAGCAATTTAGGGCCTTATAAACCAACAATGCCACCTTGAACATGGCACAGTAGCTAACTGGCAGTCCGTGTGGCGCTTTCAGCACAGGAGTCATATGTGCATGATAAGAAGCTCCACTGACACTGAGCAATCTAGCTGCTGCATTCTGCACTAACTGCAGCTTCTGAACAAACCTCAAGGGCAGCCCCACATAAAGTACATTGCGGTAGTCCAGTAACCCTACTCTTCCAGACACTTTGAAATGGTCTAACTTCCCACTTTGATTCATCCGCCTCAGAACTTCTCATGCAACACAGAATAAGTGGGAGCACATTCTATTTGTTTTTCTTAATAAATATTATTAGGATTATTTTAGGATGGACAGTACACACTGTGCATAGCCAAGCCCTAATATCAAGGGAAGGTGGCCAGAGGTGGACAAGGGGTCTTTCTGGGGAGCTTGTCCACCAGGGCTGAGCTCCTCACCGATCAGCATCCAAAGGACCCCACGGTGCCCAGAAACACCATCTGAAAGCCACTTTCCTTCCCCAGGGCCTCACCTTCTCTCCCTCGCCCCACCTGAGGCGCTGAGCGGGCTCCTTAAGAACACAGGAAGCTGCCTAAGGCTCAGATCCTCAGGTGGGGCGAGGGAGAGAAGGTGAGTCCCTGGGGAAGGAAAGCGGCTTCAAATGCCCAGCGCCCTCCTGCTGTTCTGGACTTCGGCTCCCAGCATTCCCGACCACTGGCCATGCTGGCAGCTGGGGCTGATGGGAGTTGAAGTCCAAACCATTTGGACAGCACCAGGCTGTGGGAGGCTGATCTTCTACACCAGTGTTCTCCAACCTTGGGTCCCCAGATGTTTTTGGCCTACAACTCCCAGCATGCCCCAGCCAGCGTAGCTGGCTGGGGCATGCTGGGAGTTGTAGGCCAAAAACATCTGGGGACCCAAGGTTGGAGAACACTGTTCTACACTGACTGGCAGTGGTTCCCCATGGTCAACAGGGAAGGGTCTTTCGGCCCGACTGGGAGATGCTGCCAGGGATGTAGCCCGAGACCTTCTGAGCGCAGCGCCTGGGCTCTCCTGCTAAGCTAGTGGTTCGTCCCGATATTTGGGGGGGGGGGAGGATATTGCATCATCCTTCCCCGATTCTTCGCCGCAAGTTCGCTGGGGCCGTTCCCAGCGCCAGATCCTTCCCTGGGCCCAGAGATGGTTCGGGTGGCTGTTGCTTCCTGCGCCTCGCTGAGTGTTTTCCGTACGTTCCTGCCCAGGACTGCTGCGGGGGGGGGGGGCATTGGGGTGGGGCCCCCAGAAAGACGGCATCTACGTGTTTTGGGGTGGGGGCATCACCTCCCGCTCAGCCTGCCTGGCACCGACAGCGGGGGCGCGTGCGGCACTCCAGTCCCGGTTGGCACAGAGCAGTTGGCACCGGCCAGTGCTTGCCCAAGTGGGGAAGCCCCCAAATCCTGCTGCGTCTGAATGGGGGGGGGCTCCCTTGCGCCCCCTCGGGGCTTTCCTCCTCCTGCTGTTAAGGAGGAGGAGGAGGCGCCGGGGCTCCTCACATACTCACGGGGGCGCCGCGTCCCTGCCCGGTTCGTGCCGCGGCTGCTCGTGCCGCGGCGCTTCCGCTTCCTCGTCTCCCTCCGGGTCAGGAGGCCTCCGCCGCGGACAGGAGCGGCGCCCCACGCCCTGCCCGAGCCGGCCCGCTCCGCACACTGCCCCCGCCGGGCACGGAGGGAGCTGGAGCTGGCTCGCGGCCTCCGGGGCGGCGCCAGCGAGCACCCCCCCCCCCGCCGGGCCTGCATGCAGCGCCCGCCTCCTCGCCGAGGGGCACCCCGGCCCGGCCTCGCGCCCGGGCGGGCTGCGGCGCAGGGAAGGCGCCTTCGCCCCCGCCAGCAGCGGGACTGCGCACCCGCCCGCGCAACTTTCAATTTAAAAAATTGCACCGAATCTGCGCCTTGTTGAGGGGCGCCCCTTCCCGGGGCGGGCAGCCAAGCAGCCCGTCGCCTGCGCCTAGTCGGGAGGCGGAGACGCCGCGCTGCTGCGGCTGCTGGGGCGCCATGGGGGTCGGACTCTGGGGCAGAGGTCCAGGGCCCCTCGCTGCAGCATGAGCAGGAGGGGCCCCCACACGCATCCCACTTGTTGCACACGATGAAGCAAGTGAACCATGGCCGTGGCCGCCTTAGGGGCCCCCGTGCGGTCCAGAGTCCAAAAGGGCGCCCCGGCCGCTCCAGCAGGCAGGCGGCGGCAGCAGATCTGCGAGTCGCAGCAAAGCAAACCAGGCGGCCGCCTCTCCATTAAAAACCGCGACCCAAGCTACACGAGACGATGGTTGTGGTGGCTTCTTCGACGGCTGCCTGGAGGCCGCTTTTTGCAGTCCCCAACCTGGTCTCCCAACAGCCGCCGCCGGCGGCAATGAAGGCCGCCATCCTCCTGCACGCTGCTTACCGGGAAGTCCCATTGGACACAGTGGGGTTTCCTTCCGAGTAAGCGTGTGTGTGTGTGTGTGTATGAAATTAAAATTCGGAATGGCCAGGGAAGACTTCTCCGACCCTCCCCCAACCTAGGGCCCTCCAGATGGGTTGGACTACAAATCCCATCGTCGCCAATTGGCCATGCTGGCTGGCGATGATAAGGAGCTTGTAGTCCAACATACTTGAGGGCTGCGGGCTTCCGAGGCCGGAGGAGCAAGCAGGAGGTGGTCGAGTCCTGCGCGGGCAGTGGGCTGGACCACGTCCGGCGGCAGGTGTTGGGGGGTCTGGCTTAGCAATGCGCCTCTCTTCCCCGCCCCCCCGCCCCACTTTAAAAGCAGAACCCAACCTCCCTCCCTGCAAGCAGCAAAATAGCGCAGGCCTTGTGCCGGCCGAGCAGGTTTTCTCACTGCAGGGGAGGGGAGGGGAGGGGAGGGGGGGGCGCCTTCCCGAACGCGGCCCCGCCCCCACCTTCTGCCGGGAGCGGCGCAGCCCACCTCGCCGAGCCGGGCCTCCCTTACTCCCACGGAGGCCGCGGAAGGGGGGGGCGGCGCTCCGCGCTCTCGCCAGGGCCGCGGAGAGGAAAGCGCCCCGCGGAGGGCGGGGAGGCGCGCTCCCGACCCGCGGGCCGCGTTGGCGCCGCCCCTCCGCCTGCCCGTTCTCCTCGCGACCTTCCCGTCGCGCCTTCCCTTCTTGGCCCGGCGCTGGCGCTGCCCGACAGCGAGGACGAGGAGGGAGATGACGCCCGGCGCCAGCCTCACCCCGCAAGTGCACTGGGCGCAGCGCCACCACGAGCTCTACCTGCGCGTGGAGCTCAGCGACGTCCAGGTCAGCGGCGCCTGGCCGGGGGGCCGCGGGGGAGGGGGGTGCCGGGCCCGACTGCCGCTTCCCGGGGGCGCCCTCCGTGCGCCCTCGCCTCGCCTCTCCCCGTGCCGCGCGCCGCTCGCGCTCCGGGGCGCGCTTGCCGGGGGGGGGGGCGCGCCCTCCTGCCTTAGGCGTCTGCAAGGGGTCCTGGGACTCGGAGACACCCCGCCCCGCCGCCCCCGTAGACGCTTTGCACGGGGAATCGGCCCTTCTCGCTCTCGCCGCCCCCCCAACACTCTTTACAATCCACAAGCCCGCAGGTGTGCCGGTGCCAAGGGCATTGCGGCTTCCTTTCCATATGCAAATCTGATTTAAAATTATTATTTATTATTATTATTATTATTATTATTTTTATTATTATTATTATTATTGGGACGTTGTTACTTGGCTCAGGATGTTGGCAGGCCGCCTTTCACGCGTAGGCTGTGTGCACCAGGCGGGCTCCAACGCCTCCGCCACCCACGTTCTTTCCGAATGCACGGCGGTGGTTCTCCGCGTTGCTTCCGCTTTGGAAAGTGGCCGTGCACATGCTGAGAGAGAAACCGGTCGGTTTATCTGTTCGATTTAGTGCAGCCCAGCCTTCCCCAAGCTGAATACCCTCCATATGGTTTGGACTACAACTCTAAGTCATCCCTGACCATTGGCCCTGGTCTGATGGGAACTGAAGTCAGAACATCTGGAGGGCTGGAAGGGTGATCTAGAGCAGTGTTCTCCAACCTTGCTGGCTGGGGCATGCTGGGAGTTGTAGGCCAAAAACATCTGGGGACCCAAAGTTGGAGAACACTGATCTAGAGGGTGCAGCCGCTGCAGTTTGCCCCTTTTCCAACGCTCCTCCTGTGTTGCAGTAAGAGACCTGCCCCATAGATCTTGCATCTGACCCCAGCACAGTCGCCGCTGGAATTGGCTTGCCCTGTGGGCGGTTTGCAGGAAGGTGTCCTGCCTTGTACCTGATCTGCTACTACTTGATGGGGAATGGGTAGTGCTATTTCCTCCCTACACTGCACCCTTCTGTAGGGCCCCTTCTCTATGTGTCCTACACCAGGCTTTTGCAGACCCCTTTCTGTTGGGATTGTGCCATGAGGCCCTTAAAGTGATGGAGACCAGAGTGGGCATAGGGAACATCAGGGCCTGCTCCAGTTGGAGTGTCCCCCCGCACCCGGGAGATGAGAGGGTAAGCAGGGCCATTCTACCAGCCCTGCTGAACGTTCTTAATGTTTTTCCTCTTTCCTCCCCACCCCTTTTCCTTGTGTGTTGTGCCTTTTTTTTTTTTTTTTTATTGCAAACCTGCTGTCAGGGACTGTCTTATTTACTAATTGATTGTCAGCTGCTCGAGGAGCCTTTTTGGCTGAGCAGCAGGATAAAAATACTTTAAAGAAATAAATAATAGTTTGTTCATAAGGGTCCGTCCTTGTTACTAAAATTAATTGGTATGCTGCATTTTTTTGTCCAAGGCCCCTACCGTAATGAACAGCGATTAAAATACAATTGGATAAGAGCTAATTAAAATTTGATTATTAAGGATTCCACCACAAGGCCCTCTGCATTTCCTTGCCTCCAGAGTCCAGTGCTATGTGTCCCTCCTTCTGCGAATGGAATGAACCCAGGTCAGCAACTGGTTTTTCCAGATTGTTGCTTTGGCAAAGGATTTTAGATGTGGTACCTCTCCAAAATGGCCAGTCTGACTGCAAGTCTATATCGCAGGAAGTTCCCTCCTACTGCTTGAATATAGCAGCAAAACTTCTGTTTCCTGACCCAAAAGGCTATCGGGGTACGGCAGCCGGTTGCAGTTGATTCATTTGTGGCCACCCGGAAGCTCCTCTAGATCCATGCTGTAGTTCCAGGGTGGACAGAAGCCAGATCTCTAGATCGCTTGGACTTCAACTCCCAGCATTCCTGGCCATTAACCATGCTGGTAGACAGAGGCTTCTGGGAGTTGAAAGTCCCAAACATCTGGAGCTCTACCTTCGGCCCACCCCTGCCGTAGTTCTTGCGGAAACTTCAGGACCATTTTTTGCAGCGGCATCTTGCCCCCTTTGGTCATTTAAAAATGTGCAAATTGTTATTTATCTATCTATCAAATGTCTATACCGCCCAACTGGCAGATGCCATTGTGGCAGTTTACGGTCATTAACGGGAAATAAAACTTTTACTAACTCCAAACCAATCTCTTTCCTCTTTGCCTGCAGGGTCCTGATATCACAATTGCAGATAATGTGCTCCGTTTCAAAGGTAGGTGAATTTTTGCTATTGTCTTAGAGAAGGGGGATCTTGCTGTAGTTTGCCAATTGCTTTTGCTGATCCAAACTTAGCCCAGTGTT